>VXAX01007539.1:0-193630 GCA_013399835.1 Leptocoma aspasia | reverse complement strand
TGATACCTAGTTTTGTTTAGGGGTAGTTACTGTTACAATTTTTCCTCTTAAAACCTCTAGAAGTGGGTTGAAATATGTAATTTAAAATCATTATTTTCAAAGTAGAGTATTATGAAGAGTGGTATTATTTCTGAAGTGTTACAGCTCAGGAAATAGGAAATAAAAGATGCTGGAGGACTTAAATATGGAAATGCTAAGTCTTCAAATCCAACATTTCATATGAAAATGGTAGTCATTTCAATACTTGGCTATCTTTTGAATGCTCATATAGTTTCTGTGTCTTGTTACCTTTACTACAATTCCCTTATCAGTAATAATTTATTTTCAGACTAATTTTCTCCTTCACTGTCATACATACTATAAATTATATCAGTTCGTTTACTACCACTAGTTATTAACTACTCAGTGATTTTGAGATTCACTTCAAACAGGGAGGTTTGATTGCAGTACTTTCCAAGAACACTTTAGTTTCAATCACTTCTACAGAGTAGAGATTCAACTTTAAAGAGTTTACTGTATGTTGTGACACAGGGGCTCTGAAGGTTAATCAGATTTTTAGCAATAATAGGGTTGGATTCTTGTGTGACTAAGTGAGTCACTTCTGTTTCATGTGCAGATCTGTCATTTATTCAGAAGCTTGGAAGTTAAGACTTACTACCCTGCATATTAAGTAGAAAAGACAGTTGTTGTTTTAATGATTTTTTTTCTTTCTGAACTTCACTATATCTTTAGGAGTCTAAATTAGTTGAGACAGCTAGACTGATTATTTAAAAACCATTCCTAATGTGCGTAAAATCTAATAAAAGGAGCTGTACAGTGAAGTCATATTATTTGGACACCAAAGCTAAAAACTAATCTGAAGAAATATCCTTATATATACAAAATAAAACCCACTAAATGTGGTAATGTTCCTGATTTACATGTAGGGCATGATTTAATCTAATTGCATTTTAACTGGGGGCAGTCAGTGTTTTCTTAAAGGCAAGTACAAAAACACAAAAAATCTTTTTTAACATATTTGTAGCCCAAAACAAATATTTGGGGAATGGCCAGAGTAGACTGTCATAATGAGTTTTAATCAGGTAACATTTTTTTGCAGCTGAATATCTCTGATACAGCTCCACACCTGAATTTAGCTGTTGAAGTTGATAAAATTACACACAATAGAGTAGGCTTGTGTTTAAACATTACTGGACAAAGTGTTTTTCTTCTGGTAGCAATGCCCCACACATCTTAAAATACAGGAGAGTTTATATTCAAATATATACATTACATGCATATCTTACCTTGCATGTAAATCTAACTAATCCCATGCCATATAGTACTGTTACAGTACTCAGTACCCTGTGTTGCTGATGGGCTCTCAGCTTTGTCATCCTGTCTTCCTCAAATATTGAAATGCTGAGCTTGAATAATGGTAGTGTATACAAAACACAGTGTCCCAGCAAGAACTGTTTAAATGGTTATCTTTGTAATGCAGTGCTTGAGAAGTTTTCATCAAGTGTTTATCCTGCTGTTGGGAGAGCTGGGTTGGATTGCAGAGTGGAAGATGATGTGTGATGTGTTTGCTGCAGTCAGTGTGGTGCTACAGCACACAGGATTACAAGTTCACATTGTTTAGGTTTCAGAAGGCCTTTGGTGGAGAAGCCAGAGGACTGATTTACAGAATCTTGCTGCATTATACAAATTAAATAGCTATTATAAATATTTTAAAACTTGAGGAATGTTGGTTTGCATACAGGAATGAGGTTCTGCCTGGACACAAAATATCAAGTAGGGAAAGTTGATGACTCGTAATTTGCATTTGTTTTGCTGTGTGACTTCAAGAGAGAAAGGTTTGAGGTGGAGTAGGAAGAGAATGAGTCAGGGCAAAAAAAGCTATATATTTACTTTGCCCCCATATGAAAGGGGAAAGGAAATATAGTCTGCAGATTAAGAAGTGCTTTAAGAAAGGATGCTGCAAATACTGGTGCCAGCTTTGCTAAGTGGGTAAGGAGTAGAAATGCATGTTGCTTGGTGTTGCTATTTTCCCAAATACATTTGGAAGCTACTACTCTGGATGATGCTAATACATCCTAAAATTGCCATGCTATATTTACTACTTTATATTTGCAAACCTGTGTATATGAAGACTTTATTTAATCATAGTTTCGATAGCAAGTTAAGCATGATGGGCTTAAATTTGGTC
This sequence comes from Leptocoma aspasia, assembly GCA_013399835.1. Classification (NCBI taxonomy): domain Eukaryota; kingdom Metazoa; phylum Chordata; class Aves; order Passeriformes; family Nectariniidae; genus Leptocoma; species Leptocoma aspasia. The sequence goes on along the minus strand of VXAX01007539.1, from coordinate 191,442 downwards.
CTGCCAGCTGTTTTATTTGCCCACTAGTTAGGTACATGATATGCTGCCTTTCTTTTTTTTTTATTCTCATGCTCTTAACACAGTGAAAGGAAGAAAATCTTTAAGTCCTTATAAACTGAAGCCATCTGGATGTTCATAGCTGTAATGCTATCCAAATGTGTAAATTACTAAAAATGTACTCCCTTATGCTTAGGAGCACAGGCCTGAATTTGGTGCTGGGTTCCTCTGTCTGAGAAGCTGGGGTTAAGAGGCTTTTAGTCATGGTTTATTTAGTGCCATAAATTTTGTTGGGACTGGAGAGAATAGGAAATTGTGAAGTGAGAGAATGTTTGTGAGAATAAAAATGAGTAATGAGTATCTGGGGAAGAAGAGAAATGATAGGCATTTTTTAAATTGGATTAAATAGGGGATCTTAATTCTTATCTGACTTCTGTTTTCCTCTGATTTTGGTCCAAACACAAATCAACTTCAGATGCTGTTTATACATTTAAGGTAAGTATTGCACAAATACCCCTGCACTGGCAGGGGGTTCATGCAAGGAAAATATCCAGTTAAATAATGTAAGACCTTGTTTTGGTACTTACAATTTCAGATGGACTTACTTGGAAGCAAACTGGAGAAAGTGAACCACAAAAATTCAAATAGAAATGTTTTTCGTGGGTTTCCAGGTAGTTGTGAACTAGATGGGAGCACTGTAAACCTGTGTTGCCTGAGGAAACAACTGAGGAAACAACTAACTTCTAGCATTATTTAACTGAAAATGTACATGAAGAGTGGAAAATAACTCTAGAGTTACAGTCTATAGAGGACTTCACTGTTTAAGCTTGATGTGTTGGCATACAGATGCTTGGAGTGTGAATGTGTTGTGACTAAAGATGCTTGATCTGGTTCTAATATCCTGTTTAGTTCTTGGTCACACCCCATTCAGCACTCCTGGGGACAGAGTGGCTGGACAGGGGCCAGGCAAGAAGGGACCTGGGGGTACTGATTGACAACAGGCTGAACATGAACCAAAGTGTGCCCAGGTGGCCAAGGCAGGCAATGGCATCCTGGACTCTATCAGGAACAGTGGCCAGCAGGAGCAGGGAGGTCATTCTTCCATCCTTCCATGGGGCCACACATTGAGTGCTGTGCCCAGTTCTGGGCCCCTCAGTTTAGGAAGGATGTTGAGGTGCTGGAGCATGCCCAGAGGAGAGCAAGGCTGGTGAAGGGTCTGGAGCACAAGTCCCATGACGAGTGGCTGAGGGACCCAGGGTTGTTTGGCTTGGAGAAGGGGAGGCTCAAGGGAGACCTTATTCTCTACAGCTGCCTCAAAGGAGGGTGTAGGCAGGTAAGGCTTTGTCTCTTCTCCCAGGCAACCAGCAACAGAACAAGAGAACACAGTCTTAAGCTGTACCAGGTGATATTTAGGTTGGGCATTAGGAAGAAATTCTTCACAGAAGGGTGATTGGATATTGGAATGGGCTTCTCCAGGGAGATGGTGGAGTCACTGTCCCTGGAGGTGCCTAAGGAAAGACTGGATGTGGCATTTAGTGCTATGGTCTAGTTGACAAGGTGGAGTTTGGTCATAGGTTGGACTTGATGATCTCAAAGGTATTTTCCAAAGTAATTGCTTCTGTGATTCTTTGTGTATGTGATGCTTGTTTAAGTTTTCTGTCCTCTTGCAATTTAAGGTGCTCCTTATCTTCACTGTCTGCTGGAAGAAGATGTAAAGAAAAATACTTTTCAGTGTTTTGCATAATGAAAGTTATTAATATGCTTTTCTAAGATAAATGTGTTGATAGGCAGATTCCATCAATAAAGATCCTATTCTGTGAACCCAAACCTCCATCCATGGAGCCTTCTTCATCCATGAAGGGAAAAGATGAATGATGGCTTCATTACTCTTCATTACTCTTGCATTACCTCATATACATCTGTCTCAGGGACATGAAATACCTCTGCATTGTGGTTTTCAAAACTTAATACAAATGTTATTCTAGATTAAATGAAGTGATTGAAATGTTGCTTATAGTTCTTTCCTAATGTTTAATATTTATGATCTCTAAAGTTGCATAGAAAGAAGCCTTTGCTTTGAATTTAACTAAAAATGGGATAGACATTTGTTAAAATTCCTTTTAATCAAGCAGAAGGTAGTTCACCTGCATTTTATGAAGTTGTTGCATGACAAATGCAATTGGCCTGTGTGACTACATATGGGATGGGAGATTATTTTTTTAGTGGCATAAACCATCCTGCTTAGAAAAGGATGACATATGCACATGTATGTGAATGTGTGGTTCCTCTTCCTAATTTTCTTGTATTTAGAATATTAATTTTTTTCAAAATATTTCAATATGCTTGATTGAAATGCTGCACATGACCTAAAGGCATCCTATAGAGATCACCATGTTGATGCAGAAGGAAATAGAATAGGAAAGATAAATCTTAAGTTGTCATGTTGTATGAAAGCTGTCTTATCCTAAATTTATTTTTAGTCAATTTGGCAAATATGTATTGCTGTATTTGTACTGCCCTGTACAATTGCTTGTGGTTTCTCTGCATATTTAAAACAAATACTTATACTTACAGGTACTTGCAAGCGTTGCTTTGCAATGCTTGTGTACTTCTGGCGTTTCTATGGGGTTGTTTTGTGCAAATATAAGTTATTAGTGTCTGTAGATTTGGAGCTGAGAATCACATAACAGCTTTGAAAACAATGTGGAAAATGTAATAATCATATATCCTTGATATCTTTAACTGCCTTTGTTATTAGCCCACCTATACAGAGTATTACAATGATATTATTTTATAATATTACTTTAAAGAATATAGTGGTTTAGACTGAATTTCAGATATATTTCCATTAATTGCTGAGACACGTTGTGTCTACTTAAAGACCAAGATAAACACAGTGGGTTTTGTTATTTTATAACTGTGTCTTATTTTAAGAATGTCTATGGCTATCAGCATGATCAGTGAAACTTTCATTTCAGCAGCTGCTACAAAAACATGATAGTTCGAAAAAAACAACTGTTTTGAAGAAACTTTCACATAGAGGTACAATGGTTGTATTTATGTAATTGCTCTTGGCAACAGCTTCAGTAAATTTAAGTCGAAGTTCATCCATAAAATTAACTGACTTTCTCAATCCACTTGAACCTTGATCTGTTTTGGTGTAATGTTCTGGAGTTGGTGAAGAAGCTTTACAATTGGAGTCTGTAACCCCAAATGAGATTACACCACCTTCTTCTGATTCAGAATTTCCTGCTGTTGCAATATGTGTTGTTCCACAGAAATGAGGAGTAATTCCTTCTCAGACACTGTTGAAATTGCTCCCAGGGAATAGCGTTAGTGATGTATTCTTTCACTGCTAAAGAAAAGGCATCCTATTGTAAACCTGGTTGTCTCTGAGTGAGTTTACAATCTTGTTCTAAATAATTCACTTCATCTTGAAGCTCAGTTTTCCAGGAGACAAAGTAGTTATTTTCTTAAAACCAATTTTTGCTTTAAGAACAAAGAAACCACATGGCGATTTTGAAGCTGTGGAATAGACATCCTTTATACCACAGACAATTGGGTTTTCACTCAGAGCCTTTTCTGTTATTTTTAAATAATTATTATTATTTGTGGATTGCTTATTGAGTGGGCTGTATTGGGTCTGCATCCGTTGGCTGCAAAGTGTGGTGGTGTTTGAGCTCTCTCCTGCACAGGCGGGTTGCAGTGAGGCTGCACGTTCAGGAATGAACACAGAGCAGAATTCATTCATGCACTGCCCTCACCACCAGCAAGTGTGAACATGTGCATAGTCCTCCCTTAGAAAAAAGCAAAAAGAGCAGCCACAGTGAGCATTTCTCTTCTCTGCTCTCATTTCAGAAACATTTCTACCTCCAAAGCTGGCATTGCTTTTCTCAGATGATCTGGTTTCAAGCTATGTTGCTGTTAAGTACTTCTACTCCAGGGCAGTGTCCCTGGAAAACGTGCTGTTTGCAATCTTCTGTGTTGGCCCTTCGAGGATCATGACATTAAATCACAAAATCATAGGAATACCCCTGAGAAATTCTGAGGCTTTTACAGCGGGGCCATCCATCTGAGTTTAAGCACATTTGAAGGAGGGGAGGATTTGGAATAAAGATTGCAGCTGATTGATTCTACCAGGAAAATGTGTCTGTGCTGGAAAGCAAACAGTGTTAAGGCTGGATAACCAGAAAAGGGAGTTGAGATGTGAGAAAGAAAGAGTAAGCTGCTCTTCAGATTTTGATCACAAGCTTTTTCTGCTTCCAAGGCATGACTGTTCTGTTTCTTGTAACACACACATTTATAAAGATCTCACAGTCTATTTTCTAAATTTAAAGGGGTTTGGTGCATTCTGGTTGGACCCATGGCAGTTCAATCGGTATGATTATTACTTTCTCATGGCCTTTGTTTAATACTATGGGTATTTCAGTTGTTACCTGAGTTTGTGTTTGGTTAGATGAAAAAACACTGTTGTATGATGAGTATTTGATACTTTTTATCTTGCCATGATAGTCCATTAATTCTAATAACCAGTGAAAACATACGTAGATTTATCTGACATGAAGAAGAAAATAGAGATCCTCATGTTTGGGCTCCAAGTTATTTCCTTGCAACGCTTACTGCATACTTTACAGCATAGACTCTTGCCCTCCAGGAGTTATAACAGGAAAAACACATTATGTTTTCATTTACAGTGCTAGACTAGCTGTCCAGTGATGAATGGTAGATGAGATAATATGCCAGGAGATCTTCATCCCTTAGGGAGAAGAAGGTGGCAGAAAGAATGAATACTTTTTACATTTTCTGGATTCCACAGCTTTGAGACTTGTTTGACATCAGCTAACCAGAGAGTTGGAGCATCCCTTTGTGTATGGCCAGTTCTGAACAGAACACAGGAGGATGCTCCAGGGTCTCCCTCAGTTTTTCCTTACTGCTGAGTTGTCATAAGTTGAACACATCCTGCTCTTGGTTTTGTGCTGTTGCACCATTTTACCACACTGCCTGCCTGGCTCAGAGTTTTTGTCCCTCCTTGACCTTTCCAGTGTAATCACAGATCCATCAGCCCTTCAGCTCAAGCTGGGAAAGTGTCACACTTTTGGTATTTGTCTGATGCTGCTTGTCAACATTTGAAGGGTTCAGATCTGAAAGTGGATGTTTCTGGAGATGCCCATACTACTATTCTGTACTGTAGTCACAAAACCTTCTTTGCAGAAAACCCATCTGGGACTTGCTACCATGTTTTAAAATATCCTTATGAATAATGGAACTATAAAATATCTTGTCATTGTTGTAGCACATAGGGGATCTGGTAATAAATTAGAGGTCCTCTGTGACAAGTACCATAGATATATAATAAAACAAAAACCTCTGGGAATGCTTCAGTCTAAGTTCATATTTTTTCTTTATGCACCCAAAAATAGGATTAATCAAATTTCATGCCTAAGGGCTTAAACAGATGGAATATGAAAGAAAATTTCACCAGTCAGCAGTGTAGTAGTCCTGCATCTCTGGAAAGTATGCACTTTCGTAATGTACGAGATAAAACCTTTCATTTAAACATTTCTCACAGCTTATCTAGTTTCACTTAGGCAGCAGTTTAAAGTAGTAGAATTCTGGATTAATATTCAACAACTAGAGAACAATGTTTAATTTTATTTGAAATATTTCTTTCCTCCCGTTCTAAACTTAAATGCCAACTCTGTGACAAAATCATTAAAATTCTTAAATGTTAAACAGAATTTTCTGATTTAGTGTTTTCATGTAGATACATTTTCTCATAACTACTTTTCCAGGTTGTATTGGTCAGTGGACATCTGGACAGCTGGGACGTTGGACAGGGAGCTATGGATGATGGTGGTGGAGCATTTATATCGTGGGAAGCATTATCACTCATTAAGGATCTGGGTAAATCTTTAATTTTAAAATATTTTTAATGCATTACATTTCCAGGACATTTTGTATGATGTCCAAACTGGATTTTCCATGTTATCCATGTCTCTGAGCACAAATATTCATTTTGTCACTATACCCCTCAAAACTAGTTCAAGACAGACTTTTTATATTGTTGAGTTGATATCCAAGGACGTTTTTCCTCTTTCATCAGATGGAATCTATTTTTCCTCCTTATTCCCTTCTTCCACAAATGTAACCTGTGGTCAAGAGGAATGCCCAATGTATTCATTAGAAACTAAAATCAGCTGCTGCTCCTGCCCTTAGCATCCTTTAAACAATAAACTAGCTTTCCCTGCTTCCCAGTGGAAGGATTTGTGCACTTCAACAATCTCAGTCTTTCTTGAAGAGCTCTTTGTAGACAATCTCTGTTATGTGATTAGCTGCTTGCATACTGCAGTCATGAACATCAGACATCCCTGTGAGTTCCTGTTCCTTTATTTTGTGTTGTTTGAACCTCTAATCTCTCAATTTCCCAGCCTTGGAATGATTGCATTATCAATCTGTAACTAAAACAAAGTGCGTCTGTTTAAATTTTTGGTCTTTTAAAAGCAAACTAAATAGGATTTCTTCTACAAAGAATCCAAATGTACTCCTTATTTTAGTGTTTTTTATTCTTTTTGGGTTTTTTCTATGATGCTTGGAAAAATTGGCTGTGTTTCCTCCACCTCCAACGAAAAGAAAGTTATTCTGCTGTGTTTGGTACTCTATTCCATTTAAAAGAAACTGTTGTGTGTTTCTTAAGGGCAAGTTCATGGTGGCATTGTATAATTTTTATTCACTGGGTTTCCCTTCACGCATGACTGAAATGCATCACTTTCTTCTTGTTTAAATATTTGATTTCCTCTGGTAGCAGCCTGTGTGTTTGCTGTGCAACCTGTGGTGAAATGCAGTTCTCTCAGCTGGGAAATGCTGGAGCCTTTGCTGATGCCCTCTGTTCTGGCAGCTGTTGTGTTCTGCTCTTCTTGTTGTACCAGTTGTACACAAGGCTGGGTGAGGACTTCTGGGTCTTCATAGCTGTAGGCAACCAAGGGCCCTTTCACAAACTGGCCTCTATAATAGATTGGTTAGTGCACATTTTATTTCTTATGCATTTAAAATCTGACCAAAAAAAAAAAAAAAAAAAGGACGGCAAAATAAAAAGATGTGAAGATTGTGTGAGAAACAAATTAATGTCTTTTATTTAAAACCAATTCCATAGACTGTGTTTTGAATTAGTAGTGTGTTTTGAACTGTGGAGACTTTGTTTGATATCCTTTTGGACCCTGATAAATTTAGTCTCACACTAGTCCATCAAATACATTTGAAATGAAGATAAGCCATACTATTACACTATTAAAGGAGGTGTTTCAGGGGTGGTCTAATAGCATTTCATTATGATATCACTGTGACCCTTACGGACATTATCACTGTGACATGGCTTATGGACAAGACACAAATTATGCCTGTTAATTTGGATTCTGAAATTTTCATTAAATACTTGAAAAATATTATAGTTTAAATGCAATTCCATACTTTCAACATAGCATCCTCCCAAAACCATTTAATAGCTATTTTCTTAGGACCAAATATATGAAATTAATTGAAAAATCATTAAAATTATGGGTTAAGATGGTAAAATTTTATTTTAAGCAATACAGTTTGTTTTCTTGCCTCAAGTGAATTTTTAATAACTCTTGCTTTTATTTCTAAATAAATCAGTTACTTGATGTATTGGCCTTTATACTTCCTCATATTTCCTGAATCTTCAGTGTTAGCTTTTATTTTTTTTAATTGAGGGGGCAATTTCTGTGCTATATTGGTATATTTTTTCTTTTTGTTTTGTTTTGCTTTTTGGTTTTTTAGCTTTTCAGACACCATAATGGTTATGCTCCCTACAAGGACATGTACCAGTCCAGCACAATCTGAAGTAGTTTTACATAGTCTTCAAGACTTCAAATATTTGGTAGCATTTTTTTTCCATTTCCATTTTGACTTCACATGAATGTTGTTTCTTTTTGAGGGAAAGGCAACTACATAAAAGTCAGACTGAACTGAAACTGTTTTGCTTTATATTAGCAGAGAGTGGAATAAAAGTATTTTATTGATGTAAAATCCCATGTATACATTTCAGAAGAGTAGTACCTTAAAAGCATGGGGTGGGTTGTGATCTGCTGTAGTTTTTGAACACTGTTTAAAGCTATAACCATTCAGTTAGCTCTGGAAAGTAGAAGAGCTAACAAGTGGAAAGTTTCAGTCTGTCTGAATACTTTGCTTCTAATAGCTGTAATATCTCTCAGCTTATCTTCCACAGCGGGATGATGGGAAGGGGGTACCTGCTGGTGGTGCCATTCCCTCTCATCCTTCTTCAGGGAAGAAGCACAGGCAGCAAATTCAGAGTAGATGTTGACTTCTAGATGGTGAGATTTCAACAAGGTGAATCTTGCTATGTTTTCTGTGCAGCTGCAATTTCACTCTCAAAACATCCCCTTCAGCAATGTGTAGTGAAGTGTCTGCACCAGCTTGTGCACCTGTTGGTGCCCATGCTGGCTGTAGACATCTCCTGACCAGAGTAAAAAGAAGGATTTTCCTTAGTGCATCCATATCGAGTTCTCTGTATCAACTAAACTCTCATGGCTGCTTGCTTTGCTGGTAGCTAATCTCAGAAAAATTCACTAACTAATGGTCATACTGACTATTGATGTTCAAAGGGGTCTTCTCTCACTGTTAATAATGAAGTTTAATGAAGCACAAAGGAAAGAAAAACATGAATTAAATTACTGAAGCTTATGTATGCCACTGATAGGCAAGATCTGTGGCAAGCTGCTTCACGACTGATGTGCTTGAAAAAGGAAGAACTGGGAATGTTTCCACAGAAGTTGTTTATGTGAAGAAACATGAACATTTCAGCTGGTTATTATTCCTTATTTCTTTTACTGGGAATAAAGACATTTTTAGAGTTGCTGAGGCAGTTTGTGAACTGGTCTGAACTGGTAAACTCCCTTTCCTTCAGGGAAGCCAAGGCTGTTGTGATTAGCTGAGGATTTCTGATGCTTAAGAAATTACCATTCTACACTTGCAGGCAGAGTGTCCATGGCAGTAAACTTGTGCAATGTGCAGTTTGTCTTCTGTGATGTCTGGTAGCAGCTGCCCTGCCCAGCCCTCTACAGGTTTTAATCTTTTGATCTATTTTAACTAATTTTGATGGAGGCATAAAAATATTTAGAATAGGAAGTTCTGATATCCTCTTCAAATGGGTGACTGAGGAGAGATGGGCGAGTGCATTTATGCCCACCTGAGGAGAGGCAGGAAGAAAGCACTTTTATTCTTTCCTTAAAGATGGCAAACACCTGGTTACCAGAACGTGTGTAGCATTGTGGTAATCACCAGTCTCTTTCCTTTTAATCTCTCTGCAAACTCTGTGTGATAGACTGCAAATATCTCCATGGCAGTATTGAGAGTGTTATTTGGGGTAATTAAGAGATGATGGGAGGACACTGGAGGTGTTTTAGAGAGGAAAGGCTAACAAGGTTCCCATCTTTAAGCTGAGGGAATCCATGGGGTGTTGCATGAGCTGTAATGTGGTGTGATGAGGGCCTTTGGAAGCTGTAGGAGAGACAGCACTCAAGCAAATTGCAATTTTCTAGTTTTACAGAACAACAGCTGTGTTGCTAATTACAGCCTAGAAACCTCAAACCCAACTTGTTTTCAGGTTGCATTTATAATTCTAAAATTTTGTTAGTTTGTTAGTTTATGTGCAGAAAAGAGCATCTCTGGAGCTGGCCAATGTCATTTGCCTCAGCATTTTCATGTTGGTCTGGTTAGTGCTCTGGTGTAATTTGAAACACAGCTTCTCATGTCCCTCTCTCACACAAGGTTTACAAAAGAAGCTGCTTTTCCAGGTGAGATAAAAGACTAGATAAGCAGCTACACATAGAACATCACCATAAAATCCTACAAAATGTATTTTGCTGCCATATTTTGTCTTTGGTTGGACAGTTTGCAGGACTTGATCCTGCTTTGGATGTTGGTTATCAGTTTCTGTGAAGGAGATGTTTGTCCTTCTTTCCCAACATTTCAAGCCTGCAGCTCTTCTTGCTCAGGAATCATACAGGGTATTTGAGCAAGAAGCAGATAGTATGCATTCAATGGTTTCAGAGTTTTGGCCAGTGCTGCCTCTTTGCTCCTAATCCAGCTGTGCTCCCACATTGCTTGGCTGAGGGGCATTTCCCAGCTGAGGCCAGAGGTGTTCTGCCTTCCTCCAGCCCTGCCAAAGCCACATCACACTCTAGTGCTGGAAGTGTGGGCCTTTCATCCCTAAAGGGAACTTGAAAAAACTGAATAATGACAATAATAGAGAAAGATCTTTAGAAGGTGGTTGTATGGCAATGTCAGGTTTCCAAACATAGTATTTTAAGTCTCCTAACAGCAGTAAGGAGTCTGCTAATGTTAGAAATCCAGTTGATTTTGGTAGATGAATATCAGTGCTTTCTTCTGAAAAACTTCAGAAATGGTAACTGTTATGTCTCTTTTTAATTAAAACATCTGGAATCAATTTTTTTTCCTGTTGAGAACAGAAACTGATGGGGTACGTTACTTGACACTACAGTCTGGTTTATTTTCAGAGTCTCATCTCTGCTAGCACAGGAAGAATCAAACAGACAACAGGTTCTTCGTTCACATCCCAGATTTCTTTCAGCAACATTTACCCACAAGCTATCTTTCTTTGTTCAAGAAATGTGTCTTCTACCTTTTCCTGGCTGTGTTTGGGTCTCTCTTGCTTCATTGCTAGCCAGCTCTTGGTGCCCTGCCAAGTCCAGAGGTGCATACCTATCCACGAGCTACTGCTCAATGTGGGGACATCTTCAGAAGTCAGTGGCTGAGCTGTGAATTTGTGAAATGATAAACTTTTCCTCTTTCTGTTCACATGCTTGAACTGCAGCCAGTGTAAGGATTGCCAGGGAATGCTATCTGAACCCCTGCTCCTGCTGAAGTAGTCAGTGCAGGCTCCAGGACAGGCTAGACTCCAAGACCACTACGGAGGTGGGCTGTGATACAGAGTGAACAGTTCCCTGCTTGTGCAGCTGTGTTGTGCACTGAGCCCATGTTCTCTCATGTCTGCATGCTGCCTCAGACCAGGAAGTCTCTGCTTGGACAAAAGTGCTCAAAGTGCTTCTGAGAGTCCTGTTCTTCCATGTAAGAGAACACTTGCTATGGGGAGCTGCCAGAGCCAGTGAATACCAGCAGTCAAGTACATGAACAGGGAACATTTTCCTCTTTCACAGCCAGGGTAGGATGGTGATAGAGCTAGAGTGCTGCTAGAGAAACTTGATGAAGGAAGAATTATTGTTGATAAAATCTAATCCCAGTCATGACACCTTTTACACAGCTTTCCTGCATTCCTAGACGATGATGAAACATGAAAAAGGGAGAAATGTATGGTGATAGATGATGGTGCCATTTCTCCTCTTTGTCTATTTGCCAGCATTAAGCTGAACTGGGGCTTCATAAATCAGCTTTCCTATAGATGTAGACATGGATCTGGCACAACTAAATTACTGTTTCATAGGAAAAAGACACAGAAAACTACAGAAATGTTTTTAAAACAATGAATGTAATAATTTTAAGGCACTGAGTTATTATTGCTCACAAGGAGTTGATTAGACAGTTTTTCCGCCTTAAAACTTACTTAAGATTGAAATTCTAACTCTCATCTGAATGATACCCATGACTAATGCAACTGGAAAACCATTAGACAGATTTTTATACAGTTCACTGTAGTCTTTGTATGAAGTTACATTTCTCCAGTCCAAATTCACTGGTTAATATATGAGGACTAAAGATATGTTTTATTAAAAATATGATCACCAGAGTAATTCCTTTTCTGCTAGTTTAATTGAAGGCATATAAATGCAATTTTAACATGCTTGCAAAATATTTCGTTAAACATTTTTCTGAATTTCTTGTGGTGGTGTAATTGTTTGCTGTCTAGGAGAGATGTTGTGAAACATAATTAAATTACCACTTTTATAGTGTCTGGGTTTTTTTCTTTAATCAAATGTGCCTGATATTAACTTCTTGTTCTTACATTCTTTTCACTTACCCAAGGCTGAGTATTTTATTCTGACCTTCACATTTTCAATTCTATTAAATCCACTTGGTATGAAATATCTGCATATGCTGTTACACTGCAAATGCATTTGTTCCTTCATTTTAACATTTGGTTGAATGCATATTTAGCAAGTACTTATATTTTCAATTTTCATACTGTGTTGACATAGCAGAGGGGCAATTGGAAACATAAAAGGTTGCTAATCTGGTGGTAAATTTAGATATACATCCCTCCATAGCAATTTTACCCTCTGTCTTGTGGACTGCTGCTTCTCTGCAAGCTTTAATTTACCCAGAAAATTCAAGAAAAATCTGAGCTTTGATTATCTATAAAAATCTTAAAAACCTAGCAATGTTCTGTGTTAACGTTTTTTTTTTTTTTTTCAAATCCCTAAAATGGTTGACATGGTGAAGTGCTGAAATCCTTCCCAAATGAAGTAAGGGGCATCTTGTCCTTACTCTCATTTTTTTAAGCTATAAATTTTCAGTATGGAGACAGAAGTGTGCCTGCTTCATTTTCTGACTCATCAGCTCTCAGAATAGCCTAACAGATTTGTTTTTCTAATCCAAAGAGTGGGGCAGCAGAGGCAGAATGCAGACCCACCTCTCATTAAGATCAAACCATGTCTGATATTTGTAATCCCAGGGAGTGTGGGAGTGGGCCCCACATTGCCTTTTCTGCTCCACAATTTGATGAGATCACAAATACCCTTAAGAAAGAATGTGTTCCTGAAGAGGAATAAAGTGTGTTTTAAAGATGGACAGTGTCTTATTCCTTTTGTGGGACTCGGAGAACACGTTGACAGGCCCAGAGCAAAGCATGGGGTGGAGGAGTTCTCTGCTGACTCTGCGCTTTGCTTTTTTACACGGGCAAGTTTGTGTTTCCTTTTCTTCTCCTTTTTTATTTTTTTCCCTCTTTTTTTTGGTACACATGACTTGTAATGGCTTCATGACACTACACGGAACAGTTCTTCAATTAAAACCCCATGTGCAGACGAGCACAATTGGCAGTACTTGTCATCTGAAGTGCCCCTGAGCTGTGCTGCCAGGTGGCAGGAAGGTGTCCACAGAGAAACCCTCCTTTTGGCACTGGTGCTGCCTGACTTGCAGCCCATAAGCTTCAGGCTCTGGGCTTGGCTTCCCTCTTCTCTCCCTCTCCTCCCCAGTCAAAAGGCTTAATCCATGTTATTTTTAGTTACTAGACTTGCAAATCATTCACAGATTTTCCCTCCAGGCTTGTATACCCAGCTCCTTTCTTGACATTCCTGTTGGATATTGCATTGCTTTTTAAAAATCAATCTATCTAAAATCTCTCACATTTCTCTTCTCCACTCTTCTGTAAATCTGCCCTTCTGCCATAAGATCATCAGCCTCCTTAAAAACAGAAAAAGAAAATTGCTTGTGTAATTTCAGTGTCTTGCTGCACTGCTGTCAAGGCTGCTGGTGCTCTGCAAATCCAGTCCTTCACTAGACTGGCTCACCTTGGGCACTGCTGTGCCCCTGTGCCCTCTTTGAAGGGCCTGTCCAAACAGCTGATCACAGTCTGTGCCAGTGGCAGTTGTGTCCTCTCAGCCCCCAAAACATGTTTCTGTGCAAGCTGACAGCCCCAGGTGAGACTGAGCTGCAGTATCTGGCTTGGCTCATCACTGCACTTTGATTTCCCCCTCCCCAGCCCCAGACCTGCCCATTTTCTGTCTTCTTCTTGCAATGCTTCATCTCTTCTGCTCCAAACCTCATCTCTAGTTACTCCAGATTTTCGACACTCAGAGGTTTACTTGCTTCCCACTGCTATTTTTTGCAGTGCTTTGTCCTCAGTGCCACAAAAAGAAGCTATCAACAGACAAAAATCAAGGAGATTGCACTGCACTAGACTGATTTAAGAAGAAAAGAAAGGCAGTTTCTGAAGCTAAAAGCTGTTTCCCATGTCTAATTTGAGCCTCACTAGAGAATTAGAAATATGTTATAATCAAGTTTTAAGTAGTACTAAAAGGATTTTTTTCAGCTGTTCTTTGCCTTGTTTTTGGAAGCTTTTAACTTTGAAGCTCCACGAAGAAGAACTTGAGGGTACTGATTGGTGGACATGACCCAGCAATGTGCACCTGTAGCCCAGAAAGCCAAATATGTTCTGGGCTGCATCCAAAACAACGTGGCCAGCAGGATGAGAGAGGGGATTCTGCCTCTCTGGTCTCCCCTTGTGAGACCCCAGCTGTGCTGCATCCAGTTCTGAGGATCCCAGCATAAGAAGGATGTGGACCTGCTGGGGTGAGTGCAGAGGAAGGCCATGAAGATGATTACAAGGAAACAGCACCTCTCCTATGAGGAAAGGCTGAGGGAATTGCAGTTGTTCAGCCGGGAGAAGAGAAGGCTTAGGGATGACCTGATTGTGGCCTTCCAGGACCTGAAGGAAGCCCACAGGAAAGATGAGGAGAGTCTATTTAGAAGAGCATGTAGTGACAGGGCAAGGGGCAATGGCTTCAAACTTAGAGAGTAGGTTTAGATTAGATATTTGGAAGGAATCCAAATTCCTTGGATGAGGTGGTGAGGGTGATGGAGCACTGGCACAGACAAGTTGCAAATGCCCCATCTCTGCAAGTGTTTAAGGCCAGGCTGGATGGAGCTCTGAGCAACCTGACCTAGTGCAATGTCTCTGCCCATGGCAGGGATGTTGGAACTAGATGATCTCTAAGGTCCTTTCCGACCCAAAACATTCTATGATTCTATTATTTTCTCTGTGAAGTCATTATTTGTCACTCAGTTAAAAAAAACAATTTCTTCTTAACTAAATGAGTACACAGGAACTTTTCTGCACAAGTAGTGAGACCAATTGTTTAAACCACAGAGGGCTGTGTTTCTAACAAGAGTGAAAGCCAAAGTCCTTCTGGTTTAGAATGGAGATTTCTTCTAGGTCTTCAGAGGAAAAGTCTGGACACCCTCAATTAACTGTGTTATTACTATCATCCTATTGATTACAGTTTATTTTTGTATGTATATTCTTTGAAATTAGGCAGGGAAACAAGCTGCTAGTGGTAAGAGCTTTTTCTCTTCCTTGCCCATACCACAGGATACATAAATCAGGTATTAGCAGGTCTTTGATGATGAGTTCTTATCTTCTTCAGCAAAATGTGGAATAGTGGTTTTATTTGTACGCTGTGGCAAAAATGGAAATTCCAGGTATTTTATGAGAAGTGCATGCATGATAGAAATATCCCAACTAATGACACCCAGTAAATCCCTTATGTCTAATCAGCTCCAAACTTGAAAAAGGTAGGGAGTGTAATAAGAATTTATAGAATGTCAGCAACATCATTATGTATCTTGATACTTTTTTGTATAAGTACTTATAAATATATTTGTATAAATACCTTTTAAAGAAATTCCAAGCCACAGGGTAACAATGCAGAAAAGGCCATAACTTATGTATGTTCAGTGCAGCAGAGGGCAATACTTGAGGACGATATATCTGTATATACCTTTCCCTAGCAGCTCCTAAAGCAAGTACATTAGTGACTTAGGGAGTATTAGAAGTAAGAGAACATAACGAATAGTTTGGGTTGAAAAACCAATAATTAAAAATCATTAAATCATTAAAGGTCATTTCGTCCAACCCCTCTGTAATGAGCAGGAACTGCTTCAACTTGATCAGGTTGTTCAGAGCCCTGTCACATCTGACCTTGAATTTCTCCAGGGATGGGGCATCTACAGTCTCTCTGTGACAGTGTTTCACTGCCCTCACTGTAAAAAGCATCTTCCTTAGATCTTATCTGAATCTACCCTCCTTTAGTTTAAAACCATTGCTCCTTGTCCTTATTGCCACAGGCCCTGCTAAAAAGTCTGTCCCCATTTCTTGTTGATTCCTTTCAGCTACTGGAAGGCTCATCTAAGGTCTTCCTGGAGCCTTCTCTTGTCTCAGCTTTTCCTCATAGGAGAGAAATTCCCTCCATCTGATCATCTTTGTGACCCTCCCCTGGATTCCCTTAAACATGTCCGTGTCTTCCCTGTGCTAAGGACGTCAGAGCGGGATGCAGCACTCCAGGTACAGGGGTCTCACCAGGGGAAACAGAGGGCCAGAATCACCTCCCTTGATTGGCAGTGCAATTTATTCTACTTTATGCTCAGATCAAGGCTTTTCTAGGCCATTTATGCAGGGTCTCAGGAATGCATTACTTCCTTGTTTTGCTTTGCTTGTATGTACAGCTTTTGCTTTCCCTATTAAATTGTCTTTATCTCAACACATGAGTTTTTTTAGCTTTTATCCTCCTGATTTTCCCCCTTGTCCCATTGGTGGGGCAGTGAGCAAGTGGCTGTGAGGGGCTGGGCTGCCAGCTGAGGTTAACCCTTGACACCTGCTAATCTACTCACATCCATTTGCAGTTTGCTTGTGTGCCTCATATAAGCTGAACAGCTGTTTGATTTGCTTGTATGTGATCCCAGTGCCTTGATTTGCAGGGAAAATATCTATTTCTATAAAGGTGGAATGCTTTTTATGTCTTTGTAAACTGGTCAGTCTTAAAATGACATTTAAGAAGCCTGTTACCCATCTACACACTGTCTTCTTAGAAAATTCTTTATCTTTGTGATCCTCCATCAGTAAGGTTTTATGTTTATAAAGTGGGAAGATAGTTACTGAAGGAAATTTTGTGTTTATAGTACTGATCTCTATTTTGATTTTAAAAAGATGATTGAAGTTCTCCTTCCTAACTTGTAAGCTATATTGAGAGTGAAGTGGGTTTATTTTTTTGCTTTACATGTGGCAGGCCATTATGATTTGTCTCTACACGTACCAAACATTACATTTCAGTTTTGCTGTGTGGGAATGTTTCAATTCTATCAAGCAAGACATGTAGGACATAAGATTCAGGTTTTGCTGCTGTTATCTATGAATGGGAGCAACCTATGATGATTTAAAAGAAACAGAAAATAGAGTCAATAAGACCTGCACATTAGTATGACTGAAGTGTTCGGGGTACCCAAGGAGATGGAAAGGATAGCAGCCACTCCAGCACAGAGGGAGTGTAATAGAGCAGGTGTCCTGCTGTGCCTGCTACAGATGTATCCTTAGTCATAGATCGACCATATCAATGTTTTTATTTCATTCTTTAACTTGTGATTCCACATGCCCATAATATCTTTTATGCTTGAGATAAACCATAAGAATGTAGAGGCTGATCACCAAAATGCACATTTGTGGTAAACTATGATTTTATTTCAGTTAAGGGCAAGGTAGAAGGGAGAAAAAAAATTATAATACATTTTTCTAAAACATTAGAGATTTGGAAATTCATCTGTAGGTTTTTTTTCTTCTGATAGCCTCTTTATTTTTAATACTATGTAATAAGTCATCTATTCAGATAACAAGGAAATAGGTGCAATTTTATTTGTTTAACAGTCTTCCTTCATATTAAAATTGCCTGCCCACCCCTCTATATGTTGCACCCATCATAAAATATAGTTTCCTAGTCCAATTGCTATTTTATCATGTCTTTTCAATATATATTTGGGCTGCAATCTGAAAGCCTTCTGATTTTGTAAAGATGATACCTTGCTTAGAAACCAGTAGTTTTAAAGAAGCAAACCAAAGTAGTTAAACTTACTTTTAAAAACTTTTGAAGCTTGAATACAGTACTTCATTTTTCTTCTAATAAAAACATGCTTTGAGAATATTCTTAGCAATTTTACTATTGAATACTGGATTTGTTTGCTGGTCTTTGGTCAGATTAGCTCTGTTTTTAATAACAGGTAGATAAATACTTATCGCTTTCAGATTAAGGTAATGAGGAAATTAAATTTTCCTCTATAGACTTTGTTTGTATTTAAAATAACTGCCTCCATAGCTTATATATTTTTATTTTTTTAAAGTTGCCCATTTAATTTCAGTAGAACCCACAAATGAATTTGCTGACAGGAATCTGTGAGATGGTAAGAGCTGATACACCATGTCCCTGACAGGAAAGACCAAAGCTCAGCAGGGCTTTTTTATTTCCCCAGCTTTTTTATTTCCCCAGCTTCAATGGACAGATGCAATGATGGGCAGGGAGGGGGCCATAAGAATCTCAAATGTCTTTTCCACAAGTGAGCTGAGATCATCTCAAGTTCCTGGAGAGCAGGAGAGCCCATCTGAGCCAACCATGAGGACCCCCTGACCACTGGCCCAAGTCCCCCTTAGGGCGGCAGTGGCAGACTAAAGCAGCTTGATTTTTGCCTGGGAGGAGCCAGAAGATGCTGCTTCCCTATCTTAAGAATTTCTTACCAAAGCTACTCTCACAGGCGTGGTGTGGTGGGCTGGAGATTGGACTTCACTTTGCATTTTGTGATATGACAAATAAACTTCATTTTTCCACTTAAACTGCAGTGCTGCTGGAACCATACTACAGCACTGGCCTCTCTGTTTTATACCAGCACTTT
Organism: Leptocoma aspasia; assembly: GCA_013399835.1. NCBI lineage: Eukaryota > Metazoa > Chordata > Aves > Passeriformes > Nectariniidae > Leptocoma > Leptocoma aspasia. Next base: position 173,004 of record VXAX01007539.1, on the reverse strand, counting down.
TTCACAGCCACCTCTTCTAACCAAGCTGCTGACACATTTGGGGTTATTTTGGGCTTAAATCTTTCTGACTTCAAACTGAAAGCTATCTTATTATCTCAAATTTACCTCATAAGCCATCTGACTAATTTGAAAAGCAAAGGAGGCTAATCCTTTACTGTTGTGATTTAAGAGAGCAGGGAATCCACTGGGAGGTGTGCAGAAGGTTGTCTTTAAAGTAATGAATTTTGACAACCTTTCTGTTTACAGTCAACAGATCGACATTCAGAAAACACACCTTTAAACTTGCTTGCACTTTATGAAATATTGGAAAATCCAAGCTCTTTTATTCAGATTTGGGGTATTCTTTCTATATTCTGCCTTATGTTCTGAGGATTGCTAGCATGTTCTGAGAAAGAAATCTTCAGATCATATTCATTGTATCAAAAGAAAAAAATTAATGAAGGTCAAGTCTATTGGCAGTCTTCATCCATTTCAGTAAGGAAATGAAATATATTTTGACAGTGATACTGTTATTATTTCTCCTCAGCACGGAAGTGTGTGTGGTACTTTATGCTTTATCCCTTGTGATAATCTCCTCATGTTTTTTCTTTATTTTTTTTCGCTAACATAATTAGCATTCCACTGCACAGAGAACTGTTTTTTTCTTTATCTGTTTGCTCTTCCATGCTCTCAAGTTTCTCTCAATGTATTAATTTATGAATAGAAACAACCAAATAAATAGAGGGAAGCAACTACTATCTGATCAGTTCTGCCATGGCAAAAATGGCTTCAGAATTTATCTGAGAACTTATCTTTCTGATTGAGCTACCATAGCAAAATAGAAAATGGCTTCATGTTCTCCTTGTTTCAGAAAGTCATGCATACATTTAACAGCTGACTCTTTCAGATTCCAAAGTACAGATTGCTGGTTTTCATTTCTCTGATAAAAAGCAAAATAATATTACATAGCCCCTCAGTTCTTGAAATGGATAAACATTTCTCATAAAAATCCAGCAGCTCATTTTCAATTAATTGTAATAAATTAACCATGACAAAGCAATGGTAGTTTTCATGAAAATTTGATTTGGATCTGCTATGAGCGGATATGTATTACTTATGGCAGACCACCACAATGACAGCAGCACATATTTCAGGAATCTATCAAGGTAGTTACTTTCTGGTGTGGTTTTCAGACACTTTCAATATGTCCCTGAAATGTGCTTCTCTTGTGCTACTGCAACTGGTAGCAGCACTTCAACTGCCCACTTCTTGCTCACATGGGCTCTCTCTCCATGCCCCAGTCTTTCTCCCTAAACAAGAAAAAAGTATTCTGGACAGAAAGACCCATACTTGATATAGGTTGTGTTTGGTCTCTGGAAATACAGGCTTTTCATCCATTGGAGGCTGGAGACCAATGCAAAAAATGCTCAAAATATATCCATATTTAATATTAAAAACAATATTAAAAATTGTGTTTTAGGACTTCGTCCCAAAAGGACACTGCGCTTGGTGCTATGGACAGGAGAAGAGCAAGGAGGAGTAGGTGCCAGGCAATACTATCAGTTGCACAAGGTAAATATGTCTTTTCACCATTTTCTTGACAGCACTTTTCTCCCCAGTCTTATGACTTGACTACTATTTTTGCCAAGATGTTCAGCTTAACATCACACCAAAACCAGTGCTTCCAGTTCTGCCTGAAAGTGTATTTTCTGGGTTTAATCATAAATGTAAACCTAATTTTACATTTAACAGTAAGCCATGCAACCACACATGTGCATGTTCCGCTTGACCTAAGATACTCTGTCACAAAAATGTTCTGAAATGGATATTTCATGATGATATCTGCCATATCATACCTTTCAAACATAGCTTACCTTCTGAGAATGAATGATGAATGGTCCACATATGTTTGCAATATAAATAAATTTTGTTTGCCTTATATATTTCTGCTTCATTGCATTTTCCCATAATATTTTACAATGCAAAACATAAAATAATAAAAAGAAAAATATTTTCTACCTTATCTTGATAGTGTGTAATCTATAATGTACTTTGCCAATAGTTAGTTTTGTGGGATGTGGAACATCCTAAAGGTTGATTTCTGGTGATGCAAAGAACACACAAACTCTATGACTTATGGCTATGAGGATAAAAATATAACATCTATCTCTCCTGCCAACAACTGCCATTTCAAAATACATCATGCGATAAAGGGCAGTTGCCAAAACTATTTTGGAGATGAGACTTTGGAATATGTGTGTGTTTGGGGTTTTTTTCCACAGGAAAATTATGCTATACCTGTATAACTATTCTAAAGTAATCTTTTATTCTTCTCCCTATTTAAGTATTATAACTCTCAGCAATGGCTAATACATCCAAGGCAGAGACAAGGTGAATGCAAATGTGCCTAGGAAGTTACCTTCTCTACAACAGCATGAAAGCAGACTTGCAAGCAATTCTTAAGAGCATTTTTTAATGCTAAGCAACCTATCAGAACAAATAAATGGAAACCTCACTTTGAATCAAATTCATTGTGATGAACCAAATGAGATCAATTTGCATCTGCAATAGAGTTGTCAGAGATAGGTTTAGAGCAGTTAGTTTTCTGACTAATTGATGATCAAATATTTCCCACTAACTAGTTTCATATTGCTAAGAAGTGTATTTAACTACCCATGTATAATGTTGTACCCCTCTGTATCTCCAAATTATAGGGATAACTCAGCTCTGTCATTTATTTTGGAAGAGGTACCCAAGAGCTTGCTTTCTCAATTTCAGGGAGGTGGCAGGTTGCAGTTTAGTATATATTAAGGACTCTGGATTTACCACTGGTACTCTTATATTCAGCAGGATTAAACTAGAATAAAATATTCTGGAATAAGTAGCACATGAAAGAGATGCTTCTTATGTCCAGAACTGCATTTTGGAGGAGCTGGAAGGATGCTCTGTGCCTAATGCACACCACTCATCAGAAATTTGTCTGAAGATTTACCTCTGCAGATGTCCATGTTGTACAATAAGATCCATCCTACGGTGGTGATGTCAGCAACACATGAAATTGTCTCATACATGTCTCATCTTTTGCCAAAATGGCTTTGTTTCACTGTTGTCTCAAAGATTTCTATTCAGAAATAATACCCAAAAGCAGACCTAAGGATCAAATAGGGAAGTATAGAGCAGGCTGGGTGTTGTTTGCAAGATATTTGGTTACTTTGCTTTTAAAATGTTGAGACGAAGATGTGTCTCAGTTCTTGCTCTGCTGGTGAGATTCCATCTGGATGTTGTGTTCTGCAAAGAAAGCCCTGTCTGAAATTTACATGGAGAATTTAAGCAGAAATGACATCCGTCTGTTGTTTGTTGTTCTTGTTTCCCCCCTGCCATGTGATCTGGCATAATTATAAATCGATTTGACTGTAGGACATTGCATTACTCATAATAATGAAATAAAGTTGATTAATACTGTACATTAAATTTAGCATGAAAAATAACTTAACCTTTTAATGATTTACTTGCTCAAATTTCTGGCAATTAGGATAGTATGGCACACACATTGCTTGCTGATGGTAATGAGTACAAGTTAAATAAGAGTGGTATTTAAAGATGCCTTGTAAAATAAAAGACAGCCTGTATGACTCATCTACATAGCTGGACTTATGAGTTTAGTTCGCTACACACAAATAGAAATATGAATGCAGTAATTCAGCTCAGGCAGACATGGATTTCCTTGGCATAGTAAATTACCCCCTCATGTCAGTGGAAATGTGGCAAGTGAGAAGAAATGAAGACAATATAGTACTGGACAAGTACAGATGCTCTTATTTTTGTCACTTGTTTAGTATTTCTTTCAATTTAAGTTCAGGACCTATTTTGCTCAAACTGTGTCTGCATGAAAGCAGGACTTTCTGAAATGCTGGCATTTCTTTCATGCTAGTTTAAGTACTCTTTGTTGATGCTCACATAAGATTTCTACAGTGATTTGCTAATGAGTTGCTCTCTCTGAGAAGCAAATATCAAAAAAATATCTTGTCACTTTCAGGTGAAATTATTCTTCTCCAGAAAATACTGTTTCCTCAAAACCATAGTTTTCAGAAGACTTTATATCCTGAGGTACCAAGTACTCTGGTGAAATGTAAGACATGAATTTGTGTCTGATTTGAACCAAACATATAAAGGACTTTATTGGGGATTCTTTTATCCCAGCAAAATGTGTTGACCATTAGCCTTTTGACTTTCTTCAGGCAATACTCTCTGTAATTAAAGATTATGTAAAATTACTGCTGCCTTTTTAGGTCACTGATGTCCTGTTGATTCCTTTTATTGCAAAGGGAAAGAAATGCAAAAAGAGTGAAATGTCTGTTTGCAAAACTACAGAAAGAAAGTAATCACACTGTGTTCTCTAGTATCACAACAGGCAGTAGCACCATTGGTTGTAATAAGCACTGTAAAGTAGCATAATTACAGAATTATCTTTTACAGCAGTTCTAGTTCCATAGGAATTCCTAATTGTTGGTATTTAGGAACAAGCTTCCTTGTGAAAGCTGCAGAGAAATACAGATTTTGTTAAAACACAAACCCAAGTTTATTCCTTACTCTGCCTGAAGGATGGAAGACCTCAAATCAGTCATGACAGCGTGTCTCCTGGATATCTAGTCTTCATTCCATGTAGATAAAATTCATAGATGTCTAGTGTTAGAAAAACTTTTCTCTGTACATCTTTCTTCTCTTTCTCTCAAGCGAACAGCAGAGCTGCCAGTTGAATCTGGCAGAGACATCTTCTGAGGATCGCTGCTTCCAGTGCGTGCTTCAGGCAGATTCACTCATCCACAGGTCCTTGGTCCATTGGGATGTTTGATTGTAAGAAAGTTGGCTTCCTTCTATGGAAACTCCCTGGAGCTGTGAAAGATGTAGAAAATTATGTATGTGCTGTGATAATTTCTAATGTGCTGCAAATTTGTTTTCACTTGTCTTTTGCTGAAAGTTGCAGAAATACTCATTAGCTTCCTAAAAGAGTAAACATCATCTTTGTTTGAAGGATGTATACCACAATTTTTAATTTTGGCATTGCTGCCTACTTTCTAGTGAAAACCTAAATACTGTCGAAAAAGCACAGTGGTGGGATGGTCATTCAGAGCCACAGACATTGTTTTGATACCTTTGTATTTGAGCAGTAAAAGGTCGAAAGTTATGGAACGTTTTCCAGGAAGAACACTTCTCTTTGATATGCCCATTTGTCAAAGAAAAAACCTCCCAAGACAAGACTTCAGGCATACCTTACTTACCCTGCTTCCATGTTCAGAGCTGTCTGCTTTTTCTAGTCTGTCATCCCAGGGAACTTACAATAGTGAATGGTCATCTCTGTGAGTGCTGGCAAGTCATCGTAGAGGAAACAGGCGCCGTATTGTACAAGGCAAGACATGGCAGTAGTATGTTTTTTACTGAGTGAAGTGCTAGTAAGAACATGACCAAATTGCTCCAGGGCTGTTGAACTTACTGAGACTTTTGTCATTGGCTTCTCAGAAGTCAGAACTTGTAACTGTCCTACAGAACAAACCCCTAAACCTGTAGACTTTTTTACATACTGCTTTCCCATAAAATGTGGCAGAAGAATATTTTATCTTGTAACAAAAGGATGAGCCTTTTTCATACCTTGTCATCTAGCAAAAATTGTGCTAATCTTCAGCTTTACATCAGCTTTCTCCCATATAATGATGGGATAATTTACAAAAATGAATAACTCACAGTGTTCCAAATTTTCCCTGTCTTCATTGAAAAAGAGTGTAAATGGTATGATCACGCGTGTGGCTGGAGCCTTATTATGCCTTGATGCTAGTGCATCTCTGCTTCCTAACAGCTGTTGTGTTTTTTCTTTAGTTTCAATTTATGCTGTTTTGCTTCATTAAATTACCTTCATACTAAACAGCAACTCAAAATTACACTACATCATGTTTAGATATTGAATACTTAGAAGATGTTATATATTTTACTTTTTTTCCTTTTCTAGCTGTCACATGCACTTAGGTCTTTCCAGTGTTTTTTCTTGTGTTTCCTGTAGTCTTAGTTGCCAGCCTAAAAAATCTGGATGCTGATTTAAACCTTTTTTTAGGACTACAAGTGGGATGACCAAGACTTCCCTGTGAGTTCTACAACATTGTTGCCATGCTATACTTGTTTCCCGACTGTTCTGGGACAAATACTGGAATACAAGTGTTGTTGTCTCAAAGTTAAGTGTAAATCAATAACAGAAAGCTGAAAACACAATGTCAGATTAACTGATGTCCTTTATCAGTGGAACAAATGAACCAATAGTCAAGGACAGTGCTTTGTCATTACAGGCTTTAGTATTTTTCCTGTAAAGTGGTGATTCTTCTCAGTGGAACAAAAAAGAAAACCAGTAAATGAGCTGTTGGACAAGTAATACTCTATTTTAAACAGCCCCAAAGTACTGAAGGCTTTTAGGATAGTTGTTCCCTGCATTAAACTTTCAGGTATGTCCCTGCTTAAGCTGTGTAAGAGGGATTGCCATCAGCAACTCAATGGATTAGTCATGAGATGTTGCAGTCTAGTTTAACATCTGGTAAGAATTAACAATTGGGATTTTGACTGAATAAGTAACTACTGTAGGGTATACCTGCTTGGGATTGCCAGTGTCTATCCTAGAAGAAAGATGTTTCCTAGCAATAGAAGTACCAGTCATATGTATTACAAGGGTTTGTTTTCTCAATGGAAAGAGTTTACTGTAATTACAGGCTAAATGACAGACCCCAGAGGGTGGGACAGCAATCAGTGGCACAGGGTCTGGTTGGAGGCCTGTCACTGGTGGTGTCCTCCAGGGTTCAATACTGGTCCCAGTATTGTTTATTTTTTCACCAGTAACTTGGATGAAGGAGCAGAGGCCTCCTCAGCAATCTCCCTGACAACACAAAGCTGGGAGGAGTGGCTGATACCCCAGAGTGCTGTGCAGCCCTTCAGAAGGACCTCGACAGGCTGGAGAGATGGGCAGAGAACAACAATCTGAAATTCAACAAAGGTGAATGCAGGATCCTGCACCTGGGAGGAACAACCCCATGTATCAGCACAGGCTGGGAACCAACCTGCTGGAACACAGCTTCATGGAGAAGGACCTGAGGGACCTGACAACAAGCTGTCCGTGAGCTAGCGGTGTGCTCTTGGGGCCAGTAAGGCCAAAGGTATCCTGGGGTGCACTAGGATGAGCACTGGCAGTAAGTTGAGGGAGGTGATCCTGCCCCTCTATGCAGACCTAGTGAAGCCACAACTGGAGCACAGCATGCAGTTCTGGGCTCCTCAGTACAAGAGAGATGTGGAGCTCCTGGAGCACACAGAGGGTGAAAAGATGATAAGGTGAGAAGACAACAGAGAGAGGACCTCACCAATGTCTATCAGTCTCTGAAGAGAGGGTGTCAAGAGGATGGACCAGGCTCTTCACAGTGATGCCAAACAATAGGACAAGAGGCAACCAGCAGAAACTGATGCACGGGAAGTTCCACCTGAACATGGGTAGAACTTCTTTACTTGTGCGGGTGCAGTGGAACAGATTGCCGTGAGAAGCTGTGGAGTCTCCCTCACTGGAGATATTCAAGAAACATCTGGACACCATCCTGTGCCATGTGCTCTGGGATGGTCCTGCTTGAGCAGGAAGGTTGGACCAGACAATCCACTGTGGTCCCTTCCAACCTTATCCATTCTGTGATTCTGTGATTTCATGTTATCAGGTTTTTGCCTTAGGGATTTCAAGTACTTAAAATTTTAGTTTTACGTAGCAGAGACAAAAAATAGATTGTTTATAAAAGTCATTAAAAAATTAAAAATAGGAGAAGTATTGGTAAGGATTGTGCCTAATTGTGTATTCAATGAAAACAGCAAGCTGTAGAAAGCCAACTTCCCCATGCAGTATTTATTGTAATGTTTCATTTAAAAATTCAATTGAAGAGCTAAAGATGATATAATATAGAGAGGTGACCTCCTCTGTGACCAAGTCATAAGAAGGCAAAGGATAAAAGTCTGTTTTGATGTTCAGAGAATTAGGCAGCAGGTTACACAGAGAAGTTTTAATTTTCTGGTACATACCAAGAGAAGTGGCACAATATCAAGATGCAGGAGATGAGATTACTTTCTGAAAAAAATGACATGCTGAGTTTTAAATGCTTATTTAGATTATACATTCACTAGGAGAATGACGGAAGGAAGCAGCTGACCCTGCAGTTATTTTTTTTAATCTTTCTGGTTTGTTTGTTCCTTTGAATTAGTCAAGGCGAGTGTATGATCTCACCTCACTTTGTTAGTGGCAGTTATTCCTGCATCATGGATGGCAAATGATGACAAAGCATCTTCACTATTTTTAAGCAGTATATTTTAAGCATGTTTTCCAGCATGTGTTTCTCTCTATGTAAGTAGAAATGCCAATATAGATGTACAAAAATGGGAACAGGGAAACCAATCTAACTTTTTTTAAGACTGCAATTTTCAAATTTGATGGTGAGTAGTTTTATAAGTAATCCTATCTTCTAGTGGACCGAATAGGGAAAAAACTTTCTCAAGGACACATGGTACTTCAAGTAGCTGTGACCTGTTTCTTTTTTGCTCCCCAGTGAAGTCAGTTTCTCTCCCTAGGGTGTCCTGTTTTCATGCCTCTCCAGCACGTTTTCAGAACTGAATAGCTTTCTTACAGAACAACAATATGGTGTAATATATTGTGGGTGGTTTGTTTACTCAGTTTCATATTAAAAACACATGCAAACATTTGTGTGAGAAAACACAACTGAAGAGCACAGCAATTCTGCAATAGTAGCAGTTTATGAAGTTCTTGAACTTAGGGATTCTGTTGTTTTGAGTGATAAGAGAGATTTCTTTTAGGTGTCCATGTTGTTCCCATGCTCACTCTTCTCACTTCACTGCCCTGAATAATCCCTTCCCCTCATTTCAGCTGCTCTAAAGACGGACAGAAGTCCTGCTTTGGAAACTCAACCAAAGAAGCTGAGTACCATAGCATCAGATTTATGCAGGGCTCACTATACTTAAGTTAGGTTTCACTGGCAATTCAGCATCACACTGAAATATGTGTTGTCTTTACTAGGTCTTCCTCCTTGGGCATGTGATAAAGAAGATTTATATTTTGCGACATTCTTTCTATCATATCTGTGGCACTGGAGCATCACTGGTCCCTTTTAGCCTGCAGTGTGCTTTTCTTGGCCTGCTTCTCTCCCACTATATTCCGACAGTCTGTGACTCATGATTCATGTTGAAGTTCATAACCTCAGGACAGCATTTGGTGATAGGCCTAGACACCATATGTAGCCTAATTATTTACATTTAATCTTTTGCAAACTGATGATGTTTTTCACTGTCTAAAAATGGTGATTGCCAATGAGGTGACAAGATTGGTTATTTGCACATTGATTTCCAGTAGTTAAATGAGTGGATAAATTGGTTATCTTAAGGTATTATAACATTTACAGTTTCTTTATCATGCAAAGATTTTATATTAAATTTTTTAACTACTGGATATATTTCTAAGTTAAAAGTAAATAGCCCTGCTCTGTTAGAATTGTTTCACTCAAAAGAAAAAAGTTTTGGGAAAGTGTTAAACAGTTCTTGGCAAATTCTATAAAGGACATCTGAAAACTGAGGTGAATTATTCACAGCCACCTGTAGTACATATTCGGGTTTATATACAGAAAAATGTAGAATTATTATTTACTGAATTGTAGGCTGGTAATGACATGGATCTGTTAGTTGCTGCTATTACATATCCCTTGTAATGATTTTCTTGCACTAAATAACCCATGGAAGCCATAAAATTCAGGCATGAGATCTGGGCATAGGAGTAAAATCTGCAGTAAGTTCTCTTAGTCACATTTAAGATGGTCTGAAGTATAGCTTTTTGCTGCCTGACATGACTTTAAACTGTTTTTAAAGTTATGTGCCTCTCCAAAAAAATGAGATCTTCATTCACGTAAAATCCCCATGTATTCAATTCCAATTAGACCTTTGTAACTGAGCAATCTAAGCAAATATGGTAAGTAAATAAATTGCTAATTTTTGTTCTTTTAGCTTAAAGGATTCTTCCAAGTACACACTTAAAGCAAATGTTGTTATGCTACTTGTACACAAAATCTTACCTTTCATGTTTCTTAAGAGGATTTACCTTGCAAGCACAAATTTTCTTAAAAACAGATATTATTCCTTCGAGTCTGGGGGAAAATCTTGGCATTTCAATCCTCCAATCGATATCAGAATTGACTATATGCTATATTGAAAATAATGTGTTTCTGAACAGGCAGCAGCTGGCTTTTAAATAGACTGTTCCTCACAGTCTATGAAGGCTTTGGATGCCTCTAATTTTAAAGCCACAGGACTGCATACCCTCTTCACTGCAACAGAATTTCAGAGTCTCAGGTCTGAGAAGAAAGACAGAGCTGCAAATGAAAACTGCAGCATGGTGGTGATGGTTTACCTTTCTAGGTGGCACTTCAGAAGTCTGAAAGCAAGTATTTGGGACAGCCAACCAGTCATGTTGTGGGTCCTACAGAATATTGGTGCCTCAGAACATAACTTGAACTGTTTCAGCCATTTCCATACAGAAAGATAGGTCCCTTCATTTATGCTTACATACACGCTTTCACAGGAAGCATTTCTCTGCTTCTGAAAAGTTGTGGTATGCTCACAATGACACCTAGAATCCAGTATATGATGCCAGCTAAAATAACAACCACAGCACAATATCTTCTTTTCTTACATGTTCAGGAAAATATCTCCAACTTTGATATTGTTATGGAGTCTGATGAGGGCACCTTCAAGCCATCTGGCCTGGGTTTTTCTGGCAGTGCTGAAGCCCGGGACATCGTGAAAGAGATCATGACTCTGCTGCAGCCCATCAATGCTACGGATGTTTACGACACTGCAGATGGAACAGACATCGCTTACTGGATGAGAGACGGGGTGCCTGGTGAGTGTCCCTGGAGCCTGGCAGGGGACACTGCTCCCACTGAGCACTGCCACTCCGATGGGTGGTCTGATGTTTTCAAAGTACTAAGGAATTCTTTCTCCCAGGGAGTAAAATTTCCTATAGGTAAAATGCATAAATGTTAAAAGGTGCCCAACAGAAATAGGACATAAAGTGCATTTGAGCTGCAGTTTAATGATGGTACAGATTATACGTAGAATAAAATGCCTAAAATCTTCTTTTCGGCTTTAAGGATTTATAATAATTAATCCCAGACTGGTGGTTTATAAATAGTAAACCAAGGCAGAGGGGAATTCTCCAATGCAGAAGAAATCTTTTTTTAATTATTATTATTATTTTTACTTTGAAATTCAGGGCTTTTTCTCTCTGTTTTATCTGCTGGAGAAACAATGTTTTTGAGATGTGACACATAAAAAGCTACGAGTCATTAAGGTGTGAAAGGGCTAAAATACTGAAAAGTTTGAAGTAGTTTAGGGATTTGTTTTGAGGATTTTGTCTGTCTCCAAGTGAGGAGCAGCTTGTTGGCAAAGAAACTCGTAAGCTGTGAGAGAGATCCACCACTGGCAGCACTCCCATGCAGGAGACCCCCACACTAGCACAGAGGCTTTCAGAGCACAAGAATCCCAACTGGAGGCCAGCCTTAGTGAAGCCTTAGTGAATTTCCACTTGAATAATAGTAGAAAGAAAAGTTTCATAATGGTGATATTAAAAAAGTTATGATCAGTTTTAAATTTTAAAGGTTCTTTTTCTCCTGTGTTTTATGGCTGAAGTAGGCTGGCACATTTCTCATGCTAGTTTTACTACTTGCTACTATATGCTTAGAATTTTTTAATATTTTATTAACTGCTGTTTTTTACCTTGTGGAAGAGAGTGAATCATGGAATATATTATTCTTATTTATGGTCAGAACCCCTTGCTTCTCACTCACTTAGGGTGTACAGAGGTACCATAAAGTTGACTGCTTCAATAAATGTATGGATGTCTAATTTTGAAACAAAAATATCTATACTAGGCAAGAAGTATGGGTGAATGGATATTATTAAACAGTTAGGAATTAATCTTCAGCTTTTGTCCTGCTCTCTGGGTGAAGTGGAATCAGTTCAGTACAATCTCATGCAGCTGTGACAACACTGTGCTGAGCTGATTTGAGAGACTGTAAGAACTCCTGAGAGGCTGTGGCCATGCATTATTCTCCACAGCCTGGAAGTGCCTGTGAAAAGATGTCTGGTCCAGAATTTCAGACCAACATATCTGTGTTGTAGGTGGAATACAAGAAATCACCACTCAGCCTATGTTTAGAAAATGCAAGGGTATTTCCTTGGAATATAATCAGAATTATTTCCTAGGTAAGCTGCTGGGAGCATTCCAGGGGGTTTGTGGGGACTTGCCTTGTGCTTCCTGTCTGAATGTGACATATTATGGAAGAAGAGAGAAATATTTAACATTCAAATGCCTTATTTTCAGTTGATAATGTGAGTGGTGCTTGTGATGGCAGTGGGTATTGAGCTCTTGCACACCACTTCTCATCAGCTGTGGTGCACCTGGAGCATAAGCAGCTACAGCTTGCCGTGGTCCTCTTGATTAGTCTTTGGGCTACTCAGCAGGAGCAATGCAGGAAAAAGCCCTCCTCCAAGGACATCTGTACTCCTCAGAAAGCATAAACTATGAAAAATATAAACCTTGGGAATATAAGCTCAACCTTGGAAAAACATTAATACACTACAACCAAGACCTCAGTTTTTAAATAAATCTAGGATTCATTTAAAATAGGATTTGTTTTCCTATTAAAATTTTGTCACATTAAATGATGGTGGAATTTTTTTTTTCTGCCTGTAGCTTTGGTTCATTTAACTTCCTGTTAAGCAAATAGCAAAGTGTTCTTGCAGCATAAAGGAACACTGATTCTTTCCTTCATAAAGCCCCAGTGATAAGAAATTAGCTCCACTAAAAGAATTTTGGCTGCTTTAGTTTGTACTTCATGCTGTTCAGGGAGAAGTCTAAGACATCTTCTAATCTTCATGCCTTGTCTGCAGTATTCTCCCTGCTTGAATGATCCTTTATGATATATAATAACATTGAAACAAATTGAACACTCTGTAACAGCTTTTATAATTATGTTCAATTTAAACAAGCAGTCGAGTGTTGACACTTCATCAATTTCATTTAAATATTTTCTTGAAAATATACTTGGTGGCTTGGTTTCTGCAACAGTGAGAGAAAATATGGTGTACCTCTTGAACAATAAGGATGGTTTCTGACATAATTTCTCTTGAATTTTCCCTTTTTCAGTGTGAAATTGATTCTGGGATTCACCTTATTAGATGCTATTAATATTCTTCTCCTGCATCTTTTGGTCTGAAAGATCCACAGAGGGCAACACTACATGGGTTTTTTCAGAGCTGTTCACAGCCGAGATAGGCAAAGAGACTGTGGCTTCCTAATCTCTGCTATTTTGAGCATGTTTATTTTTAATGGACATGCAATGAAATGCTACTAAACAGCAGTGATTATTCTGAGATTTTAGGATGAAAGAGGTCACGAGTTCAGAGTCCTTAGCAAACCATAGACTGAAGCCTAAATAATACCTCTAAAGCACAAGCAACATGATCTGCACCAAATACAGCATTCTGGTTCTTTGTGACTGCAGAATATTAGAAATACTTGTCAGTGGCCTTTACATTGGATTGTTTTGAGAACAGTTCAGCCCAGCAGTAAGGAATGTCTGTAGTTGTGGTTTTGTACTGATAGCCAGTTTTCAGCTACTGAAAATATTTGTATAACATTTGTTTTGCTTTTTCATGAAGCATAAATAGAGGAAAAGGGGGGGGTTGTGGTGGTGTATTTTATGATGTGGTTTTACAGTTTGAGGTGACCACTGATTCTAAGACTGATCGTTTAATAATTATGCAATTATCTTCCTCATCTTTCTTTTTAAAGTGTTCATTTCCATTTTTTTTTTTCATTAGGGATGTATCCAGATAGTGGCACATAAAGCTGTTCCTTTGCAACACTAAACCCAAATTAAGTTTGGCTAGAATTGGCAGATATAGGTGGGAAGATAGGTTGGTTGGGTTTATGTATTTGGTTTGTTGACATACTTTTTCACAACAGGTTTCCTCAGTGTCTGAAAGGGTTAAAAAATGATTAAGCAAGCCCTGCTAAACCAGTGCTAGGGTATTTTTGTTGAAAAAGTGAAGTATGTGATGATCACAGATACTTGATGATTACCAAAATGCTTCGAATGTGATTCAGAGCAGTTCCTAAGGTAACAGCCCTGGGTCTGGATCAGCCTTCCCTGCAAGCCTCCAGAATCTGAGAAGGGGGAATGAAGTGTTTTTATTTGTATTATGGGATCCAGTAAGCATTAGTTCAGCTTTAGATATTTGGGGAGATGAAAACAGGTGCTTTCGTATTTTTGCAAAGAAATGGCTGTTGTGACACATTATTTCCAGGAAAACTGGTTCAAGGATGCTCCTTTCTGCTTGTCAGGGTGGTTATCTGTTGCTGCAGTGCTTGTGATGGGAACACTGGTCTGTTAGGAACTAAGCTGTATTTGAGATCAAGCTGACCCAGGACATCAAACAACTCCCCAAAGACATGTTTCAATTCCTCTTTTAAAAATCAACTAGTGGCCGAAAGGTGAAACTCCTTTTGCAGTGTCACTTTGAACCTTGATGGTTGTTTGTGTTTCTCTGTCTCCACACTGACTTGATTTTTTGTTACACTGCATAAAGGGAAGAATTGTTCTTCCAGAAATTAATAAACCAGTAGTCCATCTAATGTTAATGTTTCTTCAGGAATCAAAAATTCATTGCTAACCCAATCTATTAGTCATTCAGATGTGGCAAACAAAGACTACAATATATAATTTCTGTCACTTTTACATTTTCATAGTGCTTTTTTATTACCTTCATCTAAAATATGCTGTATTTTGGCCTGAGACACCGGATTTTGACTCGGATTATTTCCTTTAGTATTATGTAAGAGGTTAAGTCTACCCCTTTTCTGGAGCATGCTGCCCTCTCTTACCCTTGTCCCCATCATCCCTGTAGCACCAGACTCAAGTGCAAGCCTGCTGGCCCACTGGTGCCAAGCCTTCTCCTCTGCTCAGTGTCAGCCAGGGACATGTCTGAGAAAGCAGAGTAACAGGAAAACTCCTTGACTTGAGGTTGCCAGCTGGACATGGAGAAGTGACCAAACTCTCTTTCCCAAATTATGAGTAACCTCAGTTCATTCTTGGCTGTGTCACTGTTTGGAAGTGATCCTCCACTGTGACGCTTGAAACTCTGCCGGTCAGATTACCTATTTTGTACTGCCCACAGTCTCAGGCAGGCTCTTTGGATCCAGTTTCTAAGCTTCTTTTTATTTCCAAAAGAATAAACCCAGGAGAAATATCAGATGTACAGTCAAGGGCTTCATAAGCCAGTGCTGGAAAGCCTTGGACTTGATGCTGTGGGGTAAGGGGTGTTGCACTGGACAAAAGCCTTCCTACAAGATGAGGGAAGGGAGGAAAAAAAATCTTTGAACAGTAGGCATTAAAACTTCTTCACTTTACTAGGTAGCATTTGTGTCACCTGCAATTTGAGATGTTTAGCACAGGAAATCCCATGTAGGGCTCCAGGTATATGACAAAGTGACAAACTCAAGGCAAATGTCTCCTCGTGAAGCAAAAAGCTGGACAAAACTCCTGAACACTACTCACAGAACTAAACTTTATGGACTATTATAAGTACCTAGGTAATTTTAGGTGCTGCATAGGTGCTACATTTTTATATTTGCTGAGTTCCCACTGCTCTGGACATCTGTTGAGCACAGTGCCAACACAAACTACTATTTGTATGTGGAAATGAGGGCTAAAGGGCTTATGTCTTGCCTCAGTCTTGATCTCAATAAGTCTGAGATATACCAGAACTATTGTCTGATAATTAGCAATATGGTATTGGTTTTTCCAGGGTACTCCTTTCCTTTTAAATATCTTATTTCATCATTCATAAATTCAAATTTATCATCATGGTGAATGAGTGTGTTCCACTGCAAAAGCCAAATCGTTTGCAACTTGGGTGGTATTAAATTAAACCAGTATGCTAAGAGAACAATTATAATTGCTTGGCACTTAAGGAACCTACTGTAAGTGCTAAGGCTATTAGACCCATTTAAAATCTTGATTGCAGAAAGAACTGTGTGTATTAATCTGTAAAATAATTCATCTATTCTCTAATTTATCATTGTTCCAATAAAATGGGCTTTTGAAATTAGAAATTACTCTGGAGTAATTAAATAATTTTAATATGTTGCAACTTTTTATGAAGGTCGATTCCTTAAAAGGCACATAGTTTAACATAGTATCTCAGTTATATTAGCCTTTCATATGACCTTCTCTGTTTTTAATAATGTTAATAAAGTCTTTGAGAGTAATCATTTAATGAAACTAATAGTCTGTAACTTATGATGTTTTCTTATAAGTTGTGCTATTAGACTACCAGACAAATTTGACAATACTTTACATACAATTCCTTTCACCTTTGCTCTGCTTGGGCTAGTCTTGTTTTGGCACAATGGAGTATTGTCTACTTCTAATAATTAACAGGAAGCATCAGATTTGCAAGGGTTTTTTGTTTTGCAGACAGAGATCATGGAAAAATGCATCTGGGATAATACTGTTGGAGAGAGGGATGGAGTCAGGCAATTAGGCACAGTGCCTGAATGCAAATTTTCCTGGTAGTTTTAAGAGGGCTTTTGTATTATATTTCTCATTAGCAATTCGGGCTATTTGGGTCTAAACAAACTCAAAGTGGATGAAAGCAAACCCTTTCTTCCAATAGTGTTAGCGAGCTCTAGAAGAATATTGGAAACTGGGTGAATTCTCTGTCATTTTGAATGTGTAAAACAAGACTTAGGTGTCCTTCAAAAAGTACAGGGTAATTCAAGCAGGAGGGATGGGCTTGGTGCAGTAGATACAAGATGAAATTCTTTGCCCTGTGTTACCCAGAAGGTGTGATGGTAATGGGTTTTGGTGGCCTTAAAATATCTGTGAATCTGCCGGTAAATATTGCAAGCATTTTCATAATGAAATGCTTCTTTCTCATTTAAGCCTCACCCATTTCAGACTAGATTTTTGAATATCATAAGCTCTTGTGTTTCATTTGTACAACATTTAGATAATCCTAATTACAGTTACAAAAATAGAACTATCATTAACTTGCTGATCCCAGAGGAAATTTGAACTGTGAAACCAAAAATATTTGCAAAACGCTATCATACATTGCTGAACTCCTAAACACATAGTTGAATTTCTTGTTTTATTTCTAGGTATTCTCTTCTCTTCAGTATCTGTGATGCATTTTATTTGGCAAAGTTTTCTTGGTGGTGACAAGTAAAGAATTACAGCACATGGGTTAAGTAGCTGGTATTCCATAGCTCTTAAAATTTGTTTTTCAATAAACGCAGGCAAGACAGCTTTAAAATAATCCTTTACTAATATTACAATAAATTAGTTTGAAACACTGACATTTTGATTGGCTTTTAGGATCCAAGAAGTAAAACTGTTCCAGTGCTTTCAACCCTGTACTAGTATTATATAAGCTCATTAATCTAGTAATGAAAATTTAAATTGGGGTGTTTTAAATAAAATCATAAATTCTAATGGTTCTTGCACTTTTTGGCTAGTGGACTTCTTTGTCTTATTTTGTTGCTCTTCTTTCTTTGAATATCAGTAAGATTATATTTCTTCTTTCCTTTTAGATGCTTACTCTTCAAAAATTTACTTAGAATGGATTGGCGTAAATGACCTTTTAATAAATACGTTCTTCCTGGAAGTATATGCAGTTCCTAAAGATCTCAAAAACCATCGACAAATTTGCTTCTCCAACTCACCTTTTTGAGTAGCAGGACATACTTTGTCTCAGAAAAGAAACACTGAAATTATCCAACTGAGGATCTCATTCAGATTTGGGGTGTGGTTGTTTTTATTCTGGCAGTGCCTCTGGGAGACATCTTAATTCTCTATTGTTTTGCTGCTTAGGAAAGCTGAATTCTGTTTCTGTGGGTGGGAATATTCTTTTTCAGATGGAAATATCTGCCATTTGTTGATCCTAGAAAACAAGTGTTCTACATCAACACACAGAGCTCAGTGTTAACATGTTAAATAGGCATTTCGGAAGTACAAGTTAGTCAAGCCTTATTCCTAGAACTGTTCTTGGCTTCGGTGAAGCTTATGCAAATAATGAAGTAAACAGAAAGAAAAAATAATAATAAAAAATAGTTTAATCAGAGTTCTGTAAGGAATTTGGAGATGTTTGCCAATGGAAAAAGTGAGGAAGTAAAATAAAATTCTCTCCACAATTTATTTATTTACCTTTAGAAATTTGACTGTATGAAAAATAAGACACATTGCTAGTATGGAAATGTTGTGAGATTTCTCACCAAATGTATAATGACCTAGAATGGTTGTTAGGAACAACAGCAGAAATATCTGTGGATTCATAGGTTTCATTCCTGGAAAACAGATTGTAATGGCATCAGTATTAAAAGCTGAATAAAAATAAAGCATTCAGTAGCATTCCAGGAAGACCACATGTATATTACTCTTGATGGGAGGGACAGAGGTTAAAATTACTAAGGTCTGGCTTGCAGCTCTCCAAGTACTTTCCTATATGAAGTCATATGATGAGTGCTTCTAATAGGATTCTTCAGGGCTTGCTTCATCCTCAGCTATTTAGAGTTTCCATTGGTTTGGAGTCAAGTTTAAAATTACAGCAGACACAGCTGATGTAATTGCTATATTGGAATGATAAAGAGTGATGATCATCCGGCCAGGGTGATTGTGTCTCCTCTGGCCGGTTTGTTTACACCTTTCTTGTCCTGGAGTCACAAACAGTGTAATATTTAGAAAACATCACTTCCTTGGACCTGTTGGCTGCCCTATTTCCAAAGAGGCCCCTACATTACCTCATTGCCACAAGGCTTTGCTGGTGCCTCTTGCACAGCAGCTCCTGTTCTGCGGAACTGCTGGTGCACCTCCCACCTCCCAACCCAGGCTGTGGGTTCTCCTCTTCCAATACAGGACTTGGTTTTGTCTTTAATGAGTTTTCTGAAGTCCATGTCAGGCCACTTAAAGATTTTGAGCTCTCTGAACAGCAACTCTGCCTACCAGCATACACAGCTGCTCCTTCCACAGATTTTATGAGGACACAGGCCACCCCTCTCATCTGGATCATTGCTAAGGATGCAAAGGGTGCTGACCTGGCAGGGACACCTGGGCATCTCACCACTCATAACCAGCCACCTCACACTGTTGATGGTGACTCTTTGGGCCCAGCCATCCAGGCTGTTTTCCACCCACTTTTATTCCACTCCTCCAGTCCATAATTTTCCTGGAGACTGAGTTTTTCTAGTTTATAGTTCACAGAATCATCACAGCATTATAGAATGGTTTGTGTTGAAAGGGACCTTAAAGATCATCTAGTTTCAACCCTTATGCCGTGGTCAGAGACACTTCTCACTAGGTCAGGCTGCTCAGAGCCCTTGAACACTTCCAGGGATGGGGCATCCACAATTTCTCTGGGCAGCCTGTGCCAGTGCCTCACCGCCCTCACAGTAAAGAATTTCTTCGTAAAATCTAATCTAAACTTACTCTATTTCAGTTTGAATCTGTTCCCCCTTGTCCTGTCACTACATGCTCTAGCAAAAAGTCCCACTCCATCATTCCTGTAGGTACCTTCAGGTCCTGGAAGGCCACAATTGTGTCACCCCAAAGGTTGCTTTTTTCCAGGCTGAACAATCCCAATTCTTTCAGCCTTTCCTTCTAGGGGAGGTGCTCCATCCCTCCAATCAACTTCGTGGCCACCTCTGGACACACTTCTGGATCCTGCTGCTTTAGAGTTTATAACAGGCATAACATTTACCTTTTTTCAACCATTGGGGTCTTCCCCTAATTACCACAACTTTTCCTAGATAGTAGATAGCAAATTCCCAATGGCATTGGCCAGCTCCCCGAAGCAATCCGTCCAGCAACATTGCTTTTCATTTGCCCTATTTGGCTAAATAATCCCTAACTTCATTTTCCTATACCATGAGCAGTACCTCTTCCCCTGCCTTTCCAATTCTGCTGCCAGGCAGAGACCTGAGAGGTTTTAATTTTAAGCTACAGAAATTACTTTCTTAGTATTCTTTCATTGCTTATTATAGCTAATATAGCAAATAATATGGCGCTTCAACAGCACTTTTTCCCCCCAAAGTTCCACAAGTTTTACATGGAAAGGAGGCTGTAGAGACATCTCAGCTGACTGTGCAGAGCACACTAGGGATTTGAACCAAGTAGGATCTTGATTCAGGATCTGAATACTTTTTAGTGACAGAGTTTCAGATATTAATCAGAAAACTTGTTCCTTCCTGAAGCAGCAAACACAACACACTTTCATTTGCAGGTGACATTTGAGGTGTAAATGTCTGAGGCCTTTGAAGAATGCTTTTGATGGTGCCTCTTGCACAGCAGCAAGAGGCACCAAGGTAGTCCAAACTGAACAAATACAAAGCTTGGAAATAATTTATAAAGACATCTTCCTCAAAGGAGCAGGTTCAAAATTATTCCAGTGGCAGCCTCTCCAGGACATTGTTAACATTTATAAACCACAGAATTGGAACCCTTCTAAGAGTTTGTCTTCAAAACTTATTCTACAGATTTGGCCTATAGTGCTACTGAATTTCTGAAGAGCAGAATTTATTGAATACCAATTTATTTTTCCCAGAAACCTCTTTCCAGTGATATTTTGTGTGTTTTAATGCAACGATTTCAGTCTATTCAGACACGGTCAATTCAGACCACAGAAAAATACTTAAGTGTGAACAAAACTGAATATACATTTGTATTTTGTATTGGCAAATCCTCAAGAAAGGGTCATGGACTGCCTAGGAAAAAAAATACAGGGTTACTGTTCTGTCTCTGACATCATCTGCCATAATCACTGAACAATTTATAGTTCCTCCATTTCCCTAATGATAACAGTTACCCAAGGGCTGCTTGTGAGTTACCTTCTGTCTATACAGTGCAATAAAGAGAAAGGAATCATTATTACCTTCCTAATTAGGCTGGTCCATCTTCTGCTGGAACCATCAGACCTTGCAGCTATTTAGCACAAGAGCTTCACCTCAGCAAATGTTGTAGATGAGTGTAAAGAAAAGAGCAGCCTAGGTGGAAGCATAAGCTTCTTATATATGTATTTTAGGGGCACATAAACAAATCTGGCTGCAAGGAGAAAGCATATATGTATTTTAGGGGCACATAAACAAATATGTCTGCAAGGTGAAAGCATGAATCTCAACAAGAGAAGCAGTTTGTTGGAATTCCCCAAGCAATAGCCAGAAAACCTACTTAAGATTTCCTACACATCAGGGCCAGTCTGTCCACAGCTCTCAGCTGTTTTCAGTGCCCATGACAGAGCTCTGTCTCAGTTGCCATGTAGGGCTTTGGAAATCCACCAAAGAAAACTGGCACTTTTCCTTTTGTAGTTCAGTTCTATTAATTATATTAAACACGAGCAATGACCTTCTGGGACAGAAGAATTTTTGTAGTTTTTGCTGTTGTTTTTAAAGAAAGTTGAAGTAAAGAAAGCTAGGGATTTTCAGGCTCTGCTCTCCAGACTCCTGAGGGATTATGGATTACTCCTAAAAATGTACAACCTCATCTCTTAGTAAGAGCACAAGTTTGTTGTCAGTGGGCTTGATTATCCAGTTGTTGTCAGTTGGGATAATCCATGTGTTCGAAAATGTTTATGGATTTAAAATTGGAAGCAGTTGAAAACCATTAATGTGGCATTGTGGAGGAGAAAGAAGTTGAGCAGCTTGATTTCTCAATGGGTAGATACTCTGTCCTACACAAAAAGACATGGGAGTTTAGAGCATTGGCATTTTACAGCTATCCCAAATTCCTTTGGGGATGTGCACAAGCACCTCACCTCCTGAAAGATACTGAAAACAACTTAGAGTTGTTAATTAGAGACAGGAGGCAGAAAACCTTAAATTCTCTGAGGACAAAGGTTATTATGAAGAATTCTAAAGCAGGGTGGTTTTACCTAAACAAGGATTGTCTCGATTGCCTGCCTGTTTTCCCCAAATCCAAACCCACAGCTACAACCACCAAAGCACAATGGGAGCTGATGGGAGCTGGCTGAGAAAGGACAGTGCTCAGTTGTCCATCTCTGATCAGAGACATATGAAGAAACAAAAACCAAAGCTATCACTGGTGAAGTCACAGAAGTGATTTTCAAGATTTTTTTTTTGCCTTACATTCCTTAAATAGGCAACTGCTAGAGGAATAACTTTTAGCACTGTTTTCCACACACATATGAATTCCAGTTCATGTGAAACATTTAGGAGTGGGACATTTTTATGATGTAAAGCTTTTGTTCATAAAATAGAACAAAGTTACTCCAGAAATTTGGTGTCTACTTGCACTTTGCAGGGTTCACTTGGAATAGTGATCCTGAATTTCCTTCTGCCTCGCAGGCCAAACTTGGCTGGAGCCATGGGTCAAGCCAGTTGCCAGAAAAGGAAGATCTGTAGTCTGTTCAGCATCTTTTTCAGAAAGCCACACAAACAGAGGAGATTTCAAAGAACCACAGAGCTGGCAAGGAGGTTTCTAGAGAACCTCTAAATGTTCTTGATTTCAGCATGGTTTTGCCAATGTCTCTGTCATTTCTTTCACATTTGTTTAAGCTGAACTTGAAGACTTACTGTAATGGAAGCATTACAGACCAGATGGCCTGTCCCAGTGCTATTCTTAGTGCTTAGGAAGGTTTTTTTTTTCTGTCTAACCTATTCCTGCTTCAACTTAAGAGCTTTAACTCTCATTTCTTTTCATTGTGAACCCAAAGACATGGTTACTTTTTTCCACTTGCAACAGGTTTTTATGTGAAGTTGATTTTTTCCTTCCTTGGTGTAGTGGTTTATGCTTGCACCTATTGATCATGATCCTGAGTTGTCTTTTCAAGTATGTCATCAGTGAACATCACAAATTCTCATCATGCTCTCAGTGCCCCTGCCATATGTCCTTGATTAGTGCCATATCATAGTGTAGGAAGACTCTACTCCAATGCTTTGGTCCATAATGAAAATAGAAAATAGTCTCAGACCCATATGATGCCCTTTAAATCTAAAGATCCTTCAGTTTTTTACTCTCTGAGTATATTTTTCATGCAGTTTGGATCAGCCTTGCAGTATACATAATTTCCTTTTTTTCTTCTAGTGTCCTTAGTGATTAACATAACTTTGAACTTTTATACATATTTTAGAGGATCAGAAAGTTGGTTCAAAGGGACCTGTTATGTACACCAAGGTTCTGGACCATCCTATATTCTGGTAACATCTAGAGATCACAATGCTTTGGAGCCTGACATTAAAGGCATTGATCCTAGGTGTGTGTTTTGGGGCTTCTTCATAGATAGAATGCATTGCAGAAGTAGCTTCTCTCAGTAGATTAGCTTTTTTGTTCAAGAAAAAAGATATTGAGATGTGCTCCTTTATATAAACAAGATCTATTTTGATGAAGTTAGATTAGAAAATAACAGAATTGTGACTCTTTCACTACGCATAAACATTTAGATAAAATATAGAGTGGTGATAAAAATGAATTTTTTAAGATTTTATTTAATGTATTGCATTTTCTTGACTCATGTATTGAGTCAAGAAAATACACAATTGGAGTGTTTGTTTTTGCTGGTTTATTTCACTTTATGAGAAAAGTTTTGTGTGCCTTTTATTTTCATTTGGGTTGGGGCAAGAGAAAAGCAGAATTGTGTCATTTGGTACAGAATGGAAAGCCCATTGTTTCCTAGTTCTGCCTTTCATGCTCTGCCTCTCCTATGGATTCCAGGAAGCTGCAGTTTTTGCATCATGTATTACTGCAGCAAGATTAAGGGTTACAAATTATTAGTTTAATCAAAGCAAACCCATCTCTATCCTGTACAAGCTGCCCTCTGGACTATGATGCAGACGGGAACCAGGCTGGTTCCAGGCTTTATCAGATTGACCATTTCATGTAAGGTAGACTTCACCAACTAAACTATTATAATCTCTGGGGAAAAAATAAAAGAAAACTATATGAGAGAGATTTAGAAACAACACTATTATATGATAGAGAGTAACTATTCACCTTTTGTAATAATACCAGAGGATCAGAGCACCAGCTCTAACCAGCTTTAAGACACACTTCTCTGGACAAGATATAACTGAATGGAGGAAATCAGCATCACAAGATGTTTTGGAGAACAAAATCAAACATACATTTAACAAGGATGGAATACTGCATGGGACAAAGGTCCAGCAAAGGCTGTCCACCACAGAGGTATGAAGGCAAGCTCCTACTCAGAAAGTTCTTGATCTGTTGATGGCTAGACAGGTGTACTGAAGGATGAGACCCCTTTTTGCCATTTTTTCTCAAAACGTTGGCTTCTACCAGAGAGAGGGAAATAGGCTGACTGAATCTTTGAGGTTTTCCCCGGTTCATTTGGTTTTCTGTTCTGTGTAGTGCTAGTCTGCACAGAGTCTAAGCACTGCTAAATAATCTGGGTAACCAGGCTGACAATAGATGTTACAGTCAGTACCCTTTTAGATGCAGGAATGTTCTGTGAGTTAGTTAAAGTGTTAGATGAATTAGTTAAAGAGTTACATGTAAATTATGATGAAGTCTTTCCTTTGAGGCTTTGTATAATGTAAATCCAATATTCTCCTTCTGCAGCAAGGTGCCTGCAGCTTCCCGCTTGGCTCAAGCTGAAAGGCAGTGTATGGCAGATGGGAAGGGAAAAGGGTAAGAGGGAAATTGAAGTGGCAGGTGTAGAGGTGTGGAAGGTCTTGGACTTTCAGCTTTCTAGGATAACTACTCTTAAACAAAAGTATCTTTTAGTTGATTGTCAGATTTCACCCAGAGATAAGCAGGAAGTGTTAAGGATACCAATTACTGTTATTGACTCCTTGTGCATTATTTCTGTTCTGTGCTTCAGAAATGCCAGCTGAATCTGTGGGCAGATAAGACATTGCAGCAGCAGCCCTTCATTTCCAAATTACAGAGGCTCTGAGATAAGCTATAAGGGTTTGAAACATATTTTAAAAAATAACAAAAGACAGTTTTTAACCAATTGTCTTTTCATTCATATTGCAGAGCAGAATTACGGGCTGCTCTATGTGCTACGGGTGTCACTGAAGGAAGTCTGTAGACAAATACTGCTGAAGGCTGGGGAGTTGTGATTTTTATTGCACCCAGGCATTGACTGGTGCATCTTGCAGCCTGACCCAGGCTCTGGCATCTGTAGCAGCCACTGGAAAAAGAGGCACAGTCTTGTGGGCTGCTCTGTGCACGCACACAGTCTATGCTGGTGTCAAGCAAGTCATAGTGCAGTCTCATTTTGTTGTCACTGTTCAAAAGTTGCAGAAATAGATGATCACTAATAGACAAAATCCCTTGTTTTGGTAAAGCCTTCATTAGTTCTTGGGGTGGGTTTTTTCCCCATGCAGAAGGACTAGGGAGGTTCCTAAGATATTTGCACAGAACTGCCACTGCCAGCCTTGAAATTGGTATTAGTGCTCCAGCCACCATTTCTCTTGAGCTTGGAACCACCAAAAACATGGAAGAGATTGGGTTGGACAGGGCAACTCTCACTCTCTTGCTGAGTTGCAGTGTGGGAATCACAGGCTGATCATGTCAGGGCTTCAACATTCTGCTGCAGCAGCTTATTTTCTTGGTCTGAACAATTTTAGCCCTTCTGACTTCAACTAAGAAACAGATTTCATTGTGCAGCTAAAACTAATCAACAAGTTTTAAACATCTTAATCTTGAAAACAGCCTGAATTATACACATCTTTAATTTTAAATCCCTAAGATATGCTAAATGGGAAGCATTGAGAAAACTTAATTAGTCTGCCTGCTTCTTCCTATAGTTCCTAATTACTATGGGTACTTTTCTTGTCCACTAACACTGCTGGCTAGATTTTAGGGCAGATGTTCTTCTGCAGTCATCATTAAAAGCACATGCATTGGATGCTGTTGAAGCCTCCAAGCGCTAAGCATTTATGTCTTTTATTTCAGGATTCTTTGGGGAAAGAAGGGATCATCACACAGTTAAAAATGTCATTTGCTTTCTGTATCTTTTCCATGCAGCTTCTCTCTTTTGGTCAGACAAATAGCTGCCAGGAAATTTGTTAAGGGTATAATGGTTTTGAGACATAGTCCTCTGTTTTTGAGAACATTATCTCAGATTAAAAACTTTTTCACTCAGTATAATCAACCCAATGACAATTTCACTATCCCTTAAACCGAGTAATGACTTCAAGTTTCTAATTAGAGAACAAGAGGGAAGGGGCTGCCTGTGGTTCCTGGAGCCTGAGCTAAGAGAGTGCTAAGAAGCACTGTAATAATTTAACAGGTATGAGAGCTCCTGCCTGCTGAGCCAGCTCTCCTGCATCTGTGGAAATGGGCAGCATCACTGCTTTGCCCATGGCTCATGTCAGTCCTCCCCAGCCAGACCTCTTTTAGTTTCACCTCCCTGAGCTCTGCAAGTTATGGCTGGGCCCTTGGCCCCAGCCCTCACTACATTTACCTGGGCAAAAACATCTGTCCTCCAGTTTTAGTTTTAGAGCATCATTTTTGCAGCAAAAAAAAAAAATTCTGTAAGTTTGAATACATGTTCCCATCGTGGATAGCATTATTTCTCGACTTTTGCTGCTTTTTTTTCTGGATCATTTTTTCTTTTGATTTGCATTGTGTTTTAAATTCATTGAGATAGGGAAAAGTGTGGTTGCTCCTCTCCTGTTTCAAGGAGTGAATGTTTGGCCACTCCATTTGCTAAAATAGATTGTGGTAAAGACACTCCGGGTGCCTCATCTAATTCCACATAAGCCTTGGGCTCTTGACACACAGCACAAGAATCTAATTATCAAAGTAGTTATTGTTGTCCTGTCTGCTACACCCTATTTTTCCAAACCCAGAGCCACCTTTGGAGTCACAGCAGTGATCCCTGCTGGCAGTGGTGGGATGTAATGGCAGTCTGTCAGCCTGGAAACAGCTTGACTGTACTTACCTGGAATGAGTTACTTATTTAAAATTTCACTTGTGTGTTTTTTGACCCTGAAAGAAATATTTGACAGGGGAAATATTCCCTTCTTCACTCAATGCATTCTAATTTCAGTGGCTGCATTTCCAAAAAGGTTGTGCTTTTTCTTTGCCTTTTCTGACAAATCTGATAATAGCTAAGGCTAAGGTTAGACTACCCAGGACTAATGAGACCTACCAGTTTTTCTTCTTTTATGTCAGTTCTTATAGGAGTGGAAAATGGAAACTATTCAACTAATAATCATGCACAATTATTTTGCAGTGATGGGCCTTAAAACAAGAAAAATAATCCTGTCTTTTTTTTTTTTTTTTACTATCAGATGCCTTTTAGTTTTAAAGTGAGGATGTAAAAGTAAAGTGAGGATGTCAAAGTAAAATAAATATTGGCCAGAGTGTAAAAATTTTTCATTCAGGTTATTTTAGGTAAGACTTAAAATCACAGTTTGACTATTTGTTGCAGTCCTTTGAATATACAGCATGCCATTCTGTTTAGCAAGCGTGCATTTGGCTCCTGCAAGGTTTTTAATTATGTGGAGGTTGGTAGATATATATGTATATATATGTTAATATTTATTATTATGGATCTGCTCTGTAAAAAGAGTCTTCAATTTATGTATTTGAAAGGAATCAATAGTCTAATACCCATTAGATCATTCAGGTGATTACCCATTTCATCATTCAGGTGATGAAAACTTGCATTTGGGGATCATGTCTTTCTCCTGTGGAAGGCAAGCATAGCAATGCAGAGATTAAGGTATTTTTTAATGAATGTAGTAAATTCTAGCTTCTCTCTATTAAAATAATTCTAATCATTTGATAATAATATTGTTCTGGGCTGCTAACAATCATCATTGCTGGTTCTTTTTCTCCCTTTGCGTTAGTTTATAGGTGGTATTTGAATGTGGCACCATAAACAACTTTGCAAGAGTGTGCTTGTGCTTGATTTCTTTGATTAAATTCAAATTGAAATTACTTCCATTTATACAGCTGTAAACATTGCTTTAAGTTTTAGCGTGGACACAATATACCAGAAGGATGGTGGGTAGTATTTAAACTAATAGAGGTGTATTTGCTTTTTAGTGTGTAGAGTTTGGTCACTGTTATCAAATTATCTGCATTTGTTGCATCTTATGTTAAATGTGTCTTTTGGAGTTGCTTAGAAATTTCTGTAAAAGTATATAATTTTAAATGGGCCTTTACAGATTTTTTATTAACAAATGGAGAAAAATATGTGTTGATCCTTGATTTCTGCAAAGTTATGATTGTGATGGGGATAATCAGATTGATTCTGGAGGAGGATTTTCAAAGCTGTACTCAACAGCTTGGCACTTGTGGCAGCTGGACTCACTACTGCCTTGTTCTCTTTCTGTACACTTTCACCCAACCAGTCTTTGCTTTCCACATTTTAAATGAGGCCTTCAACCATATAGGTTTAATTTGAACAAAACCAAAGTAAAGCTCCACTCATAAGAAAACAGCATAGCAACACACAGAATGCAGTAAGCCTGTGTTTAAAACAAATGCTATTTGCACTTACTGATGTGACTGAGGATCTTTCAGTGAAAGCAACAGGTTAAACTTTCAACTTAAAATTAATTGTCATCTTCTAGTGTTCTTCCTAAGCTTATATGCTTTTCTCTTTTTTTTTTTTTTTTTTCTCTTAATATATTA
Source organism: Leptocoma aspasia (assembly GCA_013399835.1). Taxonomy (NCBI): domain Eukaryota; kingdom Metazoa; phylum Chordata; class Aves; order Passeriformes; family Nectariniidae; genus Leptocoma; species Leptocoma aspasia. Next base: position 144,274 of record VXAX01007539.1, on the reverse strand, counting down.
GCATTTTGACAAGTGCATTTGCTCTGTGGCAAAAATAGCTATCACAGCAACTCAAATTTACAGGCTGGAAGAGTTGTGCTAGTTAGGGTCATCGCTTTATTTGCTTTGTCTTCTTCTAGGATTAGTTCTGCTCTATGGATTAGCTGGAGCCCACATACAAATAGTGATACACTGCAGAGTCAGATTAGGTGTGAGGCATTTCTCTACTTCCTTACTTTAAAGGACAGAAATTCTTTAATTTCTCCCTTTCTTTTCCTAATGAAGCCCCATGTAATTTCATGGAACATTAAAAGAGAGAGATTCTGAGATTGTGAAGAACAATGTTGCAGCAGGTGTCTTCACTGTACCCTAATTTTTTTTTGTTTGTTTGTTTTTTAAGTATATTATTTTTTGCAGTTTTGGTGACAAAAATATGCAATCTGTTGGCTTAAATATTGAATAAATATTCATTCCTGTTACTTTGTATTCATCACCCATTGGATAACATGATTTTAGACTAGAGCAGAAAGGTTTTGTGTTCTCTGAACCCTAATCCCAATGGTGACTTGAAGCTGAGGTGCCCTGCACTATGGGTGGGCCAGCTGAGAAAGGTGAGAAGGGATCAGTGTTGGTGCAGTGCTGTGCTCCATTTCACATGCATTTTGCTACCCCAGAAAGTGTCCCTGGACCTGTAGGCTTTGTGGCTCTCTGAACCCCAACCCTAAAGACTGAAAACTCTTGAATTTGGGTAGTCCTGAACCTTGCAATAAGCTTTGAACTTTGTTCCAAGAACTTCTCAGCATTTCTGTTTCTAATGAACTAGCTAAATATACATTGGTTTGGAGATCAAATGAACAAGATATTTCATCACCAATATCTGGAGCATCTAATGTGTTATGAAATAACTTACTGGTTTAAAACTCAATTATGCATTACTCAAGTAACCACAGATATTTTAAAGGATATTTTATTGTTGTAGGCATAGTATATTCTTCCAGCTTTGTATAATGGCCCTACATCTAAAATCCACCATGAACTTGAAAGAGTTTGATAGTCTCAGTGGGGTGCAGAAATAGAGACAGTAAAACCATTGCTCATCCTGTGGGTGTGGTTGAATAAATGCAGTTTTGCTTTCTGTGATATAAAATATGACAGACTTGTGGTGTGCTTAGGATGGGTTTTACTTTGATTAGGTGACTGGTTTGGTGGTTTGGGATTTTTTTTTTTTTCATAATTAGTTAAGCACCAGAATGCTCACTAACTGGCTCTTTTCACCAGCATCTGGGCAGAAGGCAGCTCTGCTTAGCTGGGTCCTGTGACCATTGGCATTTCTAGTAGTGGACTACTTGGTGGGAAGGCTCCTACAGGAACTTTGTGATTAAACATCCAGCTGTAATCCTGTCGAGGAGTGAAGGCTAGAGCAAATGAGAGCCTGTGTGTTTCCTCTCTGTCTCCAGCATTCTCTGGAAAAGCAGGCCTAAAGGCTTGCTTTAAACTGGTTTGTGAGTTTGGCTTAGGAAATAGCTCCATTTCTTGTGAAATACAAGGAAGCTTCTTGAATGGATTGAAAATGCAAATGAATGCAGACAATTACTGCAAAGAGAAATGCTGCTCAAAATCTTGACAAATGGGTGATTTTCATGGTTCTCTCTCTCCACACGTGCCTTTTAAACAGTCTAGGGGGTGTCTCTTTCCACAGCTTTTCTGGGGTGATTTTGGAAGTTGTTGGAACAGGATGGAACAAGGGTCTAGCCCTAGCAGGAGGCTCTTTGGCTAGCAGAGAACGTTGAAGGAAGCACTTCAATGGTTTGGGTTTCTAAGCAACCTTATGATGTCAGCTACGTGGTGCAGTCATACAGAGAGTGTAGAAACACAGAAATGCATTTGGTCAGGAGAAGATGGTTCCAATGGGTCCCAGTATTCACTTGACCCTTTTGTGTGACATTTAAAGCTTAATGGCATTGAAAAAAAAATCACATGCTCAATATTTAACTGCTTTACTGATCTGAGACATAAACAAACACATGAGAAAGAATTCTAAATTAGAGAAACTGCTGATTTTGCAATGACTTTCATTCCACTTACAGTGTTTAAAAGAGAATGCTAAATGCAAGGGATTTATAAATCCAACAATCACTTTTACAACTATCAACTTTTTTTAAGTAGTCTCTGCATGACATATGTAGGTATACACATAATATTAAAGAAGTCACAAATTAAATAAATTATATTAAAATATATACAATATCTACAAACATAAACAGGCATATAATACAGATACATAAACCCTGTAAATTTATATGCTCTAAATAGGGAATCCCTTAAATAGGGATCTGTGTTTTAGTTAGCCAGGGTGGTCAGAGCCAAAACACAAAATACAAAAGTAACTCAAGAGTCCATGTTGCTTTGGAAGAAAGAAGTCATGCCTCACCAATCTAGCAAGGCATTTTCTGAAGAGTTTGTAACCATTTCTGTAGCTGGATCTGGTCAATAAAGTACAGCTGAGTTTTCAAAAGCCCCTGGATCAAAGACTATAGAGGAAGAAGGTACTGTGAGGTGAGAGGTATTTTCCTTCTTTGTGGTAAATACCTGATTTTAAAAAGGGAGAAATAAATTGTCAATCTTCTTAATGGAGAAAGTCTTTATTAGGCTGCTCAGTCACCTTTTTTTTTTTTTTGTCAATTTGGATGTTCACAAAACTCCATGTTAGCTGCAAAGGGAGTGAACAGCGAGAATAGCAAGTTGGCAAAGTGTGCTTCAAATATTTGATATCATAACTAAAGCTGACTGTGAAAATGTGACAGTAATCTTATAGCAGAAAATATCTAAAGAATGCAACAAACAGTGACATTTCTGTGTCAATAAATGCAGAGTGATGCAGTATAAGAACTATGGATACAGAGCAACAGGATCCGTGTTACCTTCAAGAAGAATGATCTGGGAATCACTGTGGATAATTGTCTGAACTTGTCAAGTCAATACCCAGGGAAGGTAAAAAATAACTGTTTCATGCAGCTGAGGAAGGAAGGAAGAGAGAAAAAGCAGAAAGCATCCATAGGAGGTGTGGTGTGCTGTAATCACATCACAAGTCCATTCACATGCTGCTGTTTGCAGGCAGTACTGGGCTTCTCATCTCAGGAACAGTGAAAACACAATTAGAAAATGGAGAAGAAGAGTCACCAGAAGCCTGCATCCTCAGAGATACTGATTAGTTTCTGCAAGAGGAGGATTATTCAGCTTGGGAAAAAGCTGCTGAGTTAGGTGTGATTAAACTGTATTAAGCCACCAGTGGTATGAAGCTGAATGAAAAACTGGAGGGTGCTGCTCCTACAGCTCACAAAGTGAGACCTGTACTGAGCCCACACGAAATGCTCAGGCACACCATGCATTGCCACAGGGGGCTGTGGGCAGAAGTGTAAATAGGTTCAAAAATTAATGATGGATGGGCCTATGGAGGCTCTCTCCATCCCAGAGAGTGAACATGCAAGTGGGTCATGTTTAGGCAGCACCAGCTAGGGAGACTTACTCTTTTCTTTCCTCTTTTTCAGTAAAAAAAGAACCTTGATAATTTAAGACAGAAGCTGGATGGATGGAGGAAGAACTTCCAGTGCTTTTTACTGTTGAAGATTTATCTGGGGTTTTGTGGGCTTTTTCCCAGGCAAGGGCTGTTTAGGATATTATTTTAGAGTCTAGTCAACCTGTGCTCTATGAAGTAGAACTGCTTCCTTCCCTGGCACCTCATTTCACAGCATTTCATGCAAGTTGAGGTTGGAACCCCCACTGTCACTGGTCCTCTGATGCAATAAGTGAAAGGTTAATGCATTGCAAAAATAACTGTGATAATCCTGAGCTGTAATTTAGTCCATTTAGTGTATCCACAGGATTAATTCTGAAATGCATTAAGCAAAACAAAAAGTAATGCAAACTTCTTGTTGTCTCCCTTACACTGTAGTCTCATTTAATTAGTCACTGAAACAACCACCTGAAAGCTTTCCCTCTGTCTTCTTGTTTGAATCATGAATTTTAAAGACTTTTGAGAGAGTGACTCAGGAGGTAAAACAGCAGGGCTTCTGATGTTATTTATAAGCTCTGTACTGGAAACTATTTCAGTGTCGGTAGCCATGAAACTCAAGCAACTTAGCCTGTAATTTCATCATTTGGGACTAAGTGACAAGAAAACTAATGCTGTCAGTGCCCCACTAAACAGCATTAGCATTCCCCATTGCCTCTGCTTACTTGAAAAATGGATAATGAAATAATTGGCATTAAAGCCAGCTGTCAGCTACAGGTTATCCCACAAAGGAAAATGTTAATATGAGCACCAAAATACATGCAAGAGATGCCTGCAATAATTGAGTTTTCATTACAGTACTAGTTCTGCAGATTGAGGTTAGGCAGGGCAGAACACAAAACATCTGTACAACACCTAAAACAAGCAGTCAGGCACTCTACAGGACTTGCAGCAAAAGAGATGTTGAGGCACTGATAGAGCATTCCAGCCATCCTAAACAGCTACCATTGCAGCAGATTTACTCCGAGACCACTTGGGATTTGTGACTTTGCTGGGTTTAGAAAGGCACAAAATGAAAATAAAAATAAAATAAGAAATTGTGTTCCTGTTCCTTTCTTTCATCCGTTTTTCCTTTTGTAGGTCTTTGGCATGTATCCTTTGCAGGAAAAGCCATGTGTCTTCCTTCTTCTGCCCTGAAGTTTTGACCTTTCAAAATGTGTAGGGCAGAAATGCTCCCGTTATGAGAAGGGAGAGGCTATTAATTCTATTACTGTGTGTGAGGAATAGAATGCTCTTAACTTCTGTGTTTATGCTTTCCTGGTACATACCAGATTTTAACTGCATAGGAGATTGTGATATGTCCCTTTTTCTCTTTTTTAATTATTTTTAGGTACTTGACGTAAAAGAAAAAGACCTGTATATTTAATCAGGATTTGCTTTATTTTAAGGTATTGTAGACTTTTAGTACATTCCTGAATAGTGTCATTGGCATGAAAACAGTCTGAGATTAGAATATTCTTATAAATTAAGTAAAAGCATTTTTCCTGTTTCTTAAAGAAAAAACAGGAAACAAAAGCAATATTGAATAAATAGGAAAAAAGGAATCTGTCTTTTATAGCGAGGGAAATCACTGCAGAAATAAAAATAAGGTTTCAGATTAGGCTTGACATCTTACTACAAGCAATACCTTTGATAGCATGTAGGTTTGTCTTGACACGAAGATGAAGCTCAAACAGGTACTGGGAAGATGCAAGCAAAGCTCGTGTTATAACCCCTTTGTATTTGTAAACTTTGGCAAACATTGAGCAAATTATGCCTTGTTAAGTAAGGCATTTCCAGCTTTGCTGTTAGGAGCCAGTACAGCTTACTCAACAGGACACTGGCCTCAGCTCAGATGTCTGACATCTATTCCTTCCTCAGCTGCTGTGAGAAATGAATGTGTCGTTTCATCTCTGCATGCCCCTTTCATCCTTCAGTCCCTCTTGTCTGTTTAGAGTGTATGTTCTTCTCAGCTGGAGTCTTTTCTCTTTGGAGGGCTGTATTATATACTGCGTAAAATGATGGAGTGGCAATTCTGTCAGGTCCTCTAAGGACTACTATAAAATGAAACCTTAAAAAGTTTCACATTTTTATAAATCATTAGCATATTAACTTCACTGTATAAGGCAACATAGGTGCAGAGATCAGTATCCCAGAGATGTAGCTGTAATATTGAAGACCCAGGACACCCAAGAAAAGTTACAGAAACACTGGGGATTTTCCCATTGTATCTGAAAGATTCATGGCATAGCTGATGTGAAGTTCACTAGAAAGCAAAGACAACTGGGAAGCTATTGATAGGACTCTGTAGCAAACAGGTACTGACTCCACAACTCACATTTTACTTCCTTTGGCAATTGAATGCTGTTTGGGGTAAAAAAAGAAAAGAAAGAAAATGTAGGGAGGAGTGTAATGCAAAATGGTTTTAAGGTGTAAAATTACTCTGAAGTTACTATATGCTTTCCCCCTTGAAGATATTTGTGTTTTATGGAAACTGCCTTTGTACTCATTCTGATAATAATTTTCTGCTTTTCCAGTCATTTTTTGCACAAATGAAAATAATTTTAGTGCTTAAATATCTGGCAATAGATATTAAATTATATTTAATTTTAGTTATGACTTAGAACAGCAGTGCTTATGAAGGCAGTAGTGCCAGACACAGAGTGACAAGAAGCAGTCGTCATCATTGACATGCTCATCATTCATTTTGTGGTTCATGCATCCTTTTACCTCAATAGCAGCATCTCATCTTCTTAAGCTGGCAATAAGACCTTTGTCAGTTTATTAATGTGTGAAGAATTGGTGTTTGATATGAACACATTGTAAGGCAAGTCAATATCCTTATCATCAGCTAATGAGTGTTTGCACTGGGTGCTCCATGCTGAGATCAGAAGCTAGAAGGGATGGACTGTTTTTCAGAATCCCTCAATGTGTGTGTATTTTCATGAAGACACTCTTACACAGCTGATTACTAAAAATACATGGTCAGTATGAATTACCAAATCAGCTGCTTTTACCTGCCTTATGCAGTGCATCAAACCAAGTATGATAGAGCTGGTTATGCAGAGAATCATCAAATGAGTTCAAGACAGGAATGGACTTGAAGATTTTTTTTTTTTACATTGTGTTAATTCTAAGAGGTGTCTGAAAGACCCAAGGCACCATGGGTTAGAGTGTCCCAGAATGGCTGAGTTTGGCAGGCACCCCTTGAGCTCCCCCCGTTCAACTCCCCTGCTTAAGTCAGCTGCACCAGGTTGCTGAGGACCATGTTCTGTCAGGCTTTGAATATCTCAAAGGGTGAGGCTCTGCAGCCTCTCTGGGCAACTTGTCCTGGTGTTTGGCCCTGGGGAATCACCAGTGGCACTAGATAGCTGCTGATGCAGTAACATGCATTAAATTAGGTAACTAAGCTGTGCTAAAGAGGGTTTTCTGTCACTTTGTAATGGTACTATGAATTATCTTTGTATTATTTTATTGAAGCTGTAAATGATTAATTTTCTTCAGTTTTTAATTTCCAGTATTTTTGATGCATTCAAGTAATATATATGGCATTTTTGGCACCAGTTTTTAACATTCCTTCTTTTCATGCCACAGTACTTATTATATCCAGCTAAAAGCACTTTCTCACTGACTTCCTTTTTGATCAGCAGCATTCCTCATGTGATTTGCATCCCTGTAAAAGTGAACAGACTGAAAAAGGACAATTAAAGAGGGGTGTTTGGCAAACATCCACCTTTTTTTTCTTTATTTCTGCTCTGCAAATGCCGGAAAAAAGAGCAAAGTGCATGAAATGTGACAGTGTAGCACCTAGACCATCTCTTGGTTTTCTCTTCATGTATTGGTTCCACCTGGAAATCAGAATTAGATATGTGGTACACACCTACATAACACCACCCACCTGAGGGGTTTTAAGTACTTAGTTAAAACTTACAGACTCTTTCAAGGCTGTATGCTGTTCCCTTTCTAGGTGGCTAGCATGGATATGGGTGAATAATTTATAGGTCTGTGAGCCATGGCTCCTCATCTGTCTCACTTGACTCCTAGCTTGGTAAAATAAGCCCCCATTTGTTGTTGACTGTTGTTCCTGAGACAAATGTTATATAACAGCAACAACAACAACAAGACAACAACAAAAATTTATGCTCACAGCATTGCTTCTTCTGTTAGATTTTTGGAAAAGAGGCTGTAGGTCCCCATGGACTTTATTGAGGTAACCCAACATGACTGCAGTCTGCAGGGCCCTGCAGAGCTTCCCTCTTCATGGTCACCTGCAAGGGCTGGTCTCAGCCCTGGGTGCATTTACAGGTGTGTGACAGGGCACTCATCAGTGTCCCACCGCAGCCTGGTGACTCTGGCAGCAGCAATGTCTGCAGGCAGCTGACATCAGCATCAGCAGTCTCAGGTTTGAAGCAGGAGGCTCCCTTGCAATGAAAATTGCTTGCAGTCATTTCTGTGCCCCAGAGTGCTTCATGTCCAGCGGTTTGCGAGAAGCCCTCAGCTGTAAACTCTTCTTGTGCTCAAAGCCAAGAACATGGATTTTCACTTTAGTTTCTAATTACAGAGCATAAAACTGCTTTCTTAGGGTCTTTTCCTTAGTCTCTCAAGAGGTTTGCAGGTCACTGCTTCAATGCTAGCCCACAACATGACAGAGACAGCATGGCCAGTTTGAGAACCTTTTGATTTTCTTGCACATGAATTGCTTGATGTCAAAGTTGATAATTTTCTGATTTATAAAATCAATTCAGAGAAAAAAAAAATTTTCCAGTGTTTCAGAGAGTTAAACATGACAAAGCAAAGGGTGTTTGTTTTTGTTCCACTCACAGGAGTAAAGTGCTATTCTGTAAATCCGTAGTTACTCTGATTAGTGAAATTTCTACGACAAAATCTGGGCAATTTTTGTCTTGAGTCTTACAGAAGTGTTCAAAAACAGTAACGGGGTTGCCTCAACAGCACAACTTGTAATGTGTCTGTAGAGCAGAAGTCCATTGGTTAAAGAATTCATCATTGTTCAATCGTTTTATGATTGCATATATTTAAAAGGATTCAGAAGAAAATTTTAAAAGTTACTATGACTTGACATAAATTTAATGCTAAAATTATTAGAACATAATTCAGCACCTGTACCCTACCCAGTGACTTCTGTGGGATTGCAATGCATCAAGTCAGGAGCAAACAGGTCATTTAAGAACAAGAAGAGCTTCTTAAAATAAAATCAATCACAATACTGTATAACCTTATGCTGTAGGATTTGGTCTTTCTGCTTATCATCTCTCTTATGAAGGGATCTTCACCTTGGGTGGAGTTAAAATGCATTAACTTTCTATTCCTTCTCTCTAAAATAGTGAATTTTAGACTGAGCCATCCAAGTCACTCCCCATTACAGCAAGAGAAACATTCCTGTTGCCCACAGGGAGAACTGGACTCTGTTCTGAATGATTGTTTGAGTGATCAAAAGATGTGTATTATAGGAATGTACAGTTATGCTCTGGGAAATTTTGCTTTCATTCTCTTCAAAGGCTTCAGGCATCTCAGGAAAACCAAGAAAATCATAACAGTAAGTCTTACAAGCACACATGAGTTTATCAAAGCCCTCATCATCTGATACTGATTTCCACTGCACGTAAATAAATATATGAATAATTTTTGTACTTCATCTTTATAGTCAAACAATTTTGGGGTTTTTTCCTTCTTACTTGGCATGGCAGGAGTATCCTCAGTCTGTGTTTCTGCCTGCAGCCCATAGCTCTTACTTGTGAATTCACACCAGTTCTCTGGGTTTGTAGACCAAGAAAGGAGTGGGTCTTGTGCTGAATGAGTCCTTCCCTGGGAGCTGTGCACCTCCTGGCCCTGGTCAGGGAGCAGGACAAAGGAATCAATGCAAAGGAATTGCAAGCAGTGAATGAGTGGGGAGGGGGAAAATATCAAATTTACTTATTTTCAAAATTTGATGTGGAATTTTGTTAATGGTGGAATGGTTGTTGACATTACAACAAAGCTGATGGAGGCTGATACAACTGGAGGAGAGGCAGAGGTAATGAACTGGGAAAGGAAGAAAGTCAAGGAAATAGGGGGTTAGAGAGGGTCAGTGGGCACTGGAGCAGAGAATAGCCAGGGTAATAATCCTCTGCCAGCATCTCTGCTGCAGCTCCTAGTCAGGTGGCAGCTTCTCCAGCTTATCTTGGCTCTGGTCTGCCTTAAGTGATGCCTTGCAAGCATTATTTGTGCTCCCTGAGCCCACCTGGCCTGGGGAAAAGCAGTCCTTTCCCTGCTCATGTGGTCCCGGAGGGAATCAGTTGTTCCTGAATGGGAAGAATTGTGATTTCACTCAACTTGCTTCTGCCCCAGCTGATGAGGACTCCTGACTGCGAGAGGAATGTAGTCCTGAGCTACCTGGGGTACCCCGGATTATCTGGAGACTCATTCTGAAACAGCACATCCTTGTGATGTGCAGGGGCTCAAAAGCAGATTCCAAAGTGTTCCCCAACACAAGTAACAGCAAGGAAAGGATTCATCAATCAGTTGTAACTCATCAGTGGAGAACAGGGGAAGTGCTGCAGTGGAGTTACTGTAGGGATTTTCCTGCTTGAACTCTGTTAGTTTCAGAAGAAAATGGATGCATACTGTTGCTGAGGAAACGAGTCTCCCGGGGGAAGGGTGGCTTTTCCCCAGTGTGAATTTTTGCTGCTTCATGCTCACACGAGTCAATTAACCTAAAATCTACAGACTGCACATGGCATGGCTCTGTACGGTTATTTTATTTCATATATATTTTGAATTTTATACAGTTGCATGTGGCTTTAATCATAAACAGCCAAGGAACAGATTCAAGTTTATATTCCTCTTTAAATATTTGTATTCCTATAATGGAACTTTGCCCATTTTTCTCTGTAGGTGCCAGCTTGCATAATGACATCAATAAATACTTCTGGTTTCATCATTCTCAAGGGGACACGATGACAGTTCAGGATCCAAACCAGATGAATCTCTGTGCTGCTGTTTGGACTGTTGTATCCTATGTAATTGCTGACATGGAGGATATGTTGCCAAGGTAATAAAACACCAAGAAAGAAGATTTCTGTTCTTCAGTAAAGATTGTAAGTCCACTAATGCATGTGGACTACAGCTGTAGTAAATTCTGCTACCCTTGATTTTCTGCTTTATTATTATATTGGTTTTCCTCAAAACACACTCTGTTTTATGCATTTCTGCTTCTTTTTGCTGTTTTGATCTCTTCCATTTGTGATTTTCACTTAAACGTGTTCCTTTGAGTACTTCTTACATTTCAGATGAAGATGTGATACCTCTTTGACTATGATATAATAACCATTTGTATGCACAGTGATCTTGTGCAGCAGGAAAAATACACTGAATAAATTTTTTGCATCAGAATAATTAGTGTATTGATTTTGTGTACACGTTTACTGGGTTTGTTTCTGTCTTTCATTCTGCACATTGGAATTATGTACTATTAACCAAACAGCTCTTTCTTTTCACTGTTTTAAGGTAATACTGTAGTTTCTAGAAGTTTTCAGGTTATGGGACAAATTAATCTTGTATTTTTTAATGGTAATATATGGTAGAATGGTCAAATAATAGTCAAAATGCTAAAATAGTATCGTATGTTTCACTCAGATCCATTTTTAGATCTTATGAGAGGTTCATCTAAGACTCAGATAACCAGGACACAGAAGGTAGGAAGCCAACAGAGGACTCCCAGCTCTCCTGTGTTTTTTTGGGCACCTCCTCATGGAAAGCCATGCATGTCTTTTTCTTTCTCATGGAAAACTCACCATAGTGACAGGCAGAGAATTTCGTGTGGCAGTTTTTCCATGAAATGCCATGTTTCAGAAACAACACACAGCTGTGATTTGTGACCTTCAGTACTTGCCAGCTGATATCCAAACAAAGTGTAAGAGCAGATTTTGATTCAGAATCCTGAAGCCATTCCTAGCTCCCCCTTGCTTGCAGGGATGGTCTCCCCTGCTGAAGCTGGGCTAGAAGGTGCTGGTACAAATTTACTTTGATGGAGGGATTAACATGGGAATTTGATTCTTGTATACTTTGTTGGTTTGGTGGTTGGGGTTTTTTCTTGCTTACTGAGGTTATGAATATTCAGATGAGTTTCAGGTATATCTGTAGAGAAGGTATAACTGGTCTTGGGGAATGTTTTAAGGCATATGATTTCTGCTCATTTCCTTGTAAGGTGATCCTTGTTTGTGATTTTAAATTTTACAACAAGCAAACTTAGTGATGTGAATAACTGCTGCAATGTAGTTAGCACCAAACAACTAATGTTATGAACATGGAGTATTAAACCAAATAGCAGGCAGTCCCCAGTGCTGCTAATCGGTTCTGCTGTTGAGCAATAGCTGAATAATGAGCAATTCATTTTTATAGAATACATAATCATGGTATCTGTTTACTGTGATAATAGCTGTTTTACATCAAATGTATTAACTATTTCAATATTCCCTCCAAATCATTTCAAGAGCATAAAAGCTACCTGGAGAGACTCTGCTCTATCTTTTTAAAGAAACAATATTGAAATAAAGTTAGCAAATATTTCCTCTGCTTTCAAGGCTTGATGCCTATGTTTCTTTTTGCTTGACGAGAGCATGCTTGGTGGTGCTCACCACTGACAGATCCTCAGCAGTCTCCAAATCCAGCCTTTTGTCCTTTACACAATGTGACTGACTGTTTCCTGAATTGTTGTTCCATATTGCTTTCCCTCAGGGTATGAGGCTTTGTACATCAGAAATTCAGAAGGATGTTCTGTGGAGTTACCTATATTGTTGCAAATCTTAACCTGTGCTCTCTTGGAAATGGGTGTTTATTTGTGTTTTTCTCCATTGCCTCAAGTCAAACGGAAAATCTCTGGAGTCAAGAACGCTCCTCTGCAAAGGAGAATAACACTACAAGTGTGCACATGGCACCACAGCACATGTCAGGATGTGCTTGTCATCTCCTGAGTAAGAAAATCAAGCATTCCCAGGCAAAAAGCAGCACAACTATGTAAGGTAGACTGTAAAAATTAAGACCATTATGCCCCTGACGAAAATGTAACCTTCATGTCAACTTCAGATACATAGCTCTAGAGAGAAGCACTGGTTTTGGAAAAAAATGTTCAAAACTCAAAACTGCCATGTTATTTTATAGAAATAATGAAAATAAAAATACTTGATTTCTAAAATTGAAAGACAACTATTTTTTTTTTACTTGTAAAACCAGATTTCATTAAAATAAGACATTGTCTCTGATTCACCCTTTTTTTTTCTGATGTGTATTAGTTCTCAGACCTAAAAGTTCATCTGTCCAGAGTACTCTCCTGATAATCTGCCCGTTCAGATGTACCTCTCTCAAAACATTCCATAAATGAGGAGATGCTAATAAATTTCTTTTCTTTCCCACTGGGATTTTGTACCATCTGTGCAATAGCTTATCTTTACCACTGCTCAGTGTAGCAATTATGCTCTTCCAATTAGTGGCCATTAAACATGGATCACTTGGTCAATTTTCAATTCAAGAGCACTTCTGAGTTGATCCAGGTAAGCCAACAAAACTTCTACTCACATGCCATTAATCTTTGATAATCTTTCTCAACTTTTAATTGAGAAAGTAGTAGCTTAGGACATTTTTTATATTACTATTTATATTACTATTATTGTGAGAGTCACCTGCCATAAATCTGTGCTTATTGTAAGTAATTTGATAATGTTCTAGGTCAGAAGGACCATGGGTACGTTTCCCTCCAATAAACATTTGGGGCTTTGCCTGCAAAGATCTGTGAGGTGAGAGCTGAAAAAACCAGCCCTAGTATTTAAATATATGTCAAAAATTTAAATTTCAAATAATAATTGTCCTCAAGGTATTACAAATCTCTTGCATCTGCTGAGAAGGGAGGCCCCTGGATAATCTTCCTCTCAGCTACAACTCGAAGCTTTCAGAAATAGTTACAGAGGGATGAGGCCAATACATAATTCATTTACCTGACTAGACTATGGTACAAATGCTGATGAAAAATCTGTTTTCAATACTGCATAATGTAATGTAAGTAATTTTGCCAGTAATAAAAGAAGAATTGTAGGGTAGGTTTGCTTTTGTCCTTCATTGTGCCAAGAAAATACTGACAATTTCACTGTCTCCTTGAATGATTCTGTTCTATGTGTTCTCACAAGACTTTTAACTCCCTTAAAATAATTAAAAACAAAGAGAGAGTTGAAGCAGTGCTGATTCTGCTGCTCCATTACAAACATCCTGGGCTGTGAATTTAGTTAGTATGCTTCCCCCATAGCGATTTGAGACACTTCCATTTGCCATAAGTAAATATCAAACTGATCTGGATATCTATATCTGTCTCATGAAATATACATACCATCTAAATGTGCCCAAATGATTAATTTACTGCTGTGTAATGATTAGCATAAAAATCTCATCACTGCACAGGATAGAAATGTTGCCACTAATTGCTGGTTGGAGTGAACAATGTTTTCTGCATAGAAGTTAATGATGCATTGCAGCTCTTGAATGGGGAAACTCAAGACTTTCTGGGAGAGAAGAGTTTTTCCCTTCTTTACCACTGAATGTTAGGAGACACTGATCATATAATAATGAAAAGGAATAGATATAATGTAATATATGTGTATAATAGAAAGGAACTTACACCTTTTGTAGTCTTCTGTCTGCTGCAAATACATGGAAATGTTGTCCACACACAGACTGTGGACTTTTTCATGGTCATTATTTCTGGAAACTCCAGCTTTTTTGCACAAAGGTATGGCCAGCAATAGGCCTGTGATTTGTAGTTACAAGTGTTTAATAAGTACATTGTGCTAGCACCTGATTAAGGTTTTAGATGCCTCTCTTCATAATAATTGTGTTTGCAATGGAGGAGGGGCCTTGATGATTGGCCTTACATCCAACTCTGTGTCCAGCTTGCAGTTTGATTTCACTTCAGTACAGATCAAGCTCCTGTAGTTTATGTTAACTTTATGTCTTCTGGAGGGTTTTTTATCTATCCCTTTATTTCTCAGCACTTGTACTGTGGCATAGATATTAGGAATGACTAACTGACTGAAAAAATCCGTGTATTTTGTGCATCTCACATCAGGAGCTGTGAGATGCAATTGAGATGACTCTGAAGAGCAGCACATAAACACATGGTAGAGAGCTTCATCAGGGCCAACACTTGCCATTATCACTGGCCTCTATTACTGGAAGACAGAGCTTTGTGATCAATGCAGTGAATTTTTATCACCACTCATGGTTGTCTCCATAACTATGTGAAAATCAGGCTTATGAAAACTAAAGAGGGAAGCTCTAGAAGAGGGACCACAAAAGCCAGAAAAAGAGCAAGGTTATACTGACTCAGAAACTGTGGCTTCAAGTACCAGTGTTTTACTCTGCTTTGCTGTGTGAGTTGGGGAGCACTATCTAAACCTCCCTCAGTTCCACTATTAAATATTGGTAGTGGTGTTTGGTGCTGGTGTTTGGTGTAGCCTGATTTAACAACGCTGTGTTAAAAGACATGATGCAAGTAAAATATAAGTTCATAGCAGAGGTGAGGTTCAGTTGAAGGAGAGGAATAAGAAGTTAACACCTTCCAGCTACATGAAAATTCACCTGTAGAATGTGTCTTTTAATAATTACTCTTTGCATTTGCAATACTTGCATTATTCACGTTATTTGAATTTACTATTTGACATGAAAAACAAAAAGAAATATTCCTCCTTCAAATACTGCCTTTTCAAAATAGACTGTGGACATCAGGCATATCAATTTGAAATTAATGGTACTTTGCATCCGGGAATAATGTGGGACAATTATGTGTGCAAAATGGTCACACAAAATGCCATCTATATATATCATTTCACTACATTGAACTGTCACACAAATACTAAGTATTTCACAGAATCAGGAGCCACACACTGGGGCAGTCTGGGAAAAGGGAATAGGTTAAATGATTTCCCAACAGTCATGCAGCCAGTCAGTCCTAAAGCTAAGTACAGTTTCGTTTCTGCTTCAGCCAAACTGTGCTGCCCATAAATGAGTTGCTACTTTCTTTTTATACCACTGAGAAAACTTTGAAGCTGAAGTGCAAAATTTTGTGCAAAAATGACACTTCAACTGATTATAGGCAATGTATGTGGACTGAACTTTCGGGAAAGTCTTCAAAACTGATTTCACTGAGGCTCTTTGTGACTCAAGTTATAATCTCCAGAATACGTCAGCTTCAGCTTTGTGAGTGAGATTATGCAATATTTTGCTTATTCTAAATTGTCTATATATTTTGCTTCTTCCAGAGATATTATGTCAGTAATACAGCTGCAGAGAATTCATATCAGTGCCGGTACTTAAAAGCAAATTTCACAGTTCTTTTGCACTTCATCATTTTTTTATTTTGCTTTAAATTTCTGTCACTGGGACAGAAAGGTTTCACAGATTTTAATATGAGACACAATGCAGAGGCTAATGATTGTTCAAAAGCAGATAACAAAATATTCATAGCTTTTAATAAAGTGTCATGCTGATCTTTCCATGGCTATTATTGAGCTTTAGCTCATCAGGAAGATCAGTTTAACAAGAGGAATTGCTAGAAAGTGAGTCATGAGACATTTAGCCATGGAAAGTTAAATGTTAATGCTTTATCCCTCCAAATTGTTCATTGTAGAAATAGAGAAAATTATAAATACCCCCAAGAAAATGCTTGATTGTCTTCAGCAGTGATTCCCAGTGCTAAGTCCTGTGTGGAAGGTATTTTAAGCCTTTATAATGTAGCCTGAACCCTTCACATGAAATGCTGAGATGCAAACACACATTAGTTGTGAATTCCTATATTCCTTTTTCTCAATATAAACAGGATGCAGCTCTGTTGGGAATTCAGCTTAGCTTTGGCATTGCTGTCCCTCCAAGCAGGGCTGCCCCTGGCTATGTATCGGAAGGGTAAGTACAAGCAGTTGAAGAAATTACTTAAAATTCTGGTCTTGTTAGATCTTTCTAAAACCATGAAAGTATGGGGGGGTTAATATACAAATGCCTTTAGTTTGTTAAACAGCTGAACTTAGGTTTCAGCATGTGCAGTTGTTGGAACTCTTTTCTTTCCTCTCAAAAACAGTAGTGTCTTTATAGGTGTGAGAAGATAATAAATCAAGTAATTCACTAGGCTCTGTATAAGTACACATACATTAAACCACAGCCTAAGTTACAAAAAATTAACTTAGGTCAACATTTATCAAAAGGAACTAACTTATAAATATGAAGAGAGGATTCATTTCCAAGTTGTTAGAAGGAAACAGATGTGATAGAAGGAAGTATAGACTTTTACTTTCAATATATCAAAACCTCATTTCAGGTGTTCCTCATAGTGTGTTTGCTAGAACTCATTGGAGGAATTAGAGAGGATGTGCAGAGCCTTCCCTGCTGAACAAAATTCCAACAGTGCTTGCTGGCACCAGTAGAGGCTGCCCTGCCAGAGACCCCCTGGTTAGGGGGTTATCTGTCCCCTGTGTATTAGATAACACTGCGTGTGCCATATTCCCAGAACTATGTAAGCTTGAATTTATGGGGTGAGGACCAGAAGCATTTCTTGGGAATGTTCTGCAAGAAGTGTGTGACACAGCTATTCTTGACACCACATCTTCGTATGACAAGCAAATAGTGAGCCAGTTGTTGGTAGCTCAGCCACCCACTGGGCCCCTGTGGTTCTGTGGGATGTGGGATCCCCCCAGGAAGGAGAAGTGAAGATTGCTGACCAGAGCCCAGGTGTTTGGTTGACCTTTTTCTAGACCAAGAATGTGAGATTGTCATAGAGAATCTTTCTGCTCATCCCCTGGATGCAGAGGTCCTTTGCATCCATGCTCCCATAGAACTAGAATGAGGAGAGTTTTCATACTTGGGGACCATCTGGAGGTGAGTACTTTTTTTTGCTCTCCAAATGCTCAAAGTTCAGGAAGAGCTTGTTGTCTCAAGTTCTTTTTTTCCTCCCAAACTGCAGTACTTGTAAATCTTTTAGACTTGGATTTGAAATGGATTTCTAGTATACAACATTGTCATCACACTGTGGAATCACCAAATGTTCCATGTCTCTGCATTTCCAAGCTGTGTCTAAACACGCAGGAACAGTAATGGCTGTCAGCAGAGTGCTTGACAATATCTTCAAAGCAGAAGAGCTGAGTAAACATTTGCTGTGTGTGCTCTATTAGGTGTCAACAAAAATTTTATTCCTCCCTCCCTCATCTGTGAAGTGATGGAGGGGGAGAATATTACTGCTCTGTGATTCTGCAAGAGTTAGACCGGCTTTTGCAATACTACTAAATCAGTTTGAGGCATAAGATTATAAGAGACATCAGAATTTGGCAAACTTCAGGGAAATCACAAATGTAGCAACATTGTTTATTGCACAGTGTTTATTCACACAGTAGTGAGTGATCCTTTAAAACAGAAGTTTAAGTGACTTATAGTATTTGCAGAAACATTCTGCTGACAAACTAAAGCTTGGAAGATGGCTGTAACCTTATTGTAATAAACTGACAAGTAAAATTAATACTTGGGTTTTTTTAACTTACCACTTTTAGATTCCTCTATGGAAAAAAAACATCAGCTTAGCTTAAAATAACTATAGAAAGATTTCCTGGGGTCCTTCAATTTACACTGGCTTAAAATATCAAGAATCAAAGATTGAAGCTCCAGATAAGCGTTGGTCAACTCAGTAGGAATTTCTTCAAAAATATTTGCAAATGTGGGCAGATGGTGTTGGGGTGTTCTGCAGTTTAACAGAGAAAGCAGTTATATTAGACATTTTCTTTTTCCCAAAGTTATCCTGATTTTGCCAAAAATCCTCCTGTTGCCATTAATCTCAAATATTCTAAGAAGCTCTAAATTTACTACCATGTTGTAAAAGTTTACTTTCTGGCCACTTTTTTTTCCCCTTTGAATAAACTCAGTTTAGTGGTTTTAACTTAAGACAATAAACCAGGAACTCCCAAGTTCTAATTCTGCTGCGGTAACCATCTTGCTGGGTGGTCTTGGCACACCCTAAAGGTATGCCTTCTGTGTGGACTTAATTTGTTAAACACTAAAAAACCCCCCAAAAGCACCTATTTCCTAGCCTGGATGCAGCCAGAAGTGTGGGCCACTGTTTTGTTCTAATGAGATGTCTTTTAAATTCACTCACAGCCAAAAACAGCTGAGATTTGGGCATTTTCTAATTTATGCTCCATAGGTGAATTAGCCTTTCTAATGAATAACACTCCAGCTTGGCTAAAATATGAATACAGTTGTGGTCCATCTTCACTGTGGCTGATGCACAATTTGAAGTGGAAAAGACATCAAAGTTTGGTGGATTTTTGACCTAAGACCAATGGAACCTTGGAGTTGTGGGGTATTTTCTGTTCATTAAAAAATGAACTCTCTGCACATGAAATTGTAGCTCTGTCCCTTCAAAGCTCTTCTAGAAAATAACCTTAAGGGGGAAAATGAGAATAGGTTAGTACAATAAGTGTCCTGTATGGTAACATAATGAGCCTGAAAACAGGGAATATATTCCAAACTTGTGCAAGTGTTAGGTTTGTTGGGGTTTTTTCTCCAAGAGCAAGAGTTAGTATAAGTGCAAAGTAATTTTAATAAAGTGTCTAATTTTTTCTTAATTCAAATTCACTTTCGTATGGCAACAGGAAATATACCCTACTGGAGTTAACTCAGACAAAATTCAGCAGGAAGGGTCCCACCCCTCTTCATTATCCTGAACAGAAATCTACACAAGTAACACAGATTCTGCTTCTGTAGCTGATCCTTACTGAGCCTTTAGTACAAGTAATTAGGAGCCATCCCTCATGAAACAGTTGGAAGCTAGTGAAATGTCAGAGGATTTCCCTCCATGTTTAGTTTTATTACAAATTCATGTGCTATCCTCTCAGTTTTGCTTAGTGGATACAATTAATGACACTGAAGACTTCTCAGGGTATAAATTAGGGTTTAAATTTGAAGTAATGCCAGTGGCTTGAAGAAGACAGTTTACTGATAACTCAGTCTTCAAATATATATATATAAGCACAATATATAAGTTATTCACTTTTCATCTGTCAGCTCTGGCTCTAGATTTGATACATGGTTTAAATGGCATCTCTTTGATAAAGGAAATTGCAACAGAAGTTAGTTGTATAAAACAGTTCTTCTTTGCACTTAAAGTGAAAGAACTTTGAAACCAAAACTGTCTTTAAAATACCCATTGCCCTCAAATATTTTTTCCAAATACCTTTTTTTTTAAGTCAGTTTCAGTTTCTGTCCCTAGTAATATACATATTCACAATCCACACAGCTGAAATAAATCAGAGCAGGGATGACTCACTCTTTTTGCAGCCACTAATGTTATCAAAAATAGTGATTTAAAAAGTAGAAACACAATTGTATACAATAAGTTTGAGATGCTGTTGTTCCAAGGATAAAAAATAAATTCTTGTCTTGTATTTAGAGTGGAAGAAAATTAAACATCTCTAGAGAAATGGGATGCATCGGCTAAAATAGCAAGAAGTGCAAATGGGAGGATGAGAAATTCGTACTATGCCCAAGGAAGGTAATGTAGTGCCAAATACTTGAATCACTTAAATATTCTGGTAGCTGGAAAAAAAAAATGAGATGCTGAAGATAAAAATGCCTGTATTCAGTACATCTATATAAAAATATGAAATTCATAATCCAGGAAACCCTGCAGTTGTCTCAGTGTTGTTACAGGACCAAGAGGTGGGCCACGCTGATGGCAGGCTTGGAAGTTTAAAGCAGCTTTAAGCAAACCTGAGCCAGCTGGATGGAAGAAATGTATACCTTATGGGTTCATTGTCTTTCATCACCCAAGAAGGTGAAAACTGGCTGATCTCAGTGCACTCATATTAGGATTTTGGTTCAAGAGAAATTTGGAACAAGAGAATTGTTGGGTGAAGCTGTGGTTGGAAACTGCAGTATGTATCGCTGCTGTAGTAGTGCTTTGCACCTTTTTCTTTTTGCTGAGGATTGTTTCATGCAGTCAATGCTGTGTCTTTCATCAAAGTTTACTTTAAAGTTTGAAACTGATGGTCATCCCATGATTTCCCCTGAGCAAGTTATCCTTGCAATGAATCTTCTCTACAAACTTCTTTGGAGCTTGTAGCTTACTAGTGTGATAACACTGGCATTCAATGAGTTTGCACAAATTTCGTGCCCAAAAAAACTTACTCATGAATATGTCTTCTAGGAGAAAATTATGTTCATGCAACCACAGATGTTGATTATTTGTATTACATACAAGGATTCCTAACTGAAGAAACAGAAAAAGCAAACTCAACTGTTTTGCTGCCTCTCCAGCTTTTTGAGGTTGATGCCTCTGTGGAATCTCAGCAGCAGCCTGGGAATAACAGGTGAAAGGAAAACTGCTGCATGGAGAGTGTAGGCAAGGCTTGTCAGTCAATTGCTGTGCTGTGCTCTTTGCCTTTGGTATGTCACTACAAATTCAGTATCCCAACGCCACATTCAGAAAAGCCTTCCAAAAGCCAAAGGGCATTCATGTTTCACCTTCTTTATAAAGGATGTTCTGAAACACCCAAACTTGCCTTCCTTCCCTGCAAAGGGCTATATGTGTGTAATATTGATATCTAATGCTATAGGTTGCTATCTATTAATGTAAACAACATGAATAGAATCTCACCAAAAATTGTTTTTACACTTTAATCTTTAGAAGAAAATGATTGCACATTTTTGTACATGATTGAAGCAAAGGTTCTGCATAGATGAAGTTAGACATTTCCTGGCAAAGGAAGGTGTGGTTCCATGAGGTAAAAGGAAGGTGTATGTTCTCTCACTACTCAATTTGCCTGAAGACGTGTCTTATAACAAATTTCCCCTTAATGTTGTGAGGATCCATAAATTCAGGTGAATTTAAATAGCCAGCCAGTCTGCATTTTAAATAATGGTTTAGTTAATAAACAGAAAAAATCTCAGAGAGCTCTGATGTATCAAGTCCTCTGAAAGTCTCTTAATGGCAGTTAATAAAAAGAACTTCTAAATCAACACATGAGTTTCCTGGAAGCCAATAGAAAGTCATTAAATCTGAAGTACTCTAATGCAAGCTTGCATCCCTGAAAGTGTTCAGGCACTCACATCATGATCACTTTGTGTCTGGGGAAAAAGATGACCAAAACTTCTGTGAAGAAAATCAATGTGTTATAACACACTAATTTCTTCAAACCAGAGTTTTCACAAGAAATTGAAAATCATTCCCTCAAAGTAACCGTATTATTGGCACCCCTTCACAAAAAGCTGCATTTTCTCCCTAACTGGCTGGAGAGGGAAAGATTGTTTCATTTGGTCTTGAGAAAAGCCCACTACTATCTTTCCTTTGTAATATGTGAAATGAAAGGACTGTGCTGGGCACAAAGACAAGCACTCCTGTGAATGCACTGCAGATTGTTTTTCATTGTATTGTTAAAAGTCTTTATTTCCAACCTGTCCCTATTTCCTGGACCTGACTCCCAAAGCTCAACAAGACCTCAAACCAAACAAGGATTTAACACAACAACAAAGAAAACACAACTATACTTTAAGACCTCAAAATACTTTTCTTTCCTCTTTTAAACAGCTATTTATTTACCTTTAAACCCAGGCAGCCTCTAAGGTTGAAGCTGTTTATACCAAGAGACTCCTCTCCATCCCCATCTTACAGTAAAGCCTTCTGAATGTTTGATATAAACCATTACATATTTATGCAGCTTTGTGGTGCTTTGTTCTGGTGCTGGTTTCACTAGCACCTGGCAAGGCTCTTGAAGCTTCCTTTTCCAGAGGGTTTTGTATGTTTTTCTTCAGCATCTTGATTCCTTTGGATTTGGATGGTGACAGCCTGCAAGCATCCCTTTAATCCTGACCATGTCTTGGGATAAGAAATTAAATATGAAATTTTTTTAAAAAGCAGAGAAGAGCTTGTCCCTTGACACTTCTCTATAGACAAGTGTGCTGTTTCTCTTGGCTTCATTAAGAAGATATGGTAGAACAACCACAAAGTCCCTCAGTGACTGTGGGCTGTTGCTACATGTATACCTGGTTTCATGTGAAGGCATAGGAGGTTAGGAAACCTGGTAATGAAATAGATGTTAAGGCAAAAAGTCAGTTACACTCAATAGGGTTTCATGTTTGATAGAGAACACCCTACAATGCATTTTATAGAGTGCATAAACCTGGAAATGTAATAAATTCAGACATAGATCTTGAATGCACACAGGTAGGCTGGCTCCACTCAGACAAAATTCAAATACAAAATTCAAATACACTCTCTATTAGATCTTCTAAACACAGGATCTTGCACCCATAGAATGCAACACTCAAAACCACACTGACTTAGAGAAAGTGGTATAAAAGTATACTGACTTCTCTGAAATTGAAACCTAAGTGAATTAGATTAGCTTACATCACTGAAAACAGCGTTTGCCCAAGATTTTACACTTATTTGCACTGCAAATTTTAAGGTAGTGTGAGATTTTCTATTCCTGATAAGTTCCCTAAGGTTCCCTGCTGCTGCTGTGCTCATGGTCTGTAGCACTGGCTGCCCATTTGTGGGCAGGTGTGCCCATGTTTGATCAGCAAACCCTGTCTGATAAGGGTGAAACAACTATACTATGGCAAAAAGCATTCCAAAACTGTCCATGATTGTCACTATTGAGCTAGGAAAATGACACAGAACTCCACACTCCAGAAGGTGAAAAGCAAAAGGGAATTTACTCAAATATCTTGCGCTTTTTATAACATGCTGCGCTAAGGTAAGACCTGATTGGTCTTATGTAAAAACTTCTGACTCTATTGGTAAATTAAGAATAAACACATTCTAAAGACAACTGTCTCAAAACATCAGCTAGAGAAAGAGATAACAATTGCTTATAATTATTTTTTTCAGTCCTAGACTAAATTTATTTCTAGTCCTTTCTCCAGCTGGCTGAGAATATCCACGCCTGGTAGCACTGAGAAAGGACCACTGGTGGCACATGCCCATGGCCTGGGCTGTTTCTGAAACAAGAAGAGTTGATTCCAACATTATTTCTCTGAGGTGATCATTTCCAAGTGTGTTGTCCAGGCACCCAGGACTTCAACATCATCCAAGTGACCTGTTGGATGGAACATCTATGCTGAAGTAGGGGTTTGGCATTTGCACTCTCCTACTTGATTGCTGGAAGTGGAAATTCTCCAAGAGCCCACAGAAAGTGTGCAAATGTTGTTTGCACTGAGGACAGAATGCTGTAAGGCACAAGGGCTGCTGAATAGGATTTTTTGTGCTTCTGGCCAGGGAACTTGTCTTCCATGAAGAAAACTGCTGCTGCTGCTGCTGCTGCTGCTGCTGCTTTGGCTCTGCACAGGGTGTAATGACAACCCTGGGTCCTTCCCCTCATCCTGAGATAACCTGTGTCAACACTGTGACAGATCAGCTGGTAAATCCATAGTGTAAAGTGCACTTATGTGAGAGACCACCCCAATATACTCTTTTATAATCTGGAAGCTAATCCTTGGCATAGTTTCTTCTCCAGCACTGGTAGAAGACTCTACCCTCTGCAATTTTGCACACAGAGAGATGGAAGTGAGTAGAAGCACATACTTCAGGTTAATCTTTGTTTACTGTTTTGACTTTTTAATAGGAAAGCAGTTACACGTGATGTTCAAGGACAACTCTTATGATATTAAAAGAAATAAAGCTTATTTGCCACTGGAATAAAAAGTTTTGGGTGTGGAAGTATTTCACAGGTCACACAAGGCTGGGAGAAGGGGTGGTTACTGAGAATCACATAGAGGGAAACCTATTTAGCTCTGTTAAACCAGTGTTAACAAAGTGTATATTAAAGTACTGTGTCTTTTTAAGATGATGTTGTACGTGGGGGTTTTATATCAAACATATTAAATGGAAAACACAGATTTTGCTTGCAAATGAATATTACAAAGAATATAATGGTTTTGATCCTATGAGAAAAGTCATTAGATGTATAAAGGATATGTCTGGAGGCACATTCCTGACTTACAGTTACTTAAAAGGGATTGTGAAGTCTAAAAAATCAGATCACACAATCTGAGAAATTACTAATTGCTTTTAAATTAAACTCGAGCCCCAGTGTTTTGTTAGCAAATAAAAAATAAGGTTATGCTTCTTTTAATGTACAGGACGAAAGTAGTTGAAAGTATGTAGCAGATGTTTTGATTGAACTAGCAGACCTTTTTCCACGTGTAAAAGGCAGCGTACCAAGCAGACAGAGTAGTTCTTGCAAGAAGCAAACTGGTGGGGACAAGTGCTATGAAAAGGAATCTAAATAGGGAGACAGAACTGAGTTTATTCATCTGGTTCATTTAGTCCTCCCAGCTACAGATTCCTGTTTTCAGGTAAATAGAGCTGTGCTTTAAGAGCCTTTCTGTCTTTGTTTTTCCCCATGTGAGCAGGAATGAGCTACAGAGCATGGCAGAGCCTTCAGCAGCAGTCCTGTTCAGCTGGACCAGCACCATGTTTGGATGTTTTTTCACATACAAATGAGAAGAAGAGAATTTCCTTTCTACCTTCTGTTTGGCTTTTTCTCATGTCAAAGTTATCAAGGGACATAAAAGCATCAGCTCGAAGGACAATCGGTTACTGGCAGTGAAAAAAAAACAGGCTGCAAATGACAGCTGATCACAATGTTTAATAAAAAATTCCTTGATTTTTTATTCTTCTTGTACTGGGTGATAGATGCTGCAAAAATTGCAGTATTTTGACTTCTTTCAGTTTCTTTTACAGCACTTCAGAAAAAGAACAGAGCAGACCTCTCCAGTTGCCCTTTACCAAGAGAGGCCTATATCTCCCTGCATCATCTAGGAATTATTGCACTGACAGCTATCAATACAAGTCTTAAGCAAAGAAGCTTTCCTTAACACAGTCTCCTAGAATTCAGGTCTTTTCAGAATGTATCTCAGTTTTTGGATGGCCTACACATTTGAAAACAATTTTGAGGTTTTAATTTATTCAAAAAGTAGAACTGCAGAACTGAACTGAATGTACTGCAGAACTGAACATACTGCAGAAATTTTCTTGGCCTGTGTAGCAGTTGGAATACAGGCAGATCCTACTGGAGATGTATCAAAATACATGCACCCATATCTAGGCAGCAACTGCCAAATGAATGCCATATTCTTCAAAGGAGGAACAAGCAGTATTAATTATAATTAAGTAAATGGACCCAGCGTGCATTAATAATGTCAAATGTTGAAAATTAGCTGGAATCTGGTGTACACAGTGAATATTTTTGGTTGACTGGCTATGGCTTATTCCACAGACAGGAATGCCAAGCAACTGACCTGGTAAAAGTTTTTGTCCCCACTCACCCTCTCCAACTTCTGACAACATAGTGTGTTTGGTTGGTTGTTTGTTTTCCACAGCTCTAACTATTCATTCCATTAGGGAGGTTGCCAATAATTGCCAAAATTATTGGCAGAATTAACCCAGTCATGTATTTTCATAACACTCCTACCAAAACACACTGAAAGTTAAAGTAATTTGAAACAATAAACTCTCATCCTTTCATCTCCTTCCCACAGCTGCACTCAAAATTAGAGTAAAACTGCAGGTTCTAATTATTGTAATAAGCTGTAATTCAGGTAGAAACCTGTGAGTCACCAGTGACTCTCTTCCTTGGTACAGCAAGTCTGTGGATATATGTGCACATAAATGCCATGCAGGAAACCCAGAACTAGCAGTACTAAAGTTGTGAAAGCACAAAAACATAAATTATCATCCTGGGCTTGTGTTTTGTGTGCTTGCTCTATCAGGCAACCCCCAATCCAAACAGGAGTTGCATATACAATTGGCCAAACCTGTAAGTGAGCAGATTTGATGCACCTGACCTCCAGAGCCAGCCTGGCTTTGTCACTTGGACAAACGTGTCATTAACTTCAGTGGGACCTTACCCTAACCTTAACGTCAGGCTTTGTGCTTTAGAACTGAAGCTATAGTTGAATATCCACTAGCTGTTTGTTGTTGGGATTTTTAATTTTTTTTTAACTAACACACAAGAAATACTGACTAGAAATCTAAAATGCTATTGATATAAACACTGTTCTGAAGATGAGTGAAAATAAATTGCAGTGCAAGCTTCACACTGTGTACTTCCTGACTTGCACAGTACATGCCTATAAAGAGAAATTGCTGTGGAATGACTTTCTGCAAAATAGCTCTATTTTCATGCATTGTAGAGGTTCATCATCTCCTCTTCCTGGGCTGTGTTACTTTCCACCCATAGGAATCCTTTTCAATTTGTAATTTCAGCAAGATCCAGTTCTGATTTCATTTGTCAAGATACTCCCTTTTTTGAAATGGTCTGTTAGTGAAATATCCCTACAAGAAGATGTAAAATTAATTAACCTGATATCAGCTCATATTCTTATATGTAAATGGATAAGTTCAAAGCTGCATACTCTGTATAACATAAATATCCATAAATGGATGTAAGAATGCAGTTTGATTACATACCAGTTCAAATAGCAAAGATGTTACAACTGGACCCAGTGGAAGTTTTCTGCATGAATCATTTTCTTTTTTTCCCCAAAGAAGGATTTCTGAAGAGAATTAATTTTTTTCTAATTTTTGGAAGGGAAGGGGAATGCCCTGAACCCAACATTTATCATTTATGTATTTCTTACTTACTTCTTAACACTTAAAGGGGGTTTATTCTTTCCTTTTCTCCCCCCCATCTTTCTTCTGATACTGAATACAAGAGCGTAAACCTTTGGTCTGTGAGATTCTGCTCTCTTTTATTCCCCTCACTAAATTTTCAAACAATGAGGAAGTAGAAGAGAAGGTTGGAAGGCAAAACTCCTTGATATTATCTATGCTAATGCATTCAGTAGACAACTCACAAATTCCTTTTCAGACTTTTTTTTTTAATATATATTGGTGTGTGGGATTTTCTTTTCAAATGTTACATTTCTTTGAATTTTTCCATTATATTTTTTTCCTTTATTCAGCTCACCCTTTTGACAGTGTCTTGAAATATTGAAAAATAGCCTAGTATTAAATTATGTTACGGTAAAGTTACAAATATAATAGAGTACATTACCAGTACATTTAGAATTACAGCAAATCTCTGAATTTTAAACTACATTTCAATCATATTTATAGTTGTGATTTGAGTTACTCCTGATAGGCTATACTTTTCCCTGTTTGTCATCATGTGCTGCTTGTTTGCAGCCTGTAATTACAAGGTATGTTCAGCTGAGGGATGGATCTGAGCACAGAGCAGCTGGAGCTCGTGGCTGGTTCTCCAGTGCCTGAGCAGCAACAAACTTCAAGCTATTCTTGTAAACTTTGCTCAGTATCCAATTCACTTTCCATTTGGACAGAGTGAAAAATATCCCAAACTGCTGTCCAACCCTCTGCCCAGCCTCTCCTCCTCTCTCCCTTGGACTCGCTCTCTGGGCAGGCACTGGGGCAGAGGTTGCACCCAACTGAACTGTCCTGGGACTAAACACCTGCTAAACCCTCCGGTCATACCAAGACCATGCTGGCACAAGCTAGTTCCTGGATTTTTTACAGGAGTCTGTGCCCTTTGTGCACGGCATGGTGTATTTCCATAGATCTCCATTGCAGCTTAAGCATTTCTTGAATATCTGGTACATTTCTGATATAAGGGTTTGACTCAGGAAAACAACCCATTTGAAAGGCTGTCTAAATTCCTTTAGAAATACCATTGGATCAAATCAAAAGCCAGAGTGTTGATTTATCCTGAAGGTGAAACAGGAAAGGGACACAAGCTGCCTTCCCATTCTCTGCAAAGGTGTTGGGCACAACCTCTTTGCCTCAGAAGGTCTTGTCTCACTGACACCAGCAGAGGCAAAAGCTTTCAGCTACAGCTGCTCTGGGAAGTGGATGCCTTGTATCCAAGTTCCAGAAAACTAAGGAATAAATCTGTGAGCAGGGATTAATAATATATTGTGCCTAGAGGGCTGGGCTAGACAGCATCCAGGTGAGGGCATGCAGTGAGGGCACTGCCCCTTCTGGGTACCACCAAGCCCCCAACCTCCCTGAAAAGCCCTCTCAGTGCTCTCCTTCCCAAGTCTCTCTTGGCACATGGAGTAGAAGCAGGACCTCAGCAGCAGCCCCTCCACCTGGACCTTGAAGGCAGTTTTAGTGCTGTCTCAGGTGACAGCCTCCACCCGTACCCCTCTTGCATCACTGCCTGAACTTGCACTCATGTTCCCACAGGTTTACCCAAATGTCTGCACTGTACAAAATAATGTCATACCTCAAGCCCTCAGTTTCCATTGACTGACCAAAGATGCTGTTGAGGTTTCAGCTCTCACCCCTCTCCAGCTGGCAGCAGGCCAAGAGGAGATGGGAGATGTCTCTCTCTCCTCAGCACGTTGCCTTCACCAGTGCTGAGTCACCAGAGGTCTGGAAAAGGAGACCTGTACAGCAAGGACATGCTAATTGTCCAAAACCTACTGCCAACCACAGAGGCTGTTCTGTCCACCAGAGAACAGCAAATATGGAATTTTGAGATGAAATCACCTGTTCTGAGCATGCACTGAAGACCAGGTTAATTAGTGCTTGGTTTTGAGATGAAACAGCTCTTTTTGTTTGTTGTATATCACCACTGGAGTTTATCAGCATTTGAGTTAATCAGAAGGATGGGAAGAGAAGGCCAGTCTATCTCAACAGGAGTCAGAGATGCCAGAAGGATGGTCCAGATGCAAACCTAGCTGCTGTTGGGATACATCTGCATTCTGTCTTCTGTTTAATCACAATCAAGACGAGGGGTTGGTGGGCAACCTGGCAGAGCTGGCCATCTCCTGCCTTTTGTGGTGCAGGCATAACTCCACTGAGGTAGCTCATGTATCCTTCAGTGGAGCAAGCATCACCTGGGCCTCCTGTGTCGTGGTGGAGGGGGCACTTTTCTTGCAGGCCATGGGCAAAGGGGAGGCTAAAAAGGCCGAGTCTGTCATAACACCCTCAAGAGTTTGGTGAAGACAATGTGTTTGGTTTGTCCCCTGGGGCACTGCAGAGACACTCCTAGAGCACAGCCACAGCAAAGCTGGGCCAGGGTGTGGGATGTGGCTTTGGGGCAGGGTGGTGAACACTTGAAAGGATGGGTGGGACACATCGTGGGTTGGAGAGAAGCTGAACAAGTGAGAAACAAAAGCCCTCTGTTTTCTTAGGACTGTTACAAGTTCTGTGAGCTCCTTGGAAAGGCACCTTGCACTGAAATGCTGATGAAGTATTTTGGAAGCAAGCTAAGCCAAAAATACTGGGAACTAGGAAATCCTTATCGACAGATTAAATTTTTATTTCACTGCCTATTTTAGCACCCAGATATCTCTTGTTTTCTTGACATATTAATGGGGAAATATGGATGAGGCACTGGAGATAGACATAGATGCAGGTGGGGAGCTCACCCAGGTGGCCAGAAGATCTGTGTTCACTTCTGCTCCATCCTCTCCTGTGTAGTCCCTCCTTCCTCCACTGGAGACACCTCAAAGCAGAGCTATGAGGCTCAAGTCTTTACTACTGGTAGAAAACTATATTAATTTCATGTCTGTGGGACATTCATGTCTGTGGAACAGGGACCTATTGTGATGGTGGCTGTATCGGGCTGCCTGAAAGGTGAGTTGGTCATTTACAACCAGAAGTGATTACAAGGGATTTTCACCTTTGAGAACAGTTGAGGATTAAGTAAATAATGATTTATCCTGCTAGTTCTTCTTTGGTATAATACATAATTGTTGGCTGGCAGGGACATCTCTGCGACAGCCACCTGCCTCTGGCTGAGCCTGGATTCATTTCTGTGGTGTGACATGATCCCTACTCACCACACAGGGGCCATAATTAGTAACATAGTAGTAAATCATCTTTCATAGATGGGAAGAGACCTCTGGGTGAGGCCAGGAGGTTGCAAAATGCTTTTGTGCATCTTCAAGACAGAAAATGTTAAAGCAGTTGCTGTTATCTGCTGGTAAGCAGTAAAAGGACAGAGAAAGACTATAAAACAGGGAAGGCAGGGAAAACTTCTGCTGGAGTTAGCTGGAAATGCATGAGGAAACAAATAGATACACCGGAGAGTCCGAAGCCTAAAAATCCCTTGATTATCCAGTTTAAGGCATCAAAAAGCCATGGCTAAAATGTGAGATATCAGCCTAACAGGTCTGTTTATACAGACTTCTTCAAATAGTTCTCCAGTCAGATCTTTTGCTTCTGCAAAATCTTTCTTTTTCCCTTGTGTTTTGATTCCTTTCATCTTAAAGGACACATTGCCATTTTCCAATCTGTAAATAAAACTCACTATGATAAAGGTCACAAGCTCAATCTCCAGGAAGAATTGCCCTGCAGTGAAAGGTAAAGCCCATTTGGGGGTTGCCAATGCTGCCCTTTGCATTCACTGATACCAAGGCCTGATGGACACTGCCCAGCTCCCTGCAACTGTTGAACTTGCATCAATATCTGATCTTACCCCAGCCATTATCCTGTGCACAAAAACAGGACTTTTGGAGATTTCCTATGGGGTCAGGAGAGAGCTTCGTGGTGGTGTCCTGGGTTGACTTTTATGAGGCTCGTTATCCCCATTCATCTGTGTAGCTTAGAAAATAAGTTTTTGCACCTTTAAGATTCATTCTGAGAGCAAAGAGGGGGGATGATGAAGCCTGCAGTTTGTTTTCACACTCTGTTCTTCCCTCCTCCACATTCCGGCTTCTGCAGGACGGTGTGGCTGTGGCTGGACAGAGTTCTTCTTGGCTTTTTAGCTAGTTTTAGCTAGCTGAGGCAGAGAAGATCTTTGGGCTGCGGTTCTTTCTTTTCCTTTGGACCTGTTTAAACCTGCTCTGGACTGAACACCCAGAAGAGGACCGGGAGCTCACACACCTGTGGCTCACCGGGCCAGGCCTGGCCGCAGCATTCCCAGTGCCAGAGGAACTGATAACACCCTCGGACTCTCAGAGTTTGTCATCTCTTCTGGAGTGGCAAGAGTTTTATTGTTTGATATTGTTCAATTTTCTTTTTGTTCTGGTGAATGCGTTTGCCTGTTAAATAAAAAGGTTTTTTCCACTTTTCTCCAAGGAAATTCTTTTTTCCTGAACCAGTTGGGGGAGGGGCCACTTGAATTTGCTTTCTAGAGGAAAACCCTTTAGGGGATTTTCTCCCAAATTGACCCTAAACCAGTACAGGTGGGCAAAGCTAGAGCGGGCATTGGCTGCTGTGGCAGAAATGTTCCTCACGGGCTGGGTGTGGGTTTTGCTGGCTGTGCATGGTGCATGTGTGTGTACTCAAATGTCTTGGTTCCTCCACTCGAAAGCCAGCTCTGCTGGCAACTCCTGCCTGAATTCAACAAGAAAATATTTGGCAAATCACATGCTGACATGTTTATCTTGTTAGCTGTCAGGATGAGTAAGTGTGAAAGCTGAATGCTATCATTCAGCTTGAATGGAGCAATAGCTACCACTCATGAAATCTGACAGAATAAATACATTTTCACACATGATTTTTGTCAGACTCACATTAATCCTTTGTTCAGCTGCTGTCCTAAGGTACTTTAAATAGACCTGTGCTCACTGGCAACCCCAAACTCCAGCTCAGGGCTCACAGGGTGACTCGACACAACCCAGAGATGACAAAGTGATACTGTTGCCTGCTCATAAATGACAGATTGAGTTAGCTTCTGCCCTGGCATATATACATTTACATGTCTTCTAACATCTAATCTCACTGAAGCATCCCACAGAAAGCTCATATTTGGGCTTTTAACGCTAATCCAATAAAAAAGCAATGCAACCATTTCAAGACAGTTACTACATCAACAACCCCCTGCCTGCTTTCAGGCAGGCATTCATGGGAACTCCTCGTGGGAGTTCACACAGTGTGAGAAAATAGCGAGCGCATTGAATCTCATTCTGTGGCACAAATATTTCAGTGTGTTAGAGTACCTCAGAGCTAAGAAATCTCTGAAACATCAACATTTAGTTTCCTGCTTGATCTAAGCTGGCCTCGCCTGAGGCAGAGGTCGATAACATACAGCTTTGTTGTTTGCCAGAATTAAGAATAGCGGAGCTTGTCTGATCACCTCCCTCTCCAGCAATATCAAAGTGCCTCATTCACATTAAAAATCATCAAGCTTTGGTCCATTTCCTTTCTGATATTGGCAGAGGTGCCAGCAGGAACGGGAAAGGGTAGATTGAAGGTTTCCTCATCCCTAGTTTGTTTTGCTCTTTGCTTGCCCTAGTGGTGCCCGCATACCGGCATCCACAGCTGGAGTTTGTAAAGGAATGTCTTGAGCCATTCAGTGCAACATTTGCACATGAAGGAGTAGGGCACTTAAAAGCTCTGGCCAGATTTTCCATATTGAGCAGGTAAGGACAGGATTAGTTCAGAGCTCCATGCAATAGGATAAGGTCTGGAAGTCACCAAAAGCTCTGGAAAGACAGAGTGGTCCCACAGCTCAGAAGGAAAAACATATCAATGGGAATATCAATGGTGGCATATCAATGGGAAATGGCAGAGTGATGAAATTGGGGCTTTTAGCAGTGTTGTGCTCTATTTTAGCAGTGACAAAGATACACCAGAGAGAACTTTTTTATTATCAGATCACTTTAAGGGTAAAAGACAAACATCTGAATCAAGGAAAGGCAGAAGATGGTACTGGGATCCACAGCTTCTCTCTTCCACATCTGCAGCATCCTATGTGCATTACAGGCTGCCTCTTCCTGCATCCCTGCTTCCTTTACTGTGCAGGGTGAATGATGCTGCCTGAACCCACAGCTGTTCCATATTTATCTGCAGAGTTCAGTGTGTGGCCTTGCTGGCTGTGTCACACAGCACTGAGACCCTGCATCTCCTGGCTCCTGCAGCACATGGGGCAGCAGGGGGCCAGGAGCTCCCTTTGCTCACTTTGCCTTGGCCCATGCTGGCTGCTGAAAGAGGTGGAAGGGAAGGATGTCTGTCTTTGTTATTTAAAGACTTTGCCCTTTTGAAATACCATTCGATGAGAGGAGAGGCATTTGTTTTGGGAGGGGAGCTCTGCTGGTTTTATTTGGAGTGTTTTTGTACTGAATATGTCAGAGAAAGGGGAAGGTTTGTCCTGTTCTAAGGAGAGCATTCATGTGAAGCAGAGTGCTACAGGAATCTCTCAAAGGCTTCCCATGTTCACCCACTTCAGTAAATCCAAGACAGCACTGTCCCTCACATCAGTCTGATTTAAATTAGGGTAAAGTCCTGTGTAACATTGCTGTTGTAGATGACACCACAATTACCTCTTGTCCCTTTTTCTCTCTGTTCTCAGAGAAAGGCAGTCAAATTTTTCAGCTCAGCTTATGAATTACAGGACTGAGCAGCACCTGCAATTTTGTGTCATTCAAACTAGTTTTTATCTCTCTTGACAGAAATGCCAGACCCTCGTGTGCCCCTGAACCAGCTGCCAGCAAGAAACCGTGGCTGAGTGAGTTATGCCAGTGATCCTGAAGTCTGTCAGCCAGCACAGGCTTCCAGGGAAAGAGCAGGTTATGTTGGGACAGGAGAGGAAATCTGATGTGAGTACTTATTTTTTAAGCTGAAGGGACAATGGTTAATACAGCTGCCTGAGCCCAGGTCAATTCTCACTCAAGATTCAAGGTTTTACCTGGAATAAACTATAAACAATAAAACCTCTTATTTTACAAAGCACTGCTATGACTAATACATTTGTTCTTTTCTTCCAGTGAAATCATCTATATTTGCTTTTGATATAAAGTTTTTCATAGTGAAAGATTTCCCCTTCAGTTGTGTTTTACTTGCATTTGTCACATGCATTTTACTGGCAGAAAATTCTTCTTTTTAAACTACACCCCTTCTCTTTCATTCTATTCTCATTACTTATTCAGAAAGCTCACTAGAACTACAGCCAGTTCACTGGCATTGGAAGAATAAGCATCTTCCCAAGGACCTAACAACTACATTTTCATTTGCAATTTAAGCCAGAAGAAACAACCTCCATCTTTAAATGCATCTCTGCTTGTTGTTTTACTGCTCCATGGTTGAGCCACCCCTGAGCCTTGGCCCAGCAGTTCTCCCATCTATGTACCACAGCTCATTTGAACAGCACCAGGGGGACCTGGTCCTGAGTCAGACCAGCCCCTCAGAGCACACCAGGAAAGGGCAGGTGCTCCCTGGGTGTTTCAGCAAACACCTGGAGAATGTGGCCAGGCTGCCATTGCTCTTCTGGGGTAACTGGAGCATCTTCAAAATCCCACAGTGGAGCTATTCTGGCTTGAAGGAAGGGTACAGGGGAATTCCCAACATGCTCAGAAGTTATTTTCCTACTTTACTCTACGCTCTGCAGATGTGTGGTTCAGAATTAATCCCAGGGGCAGACATGCATTGCCATTTCTTGTTCAGAAATGTTGTCAGCCAAAGGACTACACAACTGAAAAGCACCTTCAGTACAGAAAGGGGAAAGAGTGGGGAGGAGGCCCACCTCTCTTTTCCACATTTAAATGGTGTTAAATTGACCTCTTCAGCTGTTCCTTCCTGTGTCTGCCCTTTTGAGGAGAAATCTTCCAGTCACAGGAGGTTTCTGAAGGGCAGGGACATTATCTTGGACAGCCAGGGAAGATTTGGTATGCCAGGGTTGTCCATCTTCCCAACACCTGAGTGCTTTGCTCTCTACAAGGGAGTGGTGCAAATACTGGCCTCCTGTCCCAAACTCTCCAAGCATCTCCAAGTTTTGAGTCTCTTGTGCTCAAAATGCGTTTTCTCTCTAAAACAAACATATCTGGGGACCAGCACTGGATGCACCCATCAGGCAGAGGGCTGTATCTCTCTGTGTGCTTCCAGCACAAGGGGAGGCAGCCTCAGCCACACCCCCACAGGCTGGTGGGCTGAAAAAGTCATCTTTGTTTCCTGAGCAATTTGTCCAACCAAAAGAAAAAGCTCTATTTGAAACTTGTCAGGCCTTTCAGGAAAATCTTGACCACGCCAAGCAGAGCTTTTGGAGACACAGAAGGAAGGCTTGGAGGCTGGAGCAGCCAAGCTCTGCCATTAATACTCTCAGACAGCCGTGGCTTCGGAGTCACCTCCCACTTCTTTGAACTGTTTTGCTGGTGCTGAAGCTGCATCTGCCTAAGATAAGCTGTGCAGTCCTGCTCTAGCTGTGGGGTCCAGCAAACTTCAGAGAGAAGCCATTGTCACACTCTGTCACATTAATTGAGCTAGCAAGTCCATGCTGCTGCCAAAGGTCCTTGTAAAATATACCCTAATTAGACAATTTTACAAAGCTTACAAATTGGGAGGGGGGGCAGGGAGAAGGGGGAGAGCTTGGAGACTTTTAAAAGCTGCTGGATTACGGCATCTCCTAACAGAGCAGTTACGGTTTAGCTTTACCGTGTTGCTTAGTTTGCTGAATCTGGCCTTTAGGCTAATCCATCAGCTGCCATCAGTTTGTGCAAACTGCAATCAGAAATATGTGGGTCATTTTCATGGAAAGTCCTAAGGAAAAGAAAATTATCTATTTAATTTACATTTGATGCTCCCCAAATTGACCAGTTTTCACTAGTAGCCTGTGGTGTGAAGTGCCAAGGTTTGTACAAATATGTTCTTGTGTAAATCTACAAAGAGACCAGACAAAATAAAATCCCAGGCAAATTCAGCCAAGACCCTCAGATTTTCTGCCCACAGCTCTTGCAAAAACAATGCTCAAGAATATGTATCCTGCTGCCATGATCATCAGCAACATCATGCAGGCACATCCTCAATCCTTAGCCACCACAGAAGTCCTAATGCCTTTGCTTTTCACATTGTCTTTTTTGACAGGATCTTCTCTTTTAATTTTTTTTTCTTTTATTTTTTCTTTTGTCCCTTCCTCTTTTTTTCTTTCCTTCATTCTTTTTCTTGCGCTCCAACCTAAAAATAACAGGCAGATCCTCGCTCAATTTGCTCCCACTTCCAAAGTATGGGAAGATCATCATCAGCTGTTGTTGCCAGCTTTACCCTCCTAAATTTCCTTGTAGAAGGCATAAATAGCACGTTAGATTTGAGGTTTGGCAATCTTGTATTTCCTTTCAGGAAAAAAAAAAAGGAAACACCCAGCTCCCCCCATTTCCAAATCTGTAATGTTTTTCTGTGCAAGTAAGGGCATTTAGTGAGGGGGAAGGTTTTGAAAAGACAACTCACCCTTTGAAAGACAGCTGCCACTACAGCGTTCAAGGGGAAACTTAACAAGGAGTAAATAAATAAATAAATAAATAAATAAATTTAAAAAACCTTCTCTTCCAAATCAGGAGATAGTTGATGATTTACTTAGCCATTGTGTACTTTGAGCATGCGAAAAACCCCCAATATTTTGGAGGGACCACCAGGGTAACAGGTCATGGAGGTGTCCTCAAGGTCACTGCTGGCCCTTTGCTGCCGTGGGTGGCAGGAGCAAAGCCATCACGAGGAGGAGACATCTGTCACCTGTTTACACTGCAGCTTCACAGGGTGGCACCTTAAAGGAGCCACCGGCATTCCCAGAGCACCTGTTGGAGCTGTGCAGTAACATGACTTTGGGATTGTGCTTTTTTCCCTACTTGTTTTTATGCAGTCAGTGTACCCTGAAATGAGAGTCTCCCACTGGACTATCACCCCAGCCACGGCCTGGAGTCCTGCTGTGCCTGTAAAGTGTCACAAAAACATTTCCAGAAATTGTGGCCCAGCCCCAACGTGGGTTTTAAATAAGGGCAGAGACTGGATTCAGAGCAATAAATCTCTGTCCTTCTCAGTGTGAAGGAAAGATGTTCCCAGAACTGCTGTGGGTTTAACATAACTGTGCTTGCTCTTCTTATCCCTCTGCTGATAAGAATTATCCCATGTTTGTCTGTCCTCAACTGCAAATGCCTCCTGACATCCCTGCCATCCCAGCACTGCTTTTGGTGGTGGAAGAGACTGTTCTGCTGGAGGCAGCTCTGGTGTAGGGGTGGGATTTTTCAAAACAACCCAGCGCCCCCTCTCCATCACCATAGTATGGATGGATTTCCTAAGCTCTTTTCTCTCTCCTTGTTGCCCTTCTGTAAAACTCTGAAATCATTAACATGTTAATCATTTTCTAAATTGGAAAGGATGTTTTAATTGAATTTGCTCTCCAAGTGGATATGGAGAAAGAGAACAGCATTACAGCAGTTAGGAATGAAAGGCTATTAGCTCTTGCTTTTCCCCCTGATACATTCACTACATATAAAATTGGATTACACTTGCTGGTGGATTGGTGGCCATAGAGAAGAAAGCAATATGTGTTTTCAGCTGCCTTCACAGACCACTGGCTTCATTGCAATGAAGACCTAAGACACCCATTGAACAAACTGGAGGAGAGTCATCAGTGAGTGAAATAGAATGATCCTGACAGACAATGGTCCTAGAGCCCTCTGTTCGGGGACCACTGCCCTTGTGTCCTTGGTCCTCCTCAAAAGGTGATCTCCTGGCTGTCTCCTGGCCACGATGAGGAAGGCTGAGTGTGAATTAGGCCTAATTTGGAGCCGAGGTCTCCAACAGTTGTCCCTGTCACTGCACTTCATGGACATGGGCTGGACATGGGTTCCTGGTTTTACAGTGCCCCTGTCCAGGGTCCCCTGTGCAGCTGGCCTGAGCAATGTGCTGATGGGAACAAGCTGTCAGTGCACTTTACTATTTCCATAGGCAACTACTAATCATCCCGTTTCTCTTAATTCTGCTATTTTCAGGGGCGCAAGAGGAACATTAAGCAAATAATAAACTTCTTATGAGTAAGGAGGATTAGAGTCAAATGCTCAAAGGACTGCGGGGATTTAGGGAAAATTATATTTTCCATTTTTCTTACTTCCACACTAAACCCCAGGGCAACAATCTCAGACGGCACATTTTGCAACTTTAAAGGAGCCTCAGCTGTTTTATTTCATCTCAAGTGTGGTACAAGGAAAACTTGTGAACAGGGATCCAGACAAAGCCATTGAAGTTCAGTTCAATCACGTGCTTTGGAGAAAAACTCTGATAAAAAGGAAAATGTTTTCAAAATAATCTAAAAAGTTACGTCGAAGTCCCACACCATGCTGGGAACCTGCCCTTTACAGCTACTTTGTGGCTATTGAAAATGCTAACCATACAATTTTGTGTGGATATTTCTCCATCACTCAAGACCAGGAGATATTAAAGGAGAAGTGAGAAGATTGCCCTCACAAAGCTCCTCTGAAGATGGACGTAGCAGCAGAGCCAACAGAGGGAAGGTGGGAAGGAGGGAAGGAGAGAAGGAAAGCCTTTTTTCTCAGAGAGGGACATCTCACCCAAAAACAAAGCCTCCTGACAGCCTACAAATATGCCCTGTCTGCAAAAGTCAACCTGCACTTTATTCTCAAAAGAATACAGCTGGTATTACAAAGCCAAGGGAAGACATTCCTAAATAAATAACTTTTAAAATAACTTCCATACTCATCTGGTGGTGGATTGATGTAGAATTATGCCTCCATAGCTGAGGAGCTTTCAGTTGTCATACATGTGTCAGCAGAAAGAGTAACATCTATGAACTATATGTGGTGGGGGTGAATGGAGGATGATCTGAGATAACAATGAGATACTGACAAACTGAGGACTGCAGAAGAGTTTTGAAATGGGCATCCACACACCTTCACTTACTGCTGCCAGGGCTCAGTTGCCATTCCTTCCCCTGTCCCGAATTTATTCTTTGCATGATCCTACCCAAGACAAGATAAAGGGCAACTGCTTGAAGGCACAAAAGAAAGTTCAAAAAGTGAAGAAAGGGTTTGTCCTATCACGCCAAAAGGATGAGCTGTATTCTGGAAAAGGAGGTGCAGGATCATCAGCAAAAGAAAAAGATGGAGGAGATGCCTTCTTTGTCTTTTGGAGCCCAGGCTGCCTTAGTGCTTTTCATCCTGCCTTTTCATAATGGCACTGGAAGTCTGACATGCCTTTATTACTGTTGGAAGTGCTGAGCCTGAACATGGGAGGCATGTGGGACCATGGAGGTACTACAGAGCAGAAGCTGTGATTGCTGACACCAAGTGAGTTGCCAAAGCTTGTCATGAATAATGTAAGAATAGCTCCGGTCCTTTTCCTGCCCATGTGGAGAGATTTGAATGAATTCAGTGCTAATGTGGTCTCTGAGAACATATGCTGCCAACTGTATTTTCATGGGGTAGAGTGGGAAAACTTAAAATCAGCCATCAAAGTTGAACTGCTTCCCATTTCTCTGTAAGGCGGTTACTGCCGAGCATAAATGCACATAGGATAAAAAGATCCCTTTTTCTGGGCAGAACAATTGCAGGTAACTTATCATCAGTGCAGGATGCTGATGCTGTAGTGAGAACTCCTCTGCATCCCCCCTGCAGGCACCACTCAGCAGGGATGATATTCACACCCCCTGTCACAAATGAACCATAAGCAGCACTACTGCTGGGGCACAGAGAGTGCTGCTGGGGCACACAGAGTGCTGCTGGGGCACAGAGAGTGCTGCTGGGGCACACAGAGTGCTGCTGGGGCACAGGGAGTGCTGCTGGGGCACACAGAGTGCTGCTGGGGCACACAGAGTGCTGCTGGGACACAGGGAGTGCTGCTGGGGCACACAGAGTGCTCCTGGGGCACAGAGAGTTCTCCTGGGGCACACAGAGTGCTGCTGGGGCACAGGGAGTGCTGCTGGGGCGCAGAGAGTGCTGCTGGGACACACAGAATGCTGCTGGGACACACAGAGTGCTGCTGGGGCACACAGAGTGCTGCTGGGACACAGGGAGTGCTGCTGGGGCACACAGAGTGCTCCTGGGGCACAGAGAGTTCTCCTGGGGCACACAGAGTGCTGCTGGGGCACAGGGAGTGCTGCTGGGGCACAGAGAGTGCTTTTAGGGCACAGGGAGTGCTGCTGGGGCACAGGGAGTGCTGCTGAGGCACAGCCACAGCTCTGCTGAGGCACACAACAGGCACCCTGTCCTGCTCCAGTGGACAGGAGAGAATGGACAATGGAACAAAATGGAAAAAAATCAAGGGAGACTAAGGAAGGTGGACAAGATGCCATCACAGGTGACTTTGGCAGGACAGTGTTTGGGCTAATTGCTGTCACAGCAATTGGCCAACTGCTCCCAGACTGAAGTGCCTTCATTTGGATGTGCAGAGGATCAACCCTGTTTATGCAGTGAGACCCTGCAGTGCTGCCTTGAGGGTGTGCTGTTGCAATGGCACATGCAGGGAGGATTGAGGCTGGAGGAAAAAGGTGGTGCTCTCCCTCATTGTCCCATGGATGCATCAGAAACTTCTCAGTATTCACCAGCCAGGTTATCCAGACAAAATTCAGCTTGTTATTTGTCTCACTGTAGCAAATCCCAGTCAATTCACACAGTTTAAGCCAAATCAGAGTTGGAGTGGTGTATTGATTCTTTAATGATGTGTAATGAACTAGCAATCTTGAACAATACATTCAGGATCGATATCAGCCACAACAGATAACCACAGTCCACCCACAAGTGGCAACTTGCAGCTACAAATTTCTAAATTACCTTCTGTAACTGATGCAAACATGCACACACACACAGCCCCTCCCAGGCTGTGGGGGTCACACATGCCCCCCCTCATCTGGGTGGGTGGGATCCCCTGCCTGCACCGAGAGGTGTGGGTGCCCCAGCCCTGTGCAATCCTGCCCTGTCCCATACTCCTGGCACCCCAGATTGGGGGTGAGCATCCCACCCTGGGATCTGGCCCTCCTGAACACAGAGTGTAGGTTCCTGTGGTGCACCCATTCTGAAGAGGGCATTTCAGGATCCCCAAGACATCCCCTCTACCAAAATCCATTTTGTAGTGTGGACTTGTGATGATAAAATTAAAGTAAATTTTTGCATGTCATTGTGCAAAATTATTTCCTAGTTAACACAACTGCATTACCACTAAGAAAGCCTAGAAGCACTTTGTATTCAGGCTCTTGAACATCATAATAGAAGTGGAGGGGTTTATCAAATGATCTACCAAAGAATAACACCAGGGCTGCTTTGTAGCAACTCCTTCCAGCTTCACAGGGAAAGTTTCTTCCACGCTGTCCACTTCTTGTGGGTTTTTTTTTCTTCTGTTTTGGTCCTACCCTTAAAGTAGTCTCCATGAGACTTGTGTTACACTATATTGCTGCTAAAGTGAAAAATGTATCTGCCTGCCAGAATTTCAACTGCTGTTATTGCAATGTGACAAGTTGGAAAGAGTTTGCTCATCTGGGACATGGTGTAGGGCAATAGCTGGTTGTGTGTCAGTACACATTGGGCCTGTTTAGCTGCGTGTTGGTACAACAGGCTTCTGCAGAAAGTCATCTTTTTAATGCTCTCTACCAGTCTTAAGTGTGAGAGTCTTACTCTGAGTAAGAAAGCAGAGCCCTCAGTGCCCCACCTCACAGAGGTGAGAACATTGCAGTTTGAGAGATTGTGAAAGGATCTGACCCATGTAGACAGAATTCCTTCCATCATTCATCTGTCGTCTTTACAGACCCCTCTTTTCTGCTAATAAGTGTGTTTTCAGATCCTGAGTTATGGATTATCAGCTTTTAAGCTCTGAAACCAAGATATATTTTAACAGGCTTTAAGCTCTGACATCTGATTCTTCAGTGGGCCCAGAGTCAGAAAGACAAACAAATCAGAGCACAGCCCTTTCTGCAAAGGTGCTGGGTTGTGGTTAATGGAAACAGCAGAGCTTGCAGTACATGTGAGCTGTCTTGGCCAAGTTCTACGTCTTGTTAAAGTCAGTGGTGGTGGAGAAGAAAATCACCTGATCGCTAGAAATCTTCAGCTCACGGTTCAGAGTTTATTTTAGAAACACTTGCAAAAGTCAACTCAGCACATTTTAGTATCAAGATTTCCGTCTTGAATGAGGAATTTAAGGGTAGTGAATTTTGGAACAGAATTAAATTTTACAGCATTAGAAATCTTCCAGGAATAAAAGCTTGAATAAATGCTCCCTTTTCCATGAGCCTTGCCTGAGGAAACAACTTCTCTTCTGTTGTTTTTAGGGAGAAGGGTCACTTAAGACTCATATCTAAGCACCTTCTCTAAGCAAACAACATTTTGTAAGAATAGGTAAGTAGTTAAATTTAATTTAAAAATTAATTTAAATTTGTTTCATTTAATCCTGGACTTGCTTACAAGAAGGCAGGGGAGGCAAAACTAATTTTGTTTGTCTTTTTCATTTTGATTCCTGTGGGCTAATTGCATTGGAGAGTCTGAAGTAATTCAAATAGTACCAGGAGCACAGTGGCTGAAGAGCATCATATTTCACAGACAAGGAAGAAATTCACTCTGGACTTGAGTCTTGAGGGTGGAAAACGAGGAGAGATTCATGGGAGCCACTCCACTATAAACATTTTGACTTGTGTCTACACACTAATAGATGTTACAGGTTTTTTAAAATAGATACTAAATTTGAAAATGTCTTTCCTTGTGTTTTGAAGAGAGTAGTTGATGAACTAAAGTAAACAAAATATGTCAATGAGAAGGTAGATCAGCAGTGTTATTAAATCATTTAAGATTTGTATTGACTTCTAGTCTGGGATTTAAGTGAAAATATATTTAAAAGGAGTTATTAAATTGAAGTCAAAGTATGTAGATGAAGCATTGGTTTACTTTTTAAGGGAAATATTCTATATTATAATAGATTTTTTGGCTCTAAATATTTTTTGTAAAGTGTTTAGTGAAGGCTGAAAGTGGCTGTCCAAGGAAAACCTTGTGGCTGTCCCCTAGGAAACCTAGTGTCCTGGTATCTGACACTGCCAGAAATACAAAATATTGTTAAAGTGTAACTTTGGTTTCTAAAATATTGCTGTGTCGCAGTCGAG
Organism: Leptocoma aspasia; assembly: GCA_013399835.1. Taxonomy (NCBI): domain Eukaryota; kingdom Metazoa; phylum Chordata; class Aves; order Passeriformes; family Nectariniidae; genus Leptocoma; species Leptocoma aspasia. The sequence continues at coordinate 100,960 of VXAX01007539.1, read as the reverse complement.
CTAGAGTAAGGCAGCAAACTCTCTCCCACTCAGATGCGGCAATATGAATATCTCTATTTTGAAACACGCGGTTTTTATATTGTACATCATTGCATGAAGCTGATTGGTCTTATGGTAATTTATCTGACTCCAATTGGAGTTTGCATTAACGTAATTCAAGGACACTGTCTCAAAACATAGCTATTGTTTACATACTTTTCCTCAGAGACTTACTTATTATCTCTAAAATTTCTCTCCAGCTGTGTGAGCACAGCCATATTGCTGCTGCTTCTTTTAATTCAACTGGGAATAGCAAAATAACGCCTTTAACTCACTTCCTGGAAGTCAGTATCTTTAACTGTCCTGAAAGATAACCTGATGTGACTTAAAATTCCATGCCTTGTTTCTGCACCAAAATTGATCAACTCTACTTGGTGAAGATTTCTGCCAAACCAATGTGTAAATGATTGTCTAACCAGAAACACTTTGCAAAAAAGCTTAGTTTAAAAGTTCAGATTACCCTTGGGGTCTCCCTTGCAGTAGAGACTTTCTGGTGGTGTTAAATACATCATTGCAGCTGAGCTTATTGGGCAGGTGGCAAAATCTTTTGAGTTTCTGTCTGTATGAGATGAGTTATGTGAACCCTTTAGAATGAAGCGGGCCCTGACACCAAACATGACCTAAGCATCTCTGACCTCTTTACTTCAGGGTTAAGTTTCTTGCAAATCTTCCTAACATCTGGTTAGTACAGCTAACATGTGTCTGTATTAGTCCTGTACATCTTCTGTAGACCTAAATGCCACCAGCCAAGAAAAACAACTTTGTGCTTTATCACTTGCACTTCACTATGAGGCCCTTGAGTGACACTTGGCTTTTGGGTATGGGTGAAAAGAGGAGTTCAGAACAAATTTGTGAGGCACATGAAAGGATACTCTTGTGACTTCTCAGTCTGCTGACATCAGTCTTAGATAACTTGCTACAATAACATCTGGACTGATAAACACAAGCCCTGGAAATTATGGGGCTTCTATTAATTCCAAAATTCAAACTGGAATTTCTAGCAAAAGGATTTCTAGAATAGACCCATTTCTTATTTAAAATGAGCAGACTGGTGACCATAAATAGTCCAATGGTACATGGGTGCTGAGTGACCAAGCAAGCATACTGTGGTCTTTATATGAATAAACTCAGTCCTCTGCCTTTTGATTACACAAAGAGCATCCCTATCCCTCAACATCATACTAACTGATCATACATTTAACTGAAAGAAGGAGCTGATAGAAGTCCTCCTCTCTCAATGATCCAAATACCCTATTTCTCAAATGTTCCAAATGCCTTACTTCCCCCAGGGCTTCACTAATACTGGAATTCATTTGCAAACAGAATCCTAGTAATAGGCCTTGCCACCAAATGCTATTTGCAGCAAAGCAAATATCCATAATAAAATGTAGAGAACTAACCAAATTCTAAAAGGGAATAAAATTTATTACAGAAGTTAAAAATAGCAACTTTATGGAGTTCAGATTTATCTGGTGATGTAAATCAATTTCATTTAGTAGGATTATGTGTCAGAAATATAGCCTAATACATCTAGGCTTACCAAATGTTGATACTTACCAAAGACCTAATCTTTTGTTAATTTTCCTGATGTGTATTAACAAATTCTGTATTATTGCAAGCTATTTCTGGTGTATATTCTATGTAGAATGCTGCATAAATAAAATCTTGAGCTTTCTCTTGAGTTAACCACCTATTTATTTCTGCTTTATTTGTGTGATGACACAGAATGCTGGCAGCAATATAGATAAATGGTAACATATTTCTGTAAATAATGAAAACAAATGTGTATCATTCACAGCAAAAAAATAGCCCTTTTTTATGATCTTACTTTATTTTTAAAAAATTATATGTGTTTACTGGCATTTATCTGAGACAGAGAGAACCGTTCGAAGGGACACATCTAGAGCTGAGTGATGTTCGGTGACAGCAGGTACTCAAGGGGTCCCCTGCAAAGGAGTGGGGTCCATGCTGGAATAATCCTTCTGCCCAAGTCCACCTCTTTGCTGCAAAACCTACGTGGTGCTTCCAGGAACCATGTTCATGTCCCAGATCAGTGATTAAAGCCTAGTTCCATGTGCAGGGAAATGGAAATCTTCTGTTATCCTTCTCAGCTCAAGAAGTTGTTCTTGGCATCTGTTAAAAGGAATTTAAGGTGAGTTCTGACCAGGTTGAAAAGCAGCTTACAAAGCAGATGGATGCAGTGGCTGAGCCGGAGGAGGAATAATGTGCTCCTCACAAGGGATGTGAACACCACGGCAACCTGTACAGAAGGCTGCAACAAGGTTTCAGAAAAGTGATGTTTCTTTTGATTAAGAGATGACTCTGAGGGTTTTGAGACTGGAAAGGAGCTGATAGACATGATTTTTTTCTGTCCTACTTATGAGAAACAACTTTTTCTAATGTCATGAGTAAAGCTGAATGGGAGCAAGGGCTCCTTTGGTTGTAAATTCAACTCCGTCTCTAAGCTGGTTAACAGAGGTAGCTTTCTGACTCTGCCACATAATGGTAAGATAGAAGTAGGAACTGCAATATAGACAGGGCTTGGACAAATGTACTCACAGTGACAAAACAGCCCCTAATTTGCAGTCTCCTGGTTGTCCTTTGACAGCTATACACTCTGGAGTCTGTCAGCCAAGCTGAAACCCTGGTGAGACCTATTAGTGTTTTCCAGTGGCTATCTGTAATGGTGGGGCCCATCTCTACCCATAAAAATTCAGAGACTACTTGGGGAGACAGTGTCAGGCCCCAGGAGCAAGGCTGCACTCCCTCAGGTTGGTGGGAAGCCTGCTCTGTGCCCTCCTTCCTTTTCCCCACCCATGAGCAGAGTGAAGCTTGTGAGGTGAGGTGAAGCCCACAGAGAGGTCCTCTCCTCCTGGCACAAGGAACATCCCAGCGAAGTGATGCCTTTGAGATGCCATCCTGGAGTTGCCAAACAGGAGAGGGCACTCCCTTGTTGTGTCTGACCCCTCTGTGGCACGCTGTCAGTCCTGAACAGCAGCGTGGATGGATTGTTAAATGCTGACTCCGCTGCTGTGCCAAGCAGCCTATCCCACTCCTGCCTGCCTCTCCAGAGCTGCCTGCAAGGACTAGTGAAGGTCTGGCAGCCTGGCTCTGTTATCTAGCAGTGGTAGGAGTAGGTATTTGCCTCCTACCTGAGATGTGACAGCCTTACACCATGCTCACACACCAGCTTTTACCTTCAATGTCACTCGGGCTGGTGGGATTACTAATAGCTGCACAGCAAACTTCACCCTGCTCCTTGGGGGTTAAAAGGCTGATGCTTTCCAGGTGGTTAGATACTGTCTGAGGTGCTGCCCTGTGTACTTGGCTAGATTTTTATTCTGCAGTGATATAGGCAATAATCAGAGGTACAGCTACTTTATAGCTTCAATCTTTCACAATTTATCTTCTCCCAGAAAAACAATTTGCACATCTTTGCTCAGCTGATTTCCCCAAACTTACCTGAGAGCCTTATCAGTGTTAAGTCAATACAGAACAGTATGAAAATTTAAATAGAGAGATACTTTCCTTGCTATTTAATTTGAGACAGGGGAAGGGAGGGTTATTAGATAATTTACAGGACTCAGATTGGAGGGCAAATCAATTCTTGATGTAAGTTCATAGTTCAGCAGCAATGGATAAATTTTGCCTAGCAACAGGTAAAACTGTTGATAAAGCTGAAAAGCCAGTGGGAGGCTAAGTGATGGGTTTCAAGGTGTGGGGAGAAATCAGTGTCCAGTTGCTAGGTGATATATGCTTAGCAGAACACTCTTCTGAAGATGACAGTGTTTTCCTTTTGTTTTAGCAAATATGATTGCATCTAACAAATCACAAACATGCCTGTACACATAGTTTCCTCTCTTCCTCTGCTTCTCCTGAATGAAGGATTGATTCTTTTTCTTAGCCTGTACTTTCTTGTTACTCTCTACACTTAATGAACTCTAAGGAAGAACCTCATAGTGGGTGAAGAGGAAGTTTTGTGCAAGCCATGGAGACTAGAGCATCGTCAGCTGGGCAAGGGAGGGATTGTCCTGCTCTGCTCTGCACTGGGGCAGCATCACCTTGAATATTGTGTGCAGCTTTGGGCACCACAATATAAGAAAGACATAGAGATATTAGAGAATGCCCAGTGGAAGGCCACGAGGATGGTTAAGGGCCCTGAGGGAAGCTGGGTGAGGAGTGGCTGAGGTCACTTGGTCTGTTCATTTTGAAGAGACTGAGGGGAGACCTCATTGCTGTCTACATCTTCCTCGTGAGGGGAAGAGCAGGGGCAGACATTGATCCCTTTTCTGTGGTGACCCATGGCAGGACCCAAGAGAATGGCCTGAAGTCAGGGGAGGTTTCGCTAGGAAAAAATTCTTCACCCAGAGGGTGGTTGGGTGCTGGAACAGCTCCCCAGGGAAGTGGCCACAGCACCAAGCCTGACAGAGTTCAAGAAGTGCTTGGACAATGCCCTCAGGTACATGGTGTGACTCTTGGGAATGGTCCTGTGCAAGGTCAGGAGTTGAACTTGATGATCCTTGTGGCTGCCTTCCAACTCAGCACATTCTGTGCTTCTGCAAAAACAAACAGTATTCTTCCCACTGTGCCAGGCATCACAGCAAATCTTCAGCACAATGTACATACATTGACACTTCATATATGTGCTTCCACTTCCTTCATTTGCAAGTAGAATTGAACATCGGTCCTGAGTTGTCTGAGCTTCTGCCAATAGTGGGTTAAATACTTTTTTTTTTTTTTGTGTTGAGTGGCTGTTTAACTATTACAGTAAGCTAAATCTATTCATTTGTTCATTTATTAAGTAATGCCTTGACTGTGGAGCTGTTCAATTGATCTGATTAGTGTAGTTGTAATTATTCAGAACTTCTTATATTTCTTCAGCACTTATATTCGAATTCATACTCAAAATGATTATGAACAAAATCAAGGCATATGCTCCAATTCCTTACCATCTTGCTTGGCTTTCTTCATGGGTCATGGGACACAGTGCACTTTATCTATCTCTTCCCGAGGGTGAGCTTTGGGAGGTAATGCCTGTAAGAGATACCTTTGGCAGAAAACTCCACACATCTCCTGGATTCACCTGACGTGCTTGTGTCCAGCAACTCATCTGTTTTGTCACCAGGGTTAGTGTAGCAGGGCACCTCAGCCCCCTCCTTCCCCACCAGGAGCTTATCTGTTGTTTGTTAACTGGTCAGACAACCCAAACAGGACAAGCTGTCTTGTAGAGAATTGTTTTGGTGCCATGGGGTTAACACTGGTCTGGCATCACCCAACTGCCAGTAAACATCTTACTGTTGAAGTGAGATCTGGCAAGATAAGCTGGATTTCTGACTGACATCCACTCACTTTACAACAATAAAAGCCACACCAAACTTTCACAAAGCAGAAGTCTTCTATGCATTTTCCAGGAAATTAATGGAATTTCTCCCATGAATAAGGATGCTGCTTCACAGTTACTCCCCAGGGGTTAAGTGAAGGAATTTGTGTACATTATCATCATTTTGGTGCTAAGTTCCATTCAACCCTTAATCAGAACTATTTCTTTTGCTAGCTCTAATATATGTACCTTGATATAGTGCACTCTTTTATGTTATCTACTGTAATCTACTAATTCTTTAGTTTTATACATATAATAAGTAATTCTGATTAAGATATTTCATCTGTTATCTCTTGGCTATCTAATAAATAATTCATTTTATAAATGGATCCGATTTGCCATTATTAGAACTTGCAAGCCAGAGTTATACTTTAAATTTAAATTGTTGCCAAAATAGGCTAAGGCAGGGTTTGTCTGAAGCTTCCACTCCTCCCTTGACAGTTAGCAGCAATGCTTTTGGAAGAGCTTGCCTGGCACCTGCTTGAGATTTAATCCAAAAACAGTATTTGACTTTCTAAACTAGCAAACATTATTATCTCTTACAAAAAGGCCTATTTCCTGTGCACACTTGTAGTTTAATGAAGAAAATGTAGTAAGACAAAGAGCACCAATATGCTGATACTTCTCCTTAGGATAGAATATGACTTTAAAATTCCTTTTATATCTTTGAAGGTACAAATATGCCTTGATAATTACTATATTATTGAACCAGCTTCTGTTTTTTTGCTCTCAAGTTCATCCCCACAAATAGCCTCTTCATGTTTCAGGCTAAGGTTCACAAGACCACAGGAAACAGCCTGCTGATAGGCAGAGCACTATTAATCAGAGCAGGAAAGCAGTGTGCTGCTCCTCTTGCAGCAGCTGTGGCAAACTGCTGTGGCAATGTGCAGGGCTGCCAATGGTATGCAAACATCCCTGCACCATGGCCTGCTGACCCACCCCAAAATGCTTGGTGGCTGCTCTGGAGTTTGAGTGAGAATCTCAGATGGAGATTTCTCTCGTCCCTCTCCCATCCTTGGCCCAGCTCTTTCCACAGGTCAGCAGCTGCTTCCATGACTCCTGCACTACAATTAGGAAAAATCCCACCTAGATAAGGGAGCACAGCTGCTGACAAAGGGAGGAGAATACATTTTTGCTCTACTTGGAATATGTTTGCCAATATCCAAGGCTTATGGCTCAGCTTTTACTTTTGCTGTCATTACCATCCTCATCTGCACTGGACAGAGAGTTCCTAAAAAGCCCTGCAGAGTTTGCATGCCGGGCTCAGGCAGAGCACACACCACCATAAACAGCCTGACACCCCACATCCAGCAAGGAGACTGCACAGCCTGGCTCCTATTTGTTTGTTCATGCTCCAGAGGATCAGCAGGAAAACTCTTGTTGTAGGAAAGAAATGTGTTAGCAGTTTGCCCTCAAGCATTCTGATGAAAATAAACTTACTTAAATGGTGTCAATCTAGGAGACCTGCAGGTTGGTTTTGCATAATTTCAATATCCAGTTTTGTCTGATAACCTCTTCTCTCCCTGCAGTCCTTGGGGTCCATAGGCTGTGCCTGTCCTTCTGAGTTGAGCTGTCTGGGTCCACCAGGCAGTCCAGGGCACTGCTCGCTGTGTGAGGGAGCTCTACCCCCTCCAGCCCAAGGCAGGGGTGTTGTGTCAGTGGTGCTTGGCACTGTCCCCTGAGGCATGACTGGGCAAGGGCCAGGGGAGGACCTGTTGGTTGGCATGGCCAAAACTGGAGCTGCTGAACATGAGAGTTAAAGAGTACGGACAGCTGGAGGAGAGTGCTCCATGCAAGCCCAGCCCAAGTTCTATTTTACAAATTAGTCCAGATGTCCCTTATTTGCAGCTACTATGGCTTCCACCTATAGCTGGCTGACATTTCTTGCATAGAAAGTTTCCTTATTAAAATTATCTACATTTTTTTCCACTGGAAGATACTAATTCAAGTGAAAACACTTAGATTTTCTTGGAAATTTTTGAAAACAATTTTAAATGTTTACAGCATTAAGCACTTCCAGCTCAGGGAAAAAAAAAAAAAAAAGAAACTCCTATATTCAAAATGTTTTCTCCTGATTTGAATTCATTCTTAATTTCCTGAAGAAAAAAGAGAGGTTTCATTTCCCATTTTTCACTTTACATTTCCACCGAGAGAATGTCAGTTTTCCAAATAGCTTTGGTTTTTCTTCTGAGAAATTGTCAGATGTAACTTACAACTTACATTAAACTCTCATCTTCAACAGACATGATATAAGATCCTTTAACTGTGAAAGAGCAATTGGTTTTGCCTGAATTACAAATACATTAAAAACACTTTTCTCTTGCTTGGGAATCCAGTACTTTGTATCTTGTTCAGGAAAAAATATCCAACTCACATAACAGAGGCAGGGCTGGCATAATAACATCATTATTTAGACTTGAGACCACCAAATGGGATCAATTTTAAGCAATCAATGTCCAGAGCTAATAAATATTGAAAGTGTTTTTAACAACTCATGAATTCAAAATATTTTGTGCTTTTCATGCAAAACATATGCTATTATGCTTCAGCTCTAAGACTTCTTTCCCTGAATGTCAAGGGTGTAGCAAAACCAAAGACCCTCAGTATGAATTCTGTATGCCTTAGGTCATCCTGTGTCTTTCATGGACACACCTTATTCTTGTGACTTCCCTTCATTTACAGCAGAGATTCTCAGAACTCTCTTATTATCTTTCCACTCCAGCTGAAGCTGTAATCAATGGTTGTGAAGACCAAGACTTTTATTAGTGTAAATTAGACTGGCTTATTGCTCTGCTTTTTTTTTTTTTTGTCAAGGGATTGACAAACTTTTACTCAACTCCCTTTTCCAGTAATGAACTCAGAGCAGCAGGGAAAAACCCCGAAGGCATTCAGGCCAGCCACACTCCCGGGATTGCCGTTTCCATGCAGATACACTGGGATCTAGAAATAACAATCTAGCAACACCAGAAATGTTTTAACCATCTAACATGCTGGGGCCAGTTTCAGTATCCTGTAATTCCCTCTGCTTAAGCTGAATTACTCCAGGGTAAATGTGGCTCCCAATAATATGTCAAAACAAGCTGGATGGGTTCTAATATCTACAAACTCTGGGAAAAAAATAAAGGAAAAATACTTAAAGGAAGATGACATATATTGTGGCAGCTACTTTTGCTTAGGAAAAGTATCCTAATTTATCAGAATTAATGAGTTTATTTAATATTACTGTATCCTAAAAATCTAAAATGAAAATTGCCCAATCTTTTTTTTTTTTTTTAATAACAAGACCGTTGATTTATGGAAAATTTACATAGTCTATAAGACTACAGTTTCTGGAAGGAGGAGAGAGGATGTAGACATAAGGCCAACAGGCATAATTAAAAAAGAAAAAATTCAACAACACAAGGAAATAATTACTTTAGGAAAGGGAAGCGGTCCTTCTGAGTATGGGGCAGTTGCGGGATGGGCAGTGAAAGGAAAATTAAGACTGTTGCAATAGAGGCATTGCTCTTCTGCTTGCCCAAGAGGAAACGGCAGGCTTCCTCAAACAGGTTTGGGTTTAGACACCAAACAAGCTGAAAGGAACCCTGTGAGCAGTGTCTGCTCTTCTGGATCATCCTGCCTTGCTGGAAATGCACATCTCTGTTGGAGGCTCCCTGAGGATATTTCTCCCTAAGAAACCAGACAGTCCTGACATCCCAGAGGGTCTGTGAAAAGGCAGTAGTTTTCCCTTGAAGCCTGGGGTTGGCAGGATCTCTGGTGGAGCTTTCAAAGCCATCCCTTTTCACTGACATTGGAAAGGGTTGTCCTACTGATGCCTCAGGTTTTAGCTTTTGAATTTTTCAGATTCTGTGTTGCTTTAGTGTGTGGGTCTGGGCTTCATATTAGGGGGTAGTAAGCTCTCTTCACAGAGTAGGTAGACAAAACAGTTCCTTCTCTAGCTGAAGACCCAAGGAGAACTGATCCAGATCTCAGGCCCAAGAGCGTAAACAACCATGGATCAAAGAGAGAAAAACAAGGATGGGACCTCATGGGCTAAAGCTATAATTAGACAATTAACTCCAATATGTAAATGGACCAAAACTTATAAAAGTGTGAGACCCCATGACCGGTGGTCCATTTTTGTGACCATTTTGGGTTCATCTTGGGTGTAGCCCTGGCTGGGCTCTTGTGCTGCCCAAGGTGGATCTATTGAGGCCTCCTAATAAATGCCTACTTTATTCTTTAGCTCCATCTAGTCTCTGTTCTAGGTCAACCTTCACAAGGCATCACTACAAGGACAGAAATTACACAGGCTCCCTGGAGAGCAAAGGGCATTCAGGAACATATTCCTGGACGAGCAAGAACCTTCAACCCACCACAGTAAGAGCTCAAACCCAACACCTCTGCATGCAGAGTTTCCACTGCTGGGGATCTCAGGATTGCTCGTGCCTGCAGCATCACAGCACTGAGCTGAATCTGTCCCACGGCCAAAATGTTCATTGTTTAATGTAATGAGACATTGCTCTTCTGGCTGCAGTAGGGTGATGACCTTGAATGATGGCAGGACTACTAATCTGCAGAGCATACATGTGCAGTTCTAAATCAGATTAACATTTGCTGTGTATTTGGGTGTTTGGTAATGGCCTATCATTTCACTTTCAAAAAGGGAACAGGAATTATTAGGGTGATTTTCTAAAGAGCATGAAAAGTTGTAAACCCAGAGGTGGTATGGGATACCTGCAGAGAACATACTGCCCCAGAAACACTGTACTTCTCTTTTAGCAAATCCCTTGTTTTGAAAGCAGACTTCAGAATTTTTGGTGTATCAGAAGGACAGTGGACAGTCTAAAATCGATACCACTCACAGCATAAAATATTTGCCCAATCTGCCATCAATAACTCTCATCTTGGTTGTGAACAGCAGTGGTTGTGCTTAATTGTTTAGGTTACAAAACCTTCAGCTCAGCTCTTGTCTCTTGAGAATCTTTTTTTCTTTTAAATAAAATCGGCTTGGTCATTCTCTGGTCATTGATGCAGGATTGCCCTTCCAGTGGCAGAAACAAAATGAGTTTTGCAGAGCATTGCTCAGTTCTCAAGACTTAAAGACCAATAATTGTGCCTTGCTATTTATAATGTGATGTGCTATACAACTCTATGCAGCAATACATCAGAGTGAAAGGACACCCAAACAGCTGATGTCCTGTAACAGTTAAAGGCCATGTACAGCAATCCCACAAGTGATAACTGCATTGCCCATGGGAATTGAGCAGGCAGTTTGATAAGCTGTTGTGCAAAGCATCCTAAAGCTTTCAGAGAAAGACCATGTTTAATTTTTGCACTAATGTTATGATCTCAGGAAATTATAGTCGTAGTGAAGTGAGGTGACAGGGAGCTTTAATCTCACTGCTGAGTAAACAGTTCTGAGAGGTGTTGTTGGGAGCACCAGTAGCCACTGCCACTGGCTGGTGTGGCACCACGGTGCACAACTTGGATTAGTGACCCCACATTTGCGTGATGGGGGCAGCAGAGACCTACAGGAGGTGGCACATGGGCAGGTGGTGTTGGAGCACTGTAGGAGCCATTGCCTGAATAAGGCACCTTCTCATAGGAAAGGACAAAAAACCAGATACTTATGCTTGAGTCCTCCAGTTACATTGGTTGCAAGCTTTCTACTTTGTATTTATAATGGAAAGGAGCAACACTTGGAAAAGATCAGACTGAACCTGAAATTAAAACTACATACCCCTCCATGCCCTCTGCTACTCATGGCTAGGAAAATGCCTTTTTTTCTTGAAAAATTTTGAAACAGATTGTCACCTCTACTACCTCTACTATTTCCTCTCTTTGGACCTTGCCAACAGACAATCCCAACACACTGGTTCCCAGCTCAATAGAGATGACTGCCCTTGCCTGATACTGAGCAAGCTCCCAGGGAATGGGAACTGCTCTGCCCAGCCTTCAGCTCTTGCTTAGCAGAAGTATCTGAATTTCCTCTTCTCTGTCTTATAAGTTAGGCACTTTTGAAAAGGTTTTTGATTCAGAGGAATGATTTTTTTTTTAAAGAAAAAAAAATCCCAAACCCCAAACATTAGGAATCAGACAAAATTTTCTGTGTCTTAGTGTTGCATTTGGACATGTACAACCAGTAGTGGCCCAATTCTTTGTCTTCTTTCTTTGCCTTATGCCTTCTCTTCTATATGTACATTTTCAGTGACAGCATTTTTGTCATATGTGCTAGCACCAAAATTGCTACGCTAGAATTTTGTAAAAGGTGGATCTGAAGAGGAAGAATCTCACTAAATAAAATTCTAAAAACATTTCCTATGAAGTCTTTACTTACCTTCCAGTAGCTCTTGATGGAACTACTTCAGTTCCTGGGAATTTTTTTTTACTGCATATCCTATTGCCTAATGGTAAACCAGACACAGGAAAGGGAACACCCTGAGGAAGATGGATTTCTATGTTGCAAGAAGGACGTATAAATACTCTTCCTTCACTCACATGCTCTTGAAAGAGTGTGATGGACCATGGAGAGAAGAACAGATCTGGGAGGTATTTTGTCTTCCCATGTGACAGGAGTCACGTATTGCTTTCTTCTAAGTTGCAGGAATGAACACTGTTGCCTTTGAGAAAACAGTGCTGTCAACCCTTTTTCCTGCATCCATCCCTTCTGTTTCCACGTGAGACTCCTTAAATATTTTTTTCATCTTTTCTACCTGGTCTCCTTCCTCAGTTTTAAAGGGGGATCATATATAACCTAGTAGCTCTAAAATGTAAACAATAGGCAGAACACAGGGCAGCCAAGCTACAGAGGTAGAGAAAACTTTCTGTGTCTGGGTGATCAAACATTTGCATGGTTAAACTCAAACTAGGTAAACTAGGGAACTTTGTGGTTCTCCCTTGCTGCCCTCAGCAGTCTTTGAACTCTCCAGCCTTTCACATGGAACTTTCACTTTATTCCTTAAAAAAAATGCTGACACTTGCTTCAACAACAGTATCTCCTGGGCCACATAATGGCTGAAAGCTTGGTAACCCCAAAGCAAGTTCTTGGCTTGAAGACTGTGCTAAATGGAAGACAAAGACCTCAGTCCTAACCAAGGTGCAGCAGTTTAGCTCTCTGTATATCTATTTCACTGCACGCTTGCAGTTTTCATTTCAAAAAAGTTTTCAGGCTTAAGTTTCCCCTCACAGCCCAAATTTAAAAACAAAATCAGAGTTTTATTGTTAGAGAATGACAGCATTGGGTATATTTCTCTCAAGTGTAGAAAATCCCTCTGCTGGCCCCTTCCTGAGCAGGGAAATTCAGCGGGAAATCTAAAATACTTCTCTCAGTTTATTCTAGGGTCTGTTGTCTATTCGAGGATCTTTAAGAGAATTCATGAGCTTGCATAAGACCTGCAGCATCATGCCTGACTTTGAAGCTCTTCACAGGTGCTGGGGAGAGGGTGTTTAACATCTCACAGCCACCCTAGGCAGCTTCTGTTGAGCTTCAGTGTCTTTAGGGCTCTGTTTACAAAAGAGCAAAATCCCCAGTTTCCAATTTGAGCGCCACTAGTCATTTGTAACCTTAGAAAGCACAGTGTAGCCAAACATGAAATTTACTCCTTTTTCATTTCCACTTCACCAGCCCCCCTCTTCCGCTCTCCTTTGAACTGTTCCCACCACTTGCCAGCGTAGTACAGCTTGTTAACTTGCTGCCATTCTGATTTTTCAAGTTTGCCACGTTGCAGTGACAAGACCATGTCGGGGTCCAGATGCTTCAGAGTAAATAAATAGCACATATGAAATCTGGAAATGGGCCGGCTCTATATTATGGAAAAAGCTGGCGTGGAAACACATCCAAAGAACACACAGCTGGAAGTTGTTAACTCTAGAAAGAAAGGGGGAGAAAAAAGAAAAAGGAGACAAAAATTCAGGCATTACTACTGCTTGAGATCTTGTGCATTATAATTGCTGAGAAACAGAAACTCAGTTTACACAGCAGTTAAATTAATAGCATTCCTGAAAAATTGATAGTTTATAATAATTGACCTCAAGCAACATAAAGGCAGCGCAGGGTGGGAAGCTTGACTCCTCACTGTCTGGCTTTCTTGGATGTGTTTGGTAACTTCCCAGCTATTTCACAGGCGAGCTGGTGGGAGGATGTTGGTGGTAGAGTGATGTGACTGCCCTTCTGGAGCCACGCTGCTGAGAACTGCAGCAGTTTCCCAGGCCCCCGAGCAGCCTGTGTCACTCAGGGTGTGCCGGGCCCAGAAATGCACCCTGGAAGGAGACTGAAAGGAAGGCAGCCATGCTCACACAGGCACAGGAGCAGCACCACTGGTAGATGATTCAGGAGGGTGAATCAGCAGCAGCCACAGAGGGGGCTGCTCCCACCCACTCTCTGAGCCAAAATCATGTGCTGCTTCCACCAAAGGAAGAGTTTCATCAAGGTAAAACTAGGACAGGGGAGGCAAGAAGGAACCCAAAATAGATTGAAATTGTACCTTCGGACTTTTNTTTTTTTTTTTTTTTTTTGGACAAGGATCTCCTCATTTAAAAAGAAAGGCAAGCCTAAGCAACAAAGCTTTCAGACAGTGACACTGTGAGCAATTATTTTAAGCACTGCTCCAAGGGAGGCATGCATCATACAGGAAAGCTCCTATTTTTCATATGGCCACCAGTCCTCCTGAGACTGATCGATGGAACACTAGAGGCTGCCTCAATCCCCATGCTCAGAGACCTCCTCTTTAATAGCTTAGAAGGATCCTGTTTTTCTCAGGTGAGATAAACATTGATTGCAGCTCACAGCCAGGAAAGCCAAAACACCAGGTATTCTCAGTCCTAAGACAAGGCAGCAGCCTGTGCTTTTGCAGTAGGTTCGTCACATCAGAGAGAAGAAAGCATTTTTTCATTTACTTTTTTTCCTTTCATGTTTGCCAGGCTTCCTTTCCCTGGTACACATCAATTTGGATTTATCATTGCATAAATGGAAAATGGAGCAAACTTGGGAAAATTTGAATCTATTGTTTCCTATGTATAAAATAGGGTTAATCTGCAGTAGTGTTAGGTAGTGTTTGACTGTATGTTTTCTTGTATGTTTAAGAAGCACTTTATTGTGCCAGAACAGATGCCATTTCATTTCCTGCATGCCTCATAATGATGCCTGATTATTTCCTAGCATTTATTTTATTTACCTTAACAACATTCTGTTTTCATTTTATGGTTAAGAAATAGGATATTTCGGCAAAATCCTTAAATTATTTTGGGCAGAAGAACCTAAGAACTGTCTCTAAAAGCTTCCTGAGCTGCAGACATAGGGGTGTGCAGTGAAGAAATGTGTTTGGTTCCTCTGTCCCTTGCACGGAGCTTGGGAAGGACAGACAGCATTCCCCTTGCAGACAGCCCTGCCCACATTTCTGCTATACCCTCACATATCCCTTATTTAACCCTATGCCCTTATTACCTTAACCTGGGTTAGGCTGAAGGCAAGTGCTCAGCTGACTGCATGGAGAAGAAACCTAAAGCCTGGGGCCAAGAGCATGGTATTTTGGGAGAGCCAGAGTTGGACCAAGCAAACCATGCTGAGCGTGCCCATGTCAGCAAGCCCAGGCTGTTTGCTTGACCTGCCACAGGATGTTCTGACCTTTGTCCATGTATTACTAATGATGCCAGCAGCAGTTACAGTTTTTATGATGGTCCTTTCTTAAAGCCCTGTTAAGAGCAGGCATTAGCTCCTCTACAGACACAGTAGGCATACACCAGGATATTGGGTTCCATTGTGTAATTCAGAATTAACTGAAAGAAATTGTATAGCCTGGGCAATACAGGAAATGCATACCATAAAACAAATCTGCCAGAATTTCTGAAGCTGTGTTAATCCAAGCAAAACAAAATAACCCACAGAAGGCTGGAGGCAAGTCCTTTGGGAAGTTTGGCTTCCCACTCAGCTCCCTCCTCCTCAGAGCTGTTTTCAAAGTGACTGTACTCAATTACTCCGAGAAAGATCTGGGGTACTCACCCTCAGAAGAGGATGTAGGAGGAAAGTCCAGAGTAGAGAGGATGTCTCCTTGCAATGCTATGTCCATTTGATCCTACTGCAGCATCACATTTACTCGCCAGCGTGGTTTTTATGGATCCTCTTAAAAGGGCCCAGGCCCCCCCTCGGGGAATCCAAACCTGAGTTTCATGTCACCAGTGATGTAAGCTTTATATTACCCAATATTCACTGAAAGAGAGCAGCTGTGACTGGCACCAGGAGGACACTCCTGCCCCACCTGCATGTCTGCAGCCACACAGTAGCTCAGTCCAGGGTTAACAGAGGAGCTGGGGGCTGTGTTGAGGAGCAGACAGACACAGTGGGTCAACAACTGGTTGCACAGCTGGTGCTGGCTACATGGATTTGTTTTCTAAAAACCCTTTGAGAATCAGGGATTTTGAGGGTCAATCAAGAGGTTTGCCAACCCAATGAGAGTTCTTTAAATGGGGGGCAATGTGGAAGGAGATGGTGGCACCATGCCAGGTCAGGAGGAGATGGACCAACCTGCTGAGCAGAGGATGCAGTGATGCAGACAATGGAGACCTCATAAACATAAAAACAAGGGTGAAGGGAGTTCACCACTGTGTCCTTCCCTCCCATGGCTAGTAGGAGTAGGGTGTCCCTGGAGACACAGCATGGGAGACATGGTCCTGCTGCTGTTATGCCAGGCACTGCAGAATGAGCATTGCCCTTCTCACATCATGGGCTGTGGTGAAGCTGCTGGCTCTTACTCTGTCTTCTAGGGTACCCCCTTACACAGTCAGCTGCTGGCATGCTCAGTCTGCCTTGTCACTGTAGGAGAACATGGAAAAGCTGAAGCACATGTTAAGAGTCTCAACACGTGGTGAGCCAGAGTAATAGGGCATGTGTAAAACCATGCTGGGATTAGGACTTTATGGAAGCTCTACGATAAGGGCAAGGAGTTTCTAAGAACTAACTGGGAAATGTGGGTGAGTATTAGGCTAGCCATCCTACCCATGAATGTTTTGTGGAGATCAACAAGGGTCATCAGGATGCTGAAGGTGATATAGCCACAAAAGCCACGTGAACACAATATGGGTTTGTGAATCCTGTCACTGTCACCACTTCCTAGCAAAGAAATTGCCTCTGATCCTCTCAGGGGGTTGGTATTACAGCTATGCCAGGGACCTGCAAGATGGCACCACTGCCTGCTGCCCCATAGCAAATAATTTGTCAAAAATAGCTGTGTGCTGCTGAATTCAAAGGACCATGAACACCTCTTTCTTGGTGGGCAGAGGTGACCAGAAGGCAGCACACTGGATGAAAGGTTACATCTTGAGCCAGTGTGAGTGAACATGAACACTCTCCATTACTTGCCAGCTGTTTGGCTGCTGGGACCAAGCTCTGCTCTCTGAGAAGAGGAGCCTGTCCATGCTGCATCCTGCTTCAGTTCCAAAGACCTCAGGTACTTCTTCTCCTCCAGCTCTGCAGCATTACCTCCTCCAGACTGGGAAGATCAGCCCACCAGATGTCCTCTCCCTAGCCCAGAGAAGGAGGGCAGCCAGGGGACAGGCAGCAGTGGTGGCAAGGGCACGGTGGAAGGGGGCACATTGTCACACTGAGTGCCAGGTGTGCTTCAGAGCTGAATGGAGAATGCATGGGCTGATGAGTGCATGAAATGCCTGTGGTTGCAAAGGCTGCAGAGGAGATGTTGCAGATGATGTGGTCTGTAAAATACTGGGGTACCTGTTCTGTGCCAGGCAGCTCTAACCTTGACTGTTACATACACGTGCAGTTTGGTGAAGATCTCAGTGGGATTTGTGCTGTCATCACAAAAGCCAAGAATGGATTTGATTTTCCAAACAATTACTTTTAAGGAGTAGAACTTCCGTCAACTTTTTTTTTTGGTGTAAATAACTCTCACACAATAACAGACTTGATTTTTTTTCTCTGTGAATCCTCACATAGAGACAATAAAAATAGTTTTACTTGGTACAGCTAAGTGCAAACAATTGAACAAAAGCCCAAATAAAAAAATCTGTGACTTTGGTAGAGCTAGAGTTCAGCTTAGATCCATCTAGAAACTTCAAAGCTAGTTTTACATTAGTGATGCTTCTTCCAGATGCTGACTGTTTACAGAGGTGTGCCACATTGTACTGGTCTGTGTGTGTTTCACAAAATGAACTATAATTCCCTAGTTAAAGCTTGAGGTTTGGAGCAGTTTGCAGCCAGTTAAACTATTGAAGTAAAACAAAAAGCTGAAGTCACAGAACCCATAAGCAATGGGTCAGTGCCTGTCAGTCTGAAACTTGCCTGTGCTTATTTGAAAATATGCCTTCAGCCCATCTGGCTTTGCAAGTTTGTTTGTTTGTCTGTTGGGCTTTTCTTCTTGTTGCAGCACATTTGTTGCTTCTTAAGGATAATGAGACTTTAGAATTAGTACATAATGGAAAACGTTATGTCAAGCATTTCCTTGTGCTTTCAGTTTAATCTGTTAAAGGTGATTTATTGATACGCTGACTGTTTTTAATAAAAAGAGAGAGGTCCCTATTTCTAAGTTTCTCTAGAGCTGTACTTTGTTTATGTACAAATTCCAGTATGATATTGCTGTCTGAACAGTCTTTTTAAGTATCACTTTTTTTTTAATGTCCTGTTTATGGTGTTCGGTTTTTCCAGTAGGATAGGTTAGGACTTGTGTGAAACATGGAAAAAATAATTCTGGATAACAAACCTCAGGCTTTCTTGAGACTTGTTTCCCTCCTATCCTCCCAAGACATCAGCACAAAAAACCATACATGCCTGAACTTGGCCTCAGAGGATGCACATTTCCTCCTCAGGCAGGAGGCTGAGAAGCTTAGAAGAGGGGTCAGCAGAGTGATGGGACCATCAACTGCACTTGTTTCTGGGGTTGCCAAGACCAGCTCCTGCCAAGGTGGGAAACAGCTGGTTCTTCACAGCTTGAGAGCATCCCACACAGTGCAAAGTCAGAGTGCCTGTCAGAAGCACTGAGCATTCCCAGTTGACTGGAAAATGGCTAATCTTGTCCCAGTTTAAAGATGGACAATAAAGATGGAAATTGCAAGCCTGTCAGTCTCACTTCAGTAACTGGTAAAATTATGGAGAAGATTATTTTGGGAGGTAATGAAAAACACCTGAAGGTCAATACAGTTGTTGGGCACAGCCACCACAGCTTCATGAGGGGAAAGTTCTGCTTGTCAAACCTAATTTCCTTTTATGACAAGGTAACCCACTCAGTTGATCAAGTGAAGTCACTATATGTAATCTCTTTAGATTTCAATAAAGCTTTCAATACTGTCTCTCTCAGGATCCTTCTGGACAAAATGTCTAGCACACAGCTGGATAAACACATCAGGTGATGGGTGAGCAGCTGGCTGAGGGGTCAGGCACAAAGGGTTGTAGTGAATGGGGTGACACCAGGCTGGGGACCTGTCACTCATGAGGTTCTGCAGGGCCCAATCCTCAGCCCAGTTCTCTTCAACATCTTCGTTACCAACTTGGATGCAGGACTTGAAGGGATACTAAGTTTGTAGATGATACTGAACTGGGAGCTGTTGAGTCCTTCAAGGGCAGAGAAGACCTGCAAAGTGACTTTGATGAATTACAGAGGTGGTTAATGACCAACTGTATGAAGTTTGACAAAGATGTGCTGGATTCTGCACCTGCAATGGGACAGTCTTGGATGTACAGACAGACTGGGGAATGAGAGCCTGGAGAGTGGCACCACAGAAAGGGGCCTGGTCAGTGGAAAGTTGTAAAATCAGCTGTGCCCTGGCAGCCAGGAGGGCCAACCCTGTGCTGGAGTGCACCAGGCACAGTATTGCCAGCAGGGCAAGGGAGGGGATTGTCCTGCCCTGCTCTGCACTGGGGCAGCCTCACCCTGAATGTTGTGTGCAGCTTTGGGCACCACGATATAAGAGAGACACAGAGACACTGGTGACTGCCCAGTTAAGGGTAACAAAGATGGTGACTGGCCTTGAGGGGACACCATATGAGGAGTGGTTGAGGTCACTTGGTCTGTTCAGCCTGGAGAAGAGGAGACTGAGGGGAGACCTCACTGCAGTTACAACTTCCTCGTGAGGGGAAGAGGAGGGGAAGAGGGGCAGGCACTGATCTCCTCTGTGGTCCCCAGTGACAGGACCTAAGGGAATGGAAGTTGTGTCAGAGGAGGTTTAGGTTGGATATTACGAAAATGGGATTTTCACCCAGAGGGTGGTTGGGCACTGGAACAGCTCCCCCGGGAAGTGATCACAGCACCAAGCCTGACAGAGTTCAAGCATTTGGACAATGCTCTCAGGCACATGGTGTGACTTTTGGGGTGAACCTGTGCAAGGCCAGGAGTTGGACTCAGTGATCCTTGTGGGTCCCCTACTACTCAGCATATCCTGTGATTCTCTGGTTTTAAACTCACGGCTTTGGGGCAATTTTCGCACAACCATTTGACAGGTTACATCAATCCATCTCTGGTATGCTCCAACAACTGGGACTGTGTCTCTCCCCAGACAGAGTTCCAGTTGTTGACCAGACGCTCTTCTGGCCAAACAAAATGGTCATCCTTGCCAGATTTGGAATATATTATGCGTCTGTATTTTTTCCCATCTACAGTCCCATTCATTAGCATATGTTGAGTGCCAGTATTAATTGCTTTCTCATCCCATGCCTGTGAGGTGGGAGAGGTCATCACAGGCTGCATGGTGGTCTACAGCTCTTGTCTGGGTTTCTACCAGGACTCTTTTTGGATTTCAGGAATGTACATTTCCCAGAGGTGATCTGTTATTTTCTTGCGAAGGCTTGCAAGTTTGTGTAGGTCAGAGCAGTGGAGGAGTTTTGTCAGTTGGATAATTAATTTCTGGTTTTAGGATTAAACTTTTCTCTTGTTGCTCTAACGTTTACATGTATTAAATGTCTGAAAATGTCTTGGATCAACACAAGCCTCTTACTAGCATTGTATGTTAATTCACAGTGTTTTATCTGCACCTTCACCATCTATGAATCTATTATATTTACTTTTCATTTTGTCTTTTGTACTTTAAGATGTGCATTTTCCCTCCTGTTGACAACCTGACCCTGCTACTGAATGGCTTTATGAGGATAGTGGTTCAACCTCACAGTGAACTTCCGATTTCACAGGCACAGAGTTATTAGAGTTCATATTCACTGGCTATTTTTCTTCAAGTTACATTTATAAAAACCTTGTAGAAACATTCAGCTAAAGGTATAGCATTTGGGGTTTTTTTAAGTTTCATGGTATAGATAAGGATAGGAAAAGAGGACAAATACTAAAGTTGAACTGAAACAGTGTTTTGTGGGACTGGTGAAATTAACTGAAATATTTGCTTATGTTACCAAATTTTCTAATTTTACTAAATTATTTAACTTAGGTTGATTTCTTGTAATATTTCATAATACAAGCCCAAAAGTTTCATTAGGAAAACAGCTATGGGAAACATTATAGCAATTCCAGATATAAATGTTTCACATCAAAATAGCCTGCATTGACAGCTTTATTCCCTCCCAAGTCTTCTTGGCTCAAAAACTTTCACCAAACTTCACTCAAACCAAAATCAGACTCACTGATATTCCCTTTCTCATATGTTCACTACTGATTTTTTTATGTATAATCTCTGATATATATGTAGCACCTCTGATGTAGGTATAGCATCCCTCTAACAAGCATCTTGGTACAGAAAAGCCTTCATTTTGCATTAACTTTTTTTTTTTTTTTGCTTCTGCTGCTATTAATTCCTGGTAGATGTTAGAAACCCTTCTTTCTGTGCTGAAATCTTGCACTGAGCCCATGATGTCTCCCCACAATTTATTCAGTGTACTGCTTTTTATGATTAGCACTGCTTTTTGTGTGTATTTCCCAGAGTGCTAATCAAAACAAATGGAAATACAAGACAAAACCACCACCACAAAGGAACAGAAAAATCTGCTCCTACATCTTGCCTGTCCTGCACAGGAATTAAGTTCTGTTTTAAGGGTAACTGGCTTCTGGTGCACCAGGCATCTCTCCATCACCACCTCCCTGCTGTCACTGGGGCATTGTCAGGCATGTTTTGAACACTAATTCTATTCCTTCTGATGTTCTTTTTCAAAGGGAATACTTGTTTCTGGGCATTTTATTTTATTTTATTTACTCAGTCATAACTCTCTTCTTTTTAATGCTTATTGGTCCACGCTTGCTTTACTTTCTTCTTTCAAAAAAGAATACCCTTTTTTTGATCTTCTGGGGTTTTTTTCCAGTCAGATGTTCATATCTGAACTGGAATGGACATCCCTATGTGGTTAAATATTCGTGGTTCACTCTTTTTGCAATCTACTGACAACAAAGCAGTTAAGTAAATATTTCTGGAGGTTATAGGATTCCTTTCAACAGGAGAAGAGTTCTTTCTTCTTTATAAAAATAAAGAAGGAAGCAGAAAATCCAAGAGGAAAGAGGGAAAATATTTTCTTTCTTGCTAAGCCTACATATATATATATGTGTGTGTGTATATATTATATACATACACACACACATATATTTGTGACATTTTTTCAAGGATTTTTGTGCTCCTGGAAGAGCATCTTTAAAAAAGTTTTCAAAGTCTGTGTCCTTTCAGGACACACTGAATTCTCTCCTTATGAAGGACAAACTAACAATGTGTTGAGATGCAAACTCAGTCACCGAGCTCTCATTTCCATATCTGGCAGTGACAATACCTTATTTTCCTTTCTCTGATACACTGATAAACAGTCAAGATAAAGAGAATTATATTCTGAAGAGTCATTCCCTGACAAAACCCACAGTGTTTTGGATCCCAAACCACTCCCTACTTAAATTCTTTCTCCCCTTTTAATTTAGCTATGTCCTCAAGCCCTGAAAATTTAATTTAAATAGCTTGGTACTCTGAAATTTCACTGATCTTCCTGTACTACTAAATGGTTGCTGGATGTTTAAAGAGATGCTGTTCTGCTTTAACATGTGTAGTGATACTAATGGGAAACTATGAATAAAATATTTACTGAAAATCATGCTCATTTTTTCTCTGTTGGTAATGTTAATATTCATACCTTTATCTCTGGACCTCATTGAAAAATACAGCATAATATGGCACCAGGAATAATAATATAGCAGCAGGAATACAACTGAGTACCACTTGAGGACAGTTCCAGCCTCCCCCTCTAAAACATGGCCAAACTTCCAGAGCCACAGGGTCAGGCTTGCTCGTGTATGCCCCTCTGGCAACTTCTTCATCTCCTTTTCCAAAGACTGGCCCTATGGGCAAGGACAGTTTCATGTGTTTCCACCCTCCTTTCCTCATTGCCCATTTTGGCTACCTTCTTTCCTTCAGCAGCTTTCTTCACTTTCCAACAGCTCTGCCACATTTTGTAAAGAAAAGTGGACACGTGCAGATGTAAATGATGACATTTTCTGGGTTACCTGTGAACATCTGGAGGAGGCAGTGTTTGTGGAACATCATCCCGAGACAGTCCAAGAGAACGAAGTTACCTATTTGCTGCTCTGTGGCCTGCAGCAGGGCAATCTTTACAGTCCCACAACTCCTATTTTTGTCTCTCCCCTTGTTTGTCCCCCTGGGTCCCAGTCATGAGGTTTGACACCATTTCAGGGCCAGGTGTCTCCCCAGGTCCTGCTGGGTGTGTGAGGCACCATGGCCAGGCTGCTGGGAGGAGAAGAGGAATCCTGCAATACCTGGCACGAAATCAATGGGGACAGACGCAGTCTCTAAAGAGCAGGTTCAGCTCAGGATTACCAGCAGAGACCTGAGAGGAGAAGAATATCACACTAAAAGCCATTTTTAAACACTTCTTTTTTCCCCCACTGGTTTGCTTGTTCTCCAGCTCAGGAACTCAGTAGAGCTCAACCATTCAGGGAATGCCAGGCAGGAGCCACGTCTCAGTCCACAGCTTTTGTAGTCCACTGGAAAATCTTTTAGAAGCATGTGTTCCCCTGAACACAAGGGGAACTTGTGTTTCCCTGAACTGGAGCTATCAGTTCCAAACCACACCTTGGACCATTCTGGCTGCAAGAAAAATCCTTCAGAAAAAGTACTAATGCTGGGCAAGCTGCCACACTCCCCAAAGATGATAAAACAACAACTTCCAGCCTTGGGAACTGCCCTGTAGGTTTCATGGGTCATTAGCCCAAAACTTTTATTCAGATTGCAGTACCTATCTTGATGAAAAAGGGAAACTCAGTGAGAGACAAAAAGCAATAAAACAAAAGAAATTCCATGAGCTGTTCCTCCAAGCTGATCACACATCTTCATAGGTAAGTCTCTGAAAGCTGTGGTTACTATAGCTGGTCTTTCTGGAATCACTGAGTGAAAAACACTCCTGCAGACACAGCCAGGTACAACCTTCTATTTTCTGCTGTATGCTACATCCTTTTGCAGGGCTGTGAGACAAACATGAAAAAAATATTATGTAATGAGTAAAAAAACTATTCCCAAATCATTTTCTATCATTCATTAATTTGTTTGGACACTTTCAGCGGTGAAAAAAGCTACACCTTGCTCTGCCAGCTCAAAAAGTCCAGAGCTGTCAAGGTAATGGAACATGGGAATTAGCATATAGGACATTTGATTTATCATCCCTAAAACACTGTTGGTATTCCTAAATGGAGTGCTCATAAGATTGAAATACAGGATTTTGACATGGTTGCTTTCTCACATAGCTTTCTGTCTTTCTGGAGATGGAAGAATAATCAGACTTAATCTACATTTGTTCAAAAGGAAACTATTTATTCTTGTCAGAAAAATCAAAGACAAGAAAATCTGAAGAAATATTAAATTTGTAAAAGGGTTTGATCAACTGGAATGAGATAAGCTCTTCAGCGTGATGAGAAGTCTGGAAAAACAAGAGACAGTCTAAAAACTAAGAAATTAAGAGTGAAAAGGGAATTCAGGCACAGCTATTTCAATCAAAAAGTAGTAAGCATGTGGAATAAATTATTGGTAGGTGAAACTATTGAAGCAAATAAGAGGAATTAATTTAAAAGACAGCTAGACATCTTTATGGAGAAAGCAAAAACTTCACATTTTTCCTACTTATGTTCTTTGGGTTAGATCCAGGACTTAGTGTCTAAAAAAAGGACCTAGGAGGACTTGAACAGCTTAAATCCAGAAATACATCCAGAAAGTCCCAACTGCCTACTGCAAATGCTAGAAACACCTGGGTTACACAGTGCCAAACATGTTGAGACCTAGAACAGGGTCTCCATGTCCCCTAGGGCTGTGTCAGTCCATCCCAGGGCATGGTGCTGGCTCTCACCCCAGTCCAGATTTGAGCCAGTGTTCTCCAGGGGCCTGATGCAAAGCCTGGTTTTCCAGTGTGCCAAATGCAAGGCAGGGCACCAGGTCCCACACAAAATACTGTAGCAGCTGGCACTTGACTTGAAAATTATGAGAGGTGTAGTGCTAATCTCTGCTATCTTTGATCTAGTGCTTTGATAATAACATTATGGGATGAATGTAGAGGACCCTGATGCTTTTTTTTCTGGATAGGACTGAAATCTGAATGTCCTGAATGTAAGAGAAAAGTGCAAATCCCTTTTCTGGAAGGGGGGTTAATCATGCAAAAGAGCATTTCAGACTCATTCAATCAGAGAAAAAATAAGAAATTGCATGAGTACGTCCTACTGGGTGGGCAGATGGGGAAAATTCTTATACAGTGGTTGCTCTTTCTCAGGATTGTTGCGATTTTATGTATCATACCATCTGGTTACATTATTTTTATTAGTCTGGGATACTTCTACCCTGGCTGATAAAAATACCCTTATCACACAGGTTTTCAAAAAAGCTCATTTCATTACCTCTTGAGCAGCTTCAAGCTGCCAGTGGAGGACATCACAGAGAGACTGTGAGGTGGCTGTGGCTCACTATCTGGAAGATATGAGTGAACTGGGCAATGTAAACCTTGGATCATAAATACATGTTGGGCTCTGACTAACATTTACAAGAGCCAAAAAAAGGCTGTGGGATTGATTTCAGAAACTTTTAGGACATTTCAAGCTGTCTGCAAGATGTCCCCCTTCTGTCCCCCCCACTCCCCACCCACTTAAATTGCAATCATATGTTATCAGAGTGACTCCAAACAGGCTATGACAAAAAAACCATCTTGTCTTTCATTGAGCTGAGTCACCCACCACTCAGCTGTTGGGATAGGTTTTCATCTGGGTGCTGGGATTGCATTCACTGTGTCTGAAGCAGAGCTGGAGGCAAACAGAGGCAGACAGAGGGTAGGAGAGGATGTGTGCAGCTCTGCAAGGCTGCCCAGGCAGGATAGGGGATTCCAGGGATACCCTCCTGACAGGGAGAGAACACCCCAGTGAGGCAGCACTCCATTCCTGACTTCCTGTGACTCAAATTACACTATATAATCTCTGCAAAGCCACAAGTGGAAAGTGAAGTGTGCAGCTGCAGGTGTTTTTCAATGAGGCCCAGGTGTTGAGGGAGTTAAACCACTGTAAGGTTTAAACTGATTTACACACCACTGACTTTACTGCTGAAAAAAAATCTTGGCAAGATTTGTACTGATAAGAAAATATCCTGTTAAATTAGTACTGATAAGCACTCTGCACTGATATTCTGAATTAACTCTGCATGACCCATAAAAAAGTGCTCAGTGATGTAATCATATTGTGCTTGGATCTCTCTAATAAGACTTTCTCCTCTACATCTAGTTCAGAGGTCAAGTGAACACTGTTAATGCTGTGGAAAACCAGGCAGAGGTAGTGTTGGACTTAGGGCTGGCACTTGGCTAGGAATGGGACTGGATCATCTGGAGGTAGGTCTGGGTATGGCCTGACTGAAGAAAAAGGCAGAAGCTGTTGAGAAACAGAGACTTATCTGGTAAAGCAGGCGGGCAAGTGTTCCTGCCAAACTGCAAAGCACAGCAGGCTGCTGTTTTTAAAGCACAGAAGGTAGTTATAATTTGGAGTAAAGGTGAGAGATTACTTCTGAAACACCCAACTTCCGTTTTGTTTCTTTTAAAGAATTTTTAATGCTTCTATATCTGAATTTCTGTTATAGAATGCCGAGTGACTGCTCATATGAAGATCGTGGCTTACATAAAGAATGCAGAGTCAAAAATCTGCTCATATCTAATCCTGGCTCTGAGACTGATACAAGCTTTGACCTTGAGCACATCACTTAACCTCAAAGGAACAACTTGAGGATTCATTAGCTGGTCCTTGAGGAGTGCTTTGAAGATGAAAAAGGCTTTATAAGTGGCAAATATTATGTGTTCTGGGACCTGGAAATTTTCAATGTTTGTATATATAATCATTTACACAGGATTTGCTACATAAAAGAAACCGTAAATTTTGCTGAAAATTGTTGGAGTGCTGATAAGAACTGCCTTTTCCAGCTGAGAGGATTTTTTATTGCAGTCTTCCTCTTTGTTTCCTTAAAGCCTTTACAACGTGAGTCATGGATGACTGTTTTGCTTGTTTCAAAGGAAGCAGTTGCATTTATCACTTGTTGGCCAATGACTGCAAGGGTGAGGGAGAAGGGAATATGCTCCTGAGCTACGCAGTATAGGTCCACAATGTGGGCTCATCCCCAGCCAGGAGGTTGGATAGGCTGTGTGAGGTGTATTCCACAGAGACTCTGTGCAAGAGGAATGCCAATCAGCACTCACCAAAGCTACAGTGCCCTGTTGACAGCAGATATTAAGGTAAGAAAGAGCATGGAAGCATTGACTCTAAGGAGATGGCTGACTCCATAGGCTTCAAAGGAAGATTATGCATTACCATCATATTAAGATTTCTCCTCTGAATCAGCTTTCAAAGAAGAAGGAAGCTGCACAGAGCTTGTCTCTGCTCTATATTATAAAACAGATTTGTATAAATGTATGAACAGGTTTAGGTGGCATGATATCTTCAACAAAATGGGACTGAACTCTAATTCAGGAGGCGTCTCACCTTCATAGGTCCTGTCTTCCCCTACATCATTCAAGTTTGTGATAGTGCTATTGACATCAGCAGCATTGTGTGCTGATAAAAGAGAAGAATTGTCACAAAAGGGGTAATTATTTAGGGGTATCCTAATCCAGCAGTGAGCTGGGCAAGAGTGTGGTATCAATTCCCTTGCTGAGCCTGGATCCCTGACAAGAAAGATTGCAATGCTCTCAGAGGCAGAACTTCCTTGAGCAGCTTTAAAGATCTGTCAAAGACAAATCTGCTTCTGGACCATGTAGTCCTAATGATTTTATATTACTGTTGATACAGCATGCATGGTATCTATAGGCTATGAGTGCCCAATGGACTTGAGCTTGCTACTTCCATATAAATCAATTTCAGGCATGTTTTCCCCTTAATCTGTGTGAAATTGGCTGGCTCAAATCGTATATTCTGCACTTAATCAAATTGCTTATTGAAATCAATGGAGATTCTAAGGACCGCCTTGTTTGTCCAATGGCCTCTGCAACAGTCATGTGCATTTATATACATGAAATAAAGAAGGCAGACTGTAAACAAATGAAAATTACCCAAGGATGCGCAAGCATACAAAGAACAAAAATAAATGAAACTGTATATTCAAAAGGTGAGGACACTGAATGTTGCTTCTCAATGAGGCTTTTTCACTTTTTTGCTTGTCTGACAATAGCTGATTTGCTATGAGTTCAAGAAACAGGGGGAAGAAAAGTGAGAATATTTTACATACCAGAAAAAAATTCTCTCTTGAACATGTAAGAGTTTTGTTTCTCACACAGGTGTGAGTCCCTTCTGCCTCCAGAGAATCCACTCAAAAGTGGGCCATCAGGAGTTGCCAGTAAACAGTTATCTGGGGATCACAGTGGAAATGCAAAGCTGCAGTTAGGACAAGTAGGCATGTTCATGTTTGAATTGAAAGAAAACCTGCATGGCTGGACAAAATTGAAACAATCTAGAAACTCCTCATGAGGTTCTTCTGTTCTCTCTCATCTCACAGTATTTTCTCACTGACCAGCACCAGGAAAAACATCCCAACAAAGTCATCTTTTTCTGCCCCCTGTATTGTCTGGAAGACTTGCTTGTTTCCCACTGGGCACAATTACTAGCACTGGGATAAGTGTTTGGGCTCCACACATTCCTATCCTCATCCCCACTCCCCAGATATCCAACAGGTTGCAAAGTGCTCTGCTGAGGAATGCTCTCAAGTGAGTACCTGCTCTTCACTCGGGCAGCTCCCAGCACCATGGGACACTCAGCCTCTCCAAGGAATACAACTTGCAGAAAGAAAAGTACAGAGACCCATAACAGGGTGAGATTGTCTCAATTTACCTCATCACAAATGGGAATTTGTAGGAGAATCATATTGTGCACAGCAGGATCTGTGAGTAATCCAGCATCTGGCACAAGCAAAGAGTAATACCTGATCAGGATGGAGAGAGAATTGAAGCATGAGAACATTTCATTATCTACACTATCTTTAGAACATCCAAAGTATTTTTGTGCTTCCTATTACCTCTGTAGCAGAGACTTAATTTTTCCATGTAAAAGATTTTAATTACATAAAATGCTCAATTAGAACTTTAATTTCCATTCTAGAAAATAACTATGCCATGCAAATCATTGACTTGCTCTTAATTTCTCTAACAATACTCTCAAACTTTTCAATAGATGCTCCCAGTTCTCTTCCCATTAACAATGTCTATGGGGATCTTGAACACCAGACTTACTACTGCTGCTCCCTGCAGCTTTATTTAAAGGAGAAAAACCTAGGTCATCTGCCAGGCCTTCCTTCCCTCAGCCTCTCCCTTGAATATCTTTCCTGCAGACATCCTGGAGGACAGCCAGACTGCTGGTTGGAAAGGTCTATGTTATAGGAACTGATTTTGGCAGTCAAAAACTGGATATGTCATAGAGAAATTTGTATTAGAGCACATCTAGTATAAAAGGAAAGCACCCACTCTGGACAAAGGTGGGATTGTATGGAGCAACCAAGATTAGTAAGAGTGGGATAAGCAAGTCTTGGCTTTATAGGGGCAAGGAGGTGAATGGGGAAAGGAGAGGGGTCAGAAAGGTAGAGGGCTGGGGGAGAACGTGATGGGTTTGGGGGCAGATGGAGGGAGGATGGGACAGCAGGGGCTCAGGGCACTGCCAGAATGGAGATGAATGCAGCAGGAAGAAGATCCAAGATGGCTCCCAGGGGCTTGGGGGTGTGAAATATATTTGGAGGCTGTCACTACAGCTCCTTGCTGTGGAGCAGAGACGTCTCCATTTTTCCAAGAGTGGATTGAAGCATGGGACAGGCTAAATAACTTCGTGTGAGGATCCAGGATCCACTGGCATATTTTTACATAGAAAACTGTGGTTTGATCACACACTGCCTTTTTTCAGCAGACCTGGAATCTTGATTTTTCAAGATCATACTCACTCTCCAAATCACTTTTGGCTGAAAATTTGCACTGGAATAAAAACCCATAGAAAATTCATTCTTTACCCTTCTTCCACAAGATGCTGTACTGTAGCTACAGTCACTCTAGAAATCTGTGGCCACACTACATGCCAGCTGAATGCCTGCTGCCTGTGGCTCTCCTTAGAGCTCCAGCATGGGAGAAACCTACCTGTGTCATACCAATGTACCTTTGCAGAAGAAATCCCTCCAGCACTTCCGCTTGTCCACACAGCATGATGCAACAGCACACACAGAACCTGAACAGGCCTTGGCCCTCTTGCAGGGGCTCTTAAAGGAATGCTGCCATTTTAGCAGCACCTTTTGCTCGGCTCCAGCATCCCACCTCTCTGCAGAGCCATCATCCTGCACAGAGGTTCATCTGTAATGCACTTACACTGCCTGCAGCTGGCCTGCAGGGCAGGTATCTCTGCACAGGGTGGGGCATTGGGTGGGGCAGATGTCCCCTCCCTGCAGACAAAAGGCTGAGCTCAAGCTGCAGAGGCTGGCAGCACTGAGTTGCACTAAGTGTCTGTGTCCAGCTGCCAGCAGAGATAGTCACAACAGCTGGGGACACTGATGGAGAAGATGCCAGAGATGACAAGCAGACCCAGAAAACCTTTGATGGTCTCAGCAAGGCTGGGGTGAAGCCTGATGGAGTGGGCAGACGTAACAGGGAATGGTTGAAAAGAAAAACCTCCCTTTGTGAATGATTGTATGGCTTCTGTGGAAAAGTTCAAGGAAACATATGAAAAGTAATGAATCCTAGCTAAAGCTCTAGGCATTATTGTAACACCATGTGTTATACTATTGCAAGCCTCTTGCTGTGCAAATCTGAGAGCAGTAGGCATCAATCTGTTTGGGGATGAAATTATAAATAAGAAGATAACCAGTACATGAATAAAACAAATTGAAACCACCCTGCATATCAAAGAAATCTGTGACAAGTGACAGATTTTCACATGGGTGATTGGAAAAAGGAAAGAAAAAAACCCAAAGAAATTTAAAATAGCAAGATGTCAGTCAAGCTAGAGTTGAATGCAGCAAGATTAAACACTTTCTTGATGTAATAGCACTGCCTTCCCAGGACTTACATCTGAGACTAACTTGGCCCTCTTATTTAATTACATGCTGATAGACCATCAAAAGACCTCATGGGAAATCTTGCAAGATCTTGTGACAGATATTAAATTAGCATTTGCCTTCACTGTAAATATAATCTGATCGAAAACATTTCATGTGTGCCAAGAAGCCAAATCTGAAAAAGAATGGTTCAGCCACAGAAAGAAATGACATCTATAAAATCAGCCATTGTGGAAGAAAAGAGGTAAATGATCAGATATTTATTTCTTTGAAAATGCAGAACAGAAGGGGTGATATGCATGATATGCTTGTAGACCTATCCCCTACATGACACCAGAATCTTATTGAAATGTGGCTGCAGTTTCTCAATTATTTTAATGTGAGCTACTATCCAAAGAACTGAGTGGTGTTGTCTGGTCTTCTACAGCAAGACAGCTGTTTACACTTCCTCCCTTCTGCTTGCCTCAGGGTCTATACAGCTGGAGCTGATCCAGCCTAAAGCACATCTTCTCTCAGGTATCTTCTGAGCAGGAGGCAGGAAAAAAGGCATCACACGTGCTTCAGTACTTGTGTCAGGGTCTCATGCTCCAGTACCAGAGGATTAAATACAAATTTATCTGGAGAACTGTAAGACACAGAGAATTACTTCAGAGAAAAAAAAGTGAAATCAGGACAAATAGGAGCTTCTGGGAGTTCCTCCTCTGCTCCATTAGGAGCATTTAAAGTTCCCTAGATCTGTTCCTTGCAAGCTCCCTGCTCCTTCCTTGCAAACCTTGTCAAGACAAGGCAGTAGAGGGTACTCAGGGCTGTGTGGTTTTAGAGTTGCTGGCAAGCAGGTCTGAGTTGATTCCTGAATCCTAAACAGATCCCCACCTTGCGAAGCACTCTCCTTAGCAGGGGTGGAAAGGACACAGGGAGAGGAACGTGTGCTCTGTGGCAGTGGTGCTGGTGAAGCCCAGGACCAGCAGGGGAAGGACAGAAGGGGCAACCCTTTAGGTATTTCTCTTTTTGTTTGTTGGTTTGTTTTCTGTGAGTTTAATATTGGACACATGCCAAACACCTGAGCCTTTATCCAAACTAGACATTCAACACTTTCAAGCTTTTCTCATCAATTGGGATAATTCCTAACAATGGGGATATAACATTGACTTAGCTTCACCAAGAACAAAGACATAAAATAAATAAAGGTGCTGTTGAGTTTCTGTTACAACCTGGCCAGTTCCTAGTAGGAGGGCAGCAAATATTTTCCACAGAGTAAGCAGTGAACCAAAAGAACCCTATTTTTTTCTGATGTCATATGATTGCATAAATACTTTCTGTCTTATTGAAACTGCGTGTAAACAGAAAAAAAGCAAACAGGGAGAAAAGGGAATGTTAAAAGACAGTGACTATGGAATGTAAGTGTTAATTATTTTTAAAACAGATATAAAAGGAGTAGACACAGCAAAACTATTGAACATGCAG
Source organism: Leptocoma aspasia (assembly GCA_013399835.1). NCBI lineage: Eukaryota > Metazoa > Chordata > Aves > Passeriformes > Nectariniidae > Leptocoma > Leptocoma aspasia. Next base: position 68,637 of record VXAX01007539.1, on the reverse strand, counting down.
TTTCATACTCTAGCATCAAGTTCTCTTAAATGAGCTGCCTTTTTATTCATTAATTTCTCACATTCTTGTGTTGCTTCTTTATGATTTAGTCACGAGGAAATATTTTCAGTTAGACTCACTAAAGACATGAAGTGAGGATTCCAAAAGGGAGCCAAGTTAAAGTTTGGAAGAAGGCTGTATGTTTCTTTTCTCCCCACACTTCCAGGAACCATACAGGTTTTTCTTCAGGGTTTATTTCTATGTAAAATATAAGTCACCCCCAATCCGTATTTTCTTATAAACTGGAGGAGAGAGATCAGAAATCTAGGATGGTTTCTGTGTCTGGTAAAAGGAGTGCTATAGAGCAGCTCAAGTAGCTCCAATGAAAGGTAAATAAGGTATTTTCATTAATCACACATATGCTGCCATAGTGATTTAAATCACTAAATAGGGCCTGCTTTGGAATTCTGAAGGCAAGAGTCTCAGCTGCAAGTCCAGAATATCTGATGGGATAGAGAAAACATATTTCCTTCAAGTCATCTTGATATCATATTAATATATTTGGCACATTTTAGAGAAACCTCTGGGTTTCTCTAAATGCCACTCAGTTTTGCATGGTCCCAGAGGTCAGGCCAGGTGATGGCTTTCTGAGGCTTTGGAACATCCAGGTCATGCTTCTTCTCTCCTGTGTGGGAATTTAGAAGGGCACAGTTCAAAGCTCCCAAGCTTTAATACTCCACCTGGAAATCACTCTGTCACAGCTTTGTTTTCAACATGCAGGTCTCATGTTACCAGCACCAGGACAGACAAAGGGCACTGAGATTCTCAGCATTTGTCCTCCAAGATTACAGTGTTATTTTCTCTGTTATGTGATGTTTGAGATCTGGCCTAGCTGACTCTACAAATAGTTGCTTTATCTGATTGAAAAAGGGAGGTTGAATTTGCTTTCAGGAGTTGTGTCAATCTTTTCTTGAGCTGTGCTGCATGGTTTATCTCCTAGGGATCAACAAAAGGGCCGTGTTCAGCTGCTCTCCTCCACAAGGAGGAACTCCTCGAAGGGAAGATGAACCAGGGAATGATTTTCCTTGAAGGAAGTAAAGATTTAGTGAGTAATTTCAGTTTTTAGACATGATCAAGTACCTAGGAAATTATCAACCATCGCTCCCTCTAGATTTCAGGATAAGGTGACGGGACAGCAAACACGACTGCTGGGAAAGAAAATGATGTCTTTGTAAAAAGACCTGAGTTGGCCTGATCACAGTGGGTATCACATATTCACTCTTCCTTACCATGAGTCTGTGTGGTCTCCCTTGAGATACATTTTTGGGATGTTAGACACCATGAATGAAGATTCAGAGAGGAACGAGACAGTGAAAAGTACATTAATATGATTTCTTATGTTGCATTAAGAGCAGAGAAATTTGGCAGAAAATAAACCTCCTCATGTTCCAGCTGGTCCTCAGAGATCAGACGGACTGGGTACAGCTGGATTAACTTCTTATTAGAACCAGCTGGGCACTGTGAGTCTGCTGACATTCAGTGAAGTCCCAGATGCATAAATTATGAGTGTTACTCTGTAAGTCTGGTCTCATTCACAGTCACAGAATCGTAAGTAGTGCAGTTTACCTGTAACACTGTAACTCTGACTGAGTTCAACAAGAACTTTCAATATCCAGATTCATGAATTGTGTGGTTTATCAAATCAACAGGTTATAGATTCTTGTCAGATTAGTGGTGATAATTTCACAAGGTTTACAAAATTTAAGCACGTACATGTGTTCCTGGGTGTACACCAGGAGAACACTTGGAGAAGCAAATCTTACCAAAGAGGCATCTCTGCTTTGGGAAGGAGAGAGGAGCAAGCCCATTGCCCCATCTGCAAGGTGGTCATCCTCTCATCCTCTGCCAGGAAGGATTTCAAATGCTGAATTTATACTTTTGGGAGAAGTGGAGGTGAGACTGTAGTCAAATATTCTGCTAATGCTGCCATAAATGGGGGGTGAGGGGTGGGAAGTACTTTGTATGTTATTGAGGGACATCAAGAGTTACAAAGAGAGGGATTATAGAGGTTGTGGGGTTTTCTTAAGGGTGGAACAGAACCATGACACTTGTATCACTTCTTCTGCTACCTGGACAGGAAGTGACAATGCACCCTGATGAAGCATCCTCATCACAGGCCATCACACCCAGGGTAACCCCTTCACCACATAGCTCATGGCATATCTCATGGCTGTAGGTCTCGTTCCTACACTCTTATAGGTATTTTCTTGGCTGTAGTTGTGAGGAAAGATATGTCAAGTAAGATGGTGTTCAGGAAACTTTTGCTGTTCCTGGGAAAAAAATCAGGCAAACCTTTTAATAGTCTTTTTACGTGGTCGTTTATTCTTCTTTCCTGCACTTTGCCTTTGAAATAAATTTTTCTGATACAGTTCTCATTGCCATGATTTGTATAGTCACTTGTGGTTTTGCCAGTTGCAAAAGATTTTACTATCCAAAAACTATCCAAAGTTTTCTACACCTTTTTGCCACGCATATTCCTATTATATAACTAGTAAATTGCTCTATCATTCTAAGGCCTTAGTCTGTTATTAATAGTTTTGTTTTATATATGTAATTTAAAAACCAGAACATTCTTTGTGCACATACTCACCATACAGGCTTGTAGTCCCCAAGTCTTTACACAGGAGAAATGCCAGAGTGTTTAAGAGAGTAATTTTCTTTAAGAAAACATATAGAGTGATCTTTCAGTATTTCTGCTTCAAGAAGGGTTTGCTTTGAAATACTTAATACATACTAACAAAACTGGTGTCTACCACCCTGGTTTTGAATTTCTGCAAGAAGTATATAAAGACAGAATGTTAGAATTTAAGATCTGGTTATAAACCCATTTTTACAGAAGGAAAATTAAAAAGCTGACAAAGAAATTTCAAGGTCAATAAGTCATTGTAAATTGTGTGTGTGAGCATTAGCACTGCTGACAGTGTGCAACATGTATATCCTTGCCTCATGCCACATGTCAGATCAGGGCTGCACCCTCTCTGCTGGTTTCATGTTAAGGGTTACCTGTAAGAGTAAAAATCTATCTAAGCTAATAGAAAATGAAGCAAGTTGATTAATGACCAATGACATCCATCAGAAGAGAGAATACTTTCTTGAATAATTAAATTGAGTCTCCATAATGTCATTAATTATAAAACACATTGAGCAAATTCAGCTTTGAAAAATTGCTTTGAAAATTGGCATTATTACTTCTTGTAATTATATATGCTACAGAAACCGAATATTCTAGAAACATTGCTATCAAGCACAGTGATGCACACACTGTAAGGATTTCACTGCCATCCAGAGGAACTCCCAAAGGTCAGTGTGCCTGTGACTGACAATGTAGCCTCATTGCAGTAATAGGAATTTTAACATTGACTTCAATGGAAACATGCTTCCCCTCATATATTTTCAGAGGTAATTGAGCCTAACATGATGAATAGACCATCTGTACAATCATGAATCTTAGCCACAGAAAACATTTAGAACTAACAGAAAAGGAAGTTGTTGGACCTTTTTGAACCAGGCTCCACAGGGCTGGTATTTCACTGTCACAGGTAATAAGAGAGAACTTGTGATACCTAGAAAGAACAGGTATGTTTAATAAAGGAAGTTGAAAAATACTCAGTTCTTCCTAGAAAGATTCAACACACTGGTAAAAAAAGAGCATGATTCAATCCCAGTAAAGTGCTCCCAATATACATGTGTGTGTCTGTGTAGTTTGGCATGAATTATTGCACGCCTTTTCAAAAAAATACTCCAGATCTAGAAAAGAATCCCCATTTATTTATAATTCTATATCAACAGATTATTTATCAACCATACAAATAAAGGTGATTCTACAGAATACCAAGATGCAAATATCTATGTTTTTTTACTTCTGTCATTAACCTCTTAATTTTATTTTCTTGATTATAAATATAATATTCAAACATTTATTTGACTTATGGTAGTATCTCTCCCCTATGAGGTGCTTACATTTCTGTGGGTTTTACTTTAGAATGTAATTTGGCTTTTGTCTGGTTTTGTGAGGAACTTTTAATAGGACGATATTATTTTTACAGACATGTTAAATATTAATCCAACCAGCACATAGTTTATGCTATCCCAAAATAGAACTTCCTGAAGGGAACTACTACAGTTTCTTCTGAGAGCATATTTTTTTCTGACTTCCCCCCGTCAGGAAGAAAATTTAATGTGAGCATATTTTAAGAAAGTTGCCCTTATTCACAATCTTTTCTTTTTCTTGTCTTGCCTTCTGTTTTTGTCCATCCTGAATAGTTATTGATCTATTGACTAACATTGCTACCATTTTTTAAATTCCTCCATGCAGGCAGGCAAGCTGGTTGTAGTTAGGAAAAAATTATCTGCTTCTCTTTCATGTCAAGACTCTTCATGCTGTTGTGGTGGGGCAGTGGGCTCTTGGCTGCATCTCTAGAAGAAAGCAGAGCAGTACCCAGGTGGCTGCAGAGGCAGTCCTGGGCTTTCTCATATGTCCCATCAAAAATCAAAATAAAATCACCATAAAACCCATCTTACAATAAGGAATCCTTCCTCCCTGTAGGGTCCACATCTCCTGCTGGAGAAGGTAGTTAAAATATGTGTAGTAGTAGGTAACATTAAAGGGATATAATACCCTGTAATTTTGCAACCTTAGTTTTGTAGACTAAATCTGAATGTTGTCAGTTGCAGCGTATGTTTTTGTGAACCTGCTACATTTAAATATGGAGCCAGTAATTTAGAGAGCAGAGTAGATGTTTAGCAGTGCAGGGAAACACACATAACTGGCACCTGCTTTATACAAACCTCACATTCTGTGTACAGGCAAAGTTACAAAGGAAGCATTTGTTGAGATCTTTGTTTTTATTACATAAGCACTCGGACAGGAGAAAAACCTGCCTTGAAAGGCTGATTTGGAAATATTTTTAAATACCCTGCAGGCTTGTAAATTTTGGAAACTCCACAGCAAACAGAGGCTTCTGTATTAAACATACAGGAATCGCTGTGTTTAAAAAACATGAAGGCTATGATACAAACCAACATGTGTCAGGAAGCTTAAAGGCAGGATGGTGCTAAAGTCTCCATCTCAGCTGAGGTCCTGGCTGCTCAACATGATGCAGAGCACAACCCTCACTGTCGCCTAACAACGGATTTCCTCTCAAGTGTTTCTTGCTACCGTGAGGGTTTGTGCCCCAACTTCAAAATGATATAAGCAGATATTTCTGTGTTTATGTCTGTAAAATGTATCCCAATGTTAAAGTGGAAGTACAGTTTGGTGGTAATATGTATGGAGATATGCCCTGGTAAGGAGGTATGTCGGTCATTTCTTAGAGTGACCAATTCAACATCTTTGAACTTTTTGTAAACAGATGCTTGAAGACACCATGGAGCTGCTGTGGCTGAAATCCTACTGTAAATATTGTTTTCTCACTGGAGAACATTGCTAGGTTTGCAGTCACAGCTAAGATGTTACTTGGCAATAAAATTGTGATCTGAGTTACACTCCAATGTCATTATATCATCTGCAACATCTGTAGTCAGGATATATTTGGCATTTCAAAGTTGGGAGGAGGCAGAAAGCATCCTCAATAACACAGCAGTGCTGGTCCTTGGGAAGAGCCACAGGGGAATTAGGTTGCCTCCAAACACAATGCTGCTTTCAAATGCTTATTGTGTGGTGGGGAATGGCCTCAGGAAACTATTATTTTAGAAACAACAACACAAAACATCCCTGTTTTGAGGAAACTTAGGACAGTAATTGCAGGATCTATGGAGAAGCACAAATAGCAAATCATAGTGATACTGCTGAATGCAAGGGAGCAATGGTTTCAGGTCTTGCACAGCAAGTAGACAAGGCTTCAGAGGGCCTTCAGGACAGAACTGGGATCATCTGTGCAGGAGGATAATTGTAGAAGAGGTTGTGCCTATATTAGGCTAAAACAAAAACCTCATTCATCTTTTGGTATTCTGCCTCTGCACAGGCTGCTTGCTCCTGTCCTATGTCCGAATCAAAGGAACTAAAAGCCCAGTCCTGTTCCTACAGATTTATTGCTGCAGTGGGATTTCTTCCTCCTGCAGTAAGAGATAAGATTTTATTTTTGCTTGAGGCTCTTGGATCATAAGGCTGGCTTTGTGCTCATCATTCTGTGTCATTCATGCCTGTTGCTCTCTCCATCCTAATGAATAACAAGGAAAAGAAAGTGACTTGTAAGCCTAAACCCACCACCGTGACCATGCCTCGTTAGTGATTGCCATTAAGGTATATTGAGTTTCTCTCCTGACTACAGGAAAACAGCTATTATCATGCTGTTTACTTCATTTTCCTGATGTCTATTTTGAGTGGCAGCTGCAATATATATTTTATAAGGCTCACTTCATTTCTGACCACTATTAGCAAAGGCAGAATAGCAGAGCATGTACAAAGAGAAAGGGGAAGAAATGAGCTGTCAGAGAGTGAAGATGAGAGACTTCCCAATCCTCAGCCATGCTGCTGTCAAGCAAGAGCCTGATATATTGCAGATTTTTAAAGGATTTCATCTATAACCCTTGGGGTAGAACATCTCTGCAAGCAGCTTGAGTCACCTAATCCACATATGCTATTCTCTTGGTTTTCCAGGCATGCCAGAATTAAAAGCATATTTTATACATATTTTCTACTGAGCCCATATATATTTTTTCCTTATGATGTTGCTTGGAAGATGCAAGCCTTCAAAGCTGAGAGAGCTGGCAAAACATACCTACAGAGGTGCAAGGATGTTACAGCGTGAAGCAGAGAAAATGAGGCTCTGGCATAATAGACAAGGGAGAAAATGAAGATGCTCCTTTCAATTAAGCATACTTTTCACATTATATTTAATGTTTTGCTGCTGGGTAAAATAGCTTAATTACTTCTGATGCTTGTTGACAGCAGCAGAATTGAATTAATGGGGAACAATCTGCTTTCTCAAATGTGCACAGGTAAAAAGAAAATAAGAAACGGTGATAGCTCCATTCTTCACAACTATATTTTTTTAGCTGAAACACCAGGCTCTGGAGGATAAAGCAGAAGCCAGCTTGTTAGTCATGAATGGATTACTAGGAAAGTTTTGTCACAATTTTTTTTTATGAACAGCCATTAAGACTACCACCCTAGCCATGAAACTTCAAGCACCTTGCCAATCCCAGCTACTTACAACAGTCTCCTTCCCCCAGTGTTCAGCTGCACAATGTACAGCCTTACCTAGCAAATAAAAGTTAGAGCAAAACTCTCAAGTAATTAAAATATTAAACGGGAAGGATAGCACAGGAGGACTCTAGGCTGAAAACACAGTTTTCAATACAGTTGAAACCTTCCTGAAGGGTAACCATCTTTATTTATGTTATTTTGAGTAAGTGCTTCTCTAAACCCTGTGTAGGAGAGGTCAGGTCTGGACACGACACAGCTGGCTTTGCTGCGAAGCGGATTTTCCTAAGTCACCTCTGTGGTAACTCGGTCACATTGCTTGCTTTCCACTCCCAGTTAATTCTCTTACTCTTCAAACACAGTTCTTATGTACTAGAGAATAATAGCCACCTCCCCTCATGCTTCTTATTTTGGACTAAATTTTACGGAGGCAGTCCTGAAGCAAACAGCTGGTGCTTCATGTCGGTCTCTGCCGGCTGTTCCTGTCTGAGGGTCTCTTGGTGTCCGACAGCCCTCCTGGTAATGGATTCAGCAGCGACCTGCTTACCTAAGGACTGACACACTGATCTGTTACTGCTCTGCAAAGGGGAAAGGGGCTCTTTAGTATCTGTGTCCTGCATCTCTCCTTTCCTCCAGATGGCAGAGTACTTGCCCATGCTCTTGCTACTTTCTCTGAAGTCAGGGCTGAGGTAATCCACATGGCACAGAGGGAGCACACGCAGAGAAGGGGGTCTGACTGCTGCATTTGGGGTTGCTCCAGCACACACCTCTGCCACCTGCACTGGCCAGCCGTGCAGGAAGGGGCACTTTCTCTGCAAGCACTTTGTGACAGCACTGTGAGGGACAGAGCTGCCTGCCCCATGGGGAGGTGCCAGCACCAGGGCACTGCTGGGCAGCCCCGCTGGCCATGAGCAATTGTGGCTCTCATGGGGAAGATCTGACGTGAAGTTGCTTCCAGTCACCCACCACAACAGGGTCTTGGCAGCTCTGCCCACAGAGATGCAGCTGGGTGCAGAGACCTGCATTGTTTTCTTTATAATGGTAGTAAGCAGTCTCGATGGCTGTCAGCATGAAGGAAGTCACAGAAACCAGGATAGGCATAGATATTTTTCTATATATGCACATGTGTACATGGTATTTGCATATTTCTTTTAATTTAGGGAGCTTAGTATCTTTAACAAGACCAACTTTACTTCAAACTAGTGGTGTTCTTGATCAGACAGTAACTGTGTTTCTTAACCTGAAGCTCCTTTATACTTATCACATTCCCTTGTTCTGACACCATAGTAAATTAAAAATAAGAAGGAAAGATGGAAGTAGATATTTGAAATGCATTACCTTGAGTGTATCTACTCTGCAATTTTTCAAAAGTATCACTCTGAAGGTGCACGGGGCAGCCAATAAGCTGAATGGCTACTTAAAGTAGGATTTAATGTTCGTGGGATTGTCAGAAACAGGCAGTGGCTCATAATGAAAAGACTCAGATTTTGAACTGCATTGCAATCAGATGAATGGCCTCAAATGAAAAAAAGGGCTGTGAAGCTGTGCAGTGTTGAGGATGGCCTAAGTTCTGTGTTCCTATAGTTCTATAATTACCATATATTCTTAAGACTAGATCTAGTAACATAAGTAATGATCTACTTTTTCTGAATCAAATATCCAGTATAACTGAATTAAAGCTGGATTTCTATCTTCTATGTGTATTATATATTTTTTAAAGAATTGTATTGACGAGAGCTCAGTAATTTCATAATTATTATCTCTAGCGAACATATTTCTATTAATAGGATTTCATTTTCTCAGATTCATTCAATGTCTTCAAGTATTCATTGAGTGTCTTTCTCATATTTTAATTCTATAAATGAACTGCCAGTCTCTCGGCATGCTCAATATTTTGAATTTTCAAATAAAGCCCAATAGATTATATTGTACTGAGCCTCCTTCCTGCTAAGTATGTTAGCATTTCTTTCTGCATGAAGATTTGTTTGAGAGATTTTGTGTTTGGTAATCACTCTTAGATGAGCCTTTGAAATTAATTCCCTTCATGCACAAAACACAAGTGTAATATTACAGTTATACACACATATAAAATTGAGCAATATATGTAGGAAATACTGCACACTCAAAGGTAAGTTGAGCTTCAGTGTTATTAACAGCAACGTTTTTCAATTGTCTGCCCATAAATCTTGAGAGCTTTTGCTGATGGGCAGCACGCAGGAAGCAGAGAAGCAGCATGTTTTTCTCTCTAGGGTGCTTTGGGGCGTCACTAACTGGCTGGACGTTGGCAAATTTGGGGTCAGGGCCAGGCAATGCCAGCCAAAGGCTGGGACAAGGAAAAGGCTCCCCTCAGCCTCTGACCTGTGGCTGTGCCAAAGGGGGCAGGACAGGAGGTACCAGTGGGTGGCAACAACTACTGGTGGGTCTCAAGGGTCAGCCAAAGCACAGACTGCAGCAGAGTGCATTTTTCTCTAACTTGGTAAGTTTTCGTGATCTGGCTTCACTATTATGATGCAATTTTCCTTGATAGTCCTTTTTTCCCTTAGCCATTTATTTTACTGGCAGAAGAATTTTCTCCCTCTGCCAGCAGAAGGTGACTTACTCAGAGATATGGCAACAGGACCTGCATTAAGAGAGTTTTTGAGCAAGCCCCTTCATAGCAATCATTTTCACTCATGAGCTCTTATCACTCCTAAAATTCACCTGCACTTCCACTACTATCTGTTTCGCTGGTGGATCTGAGTTAGGACTCGAGCCCTTTGGGCCGTCTCTGCCAAGAGCAGAGCAGCAGAAGGCCCTGCACACCTCAGGGCTGAATGTCCCTGTGCAGCCACCTGTCCACAGAAGCTGCAGAGACAACTCCTGGGAGCTCAGCTCTGAAATCAGTTAAGTCATCAAGTGAAGCTTTCTAATTTTGACCTGTGGATCTCAGTGCTTGTTTTGTTAGGTGATGGACCGTATTGCATATTTCTGGGACCCCAGCACTGAAGATGCTCTGGCTGAAAGACAGAAAGAACCTATCTGAAGTTTATTGCTTAATGTACAGATGTCTGTTTTGGAGAGCTAAAATTGCATTTTCTTCACAGTTTTGTGCTTTGGTGGGCTTCATGTCTGTTCAAAGTTTGGTCAGTGCAGTGTTGGGGTTCTGTGAGATTACACTTGTAGATAAGCCTAAAAAAGTAAGCATGAATTCTTCTTCCCTTTGCACATATCTTTTTTGAACTTTTTTCCTTTCAGCCTGTCAGGCAGGGCAATCAAGAATCCAGTTTTACCATGTCATTTTGATAGTATTCAGCTTGCAAAGGTGTCTGTGCATTCACAGCAGCAGTCAGTAAAGGCCAGTATGTAATGAAAAACTGCTGTCTCTGGATCAGCCCCCTCCAGGTGTCTGAGGTAGGCAAACATCTACTGGTGTTTTTCTGGAGGTAGCCTGAAGAGCCAAGAGGAGGCAGGACGTGTTTCAGGGTGGCATTTGTTTCTGTTTTCCAGGACTTGCAGCCCTTGTGGACTCTCCCAGGGCAGAAGGCTCACTCAGTACAGACAGTGCATAAGAGGATGCAGAACTGATAATGTCAAGAGCAGTGTGAAGGAACAAGCAAGTCATGCCAGCACAGCAACTTCATTGCACATATATATTGTCTTTGCTCCTGCTCTGGCAGACAGTGCCATGGCTCTTCAGGAGCTCCTTAGGAATGCGAAGGCCACAAGGAGTAGCACTGCTCTGTTTCTGAAGTTCCTTGCCCAGTGTGTCTATGATGGCTGTATCCTTTGGCATGTGGAGGTGTGCCTTCACCTCACTTCAGAAATGGTGGGAGCTGGAGGCAGAAGGCTGTGTTACCAAAGACCTGCTGAGTCTAATGAGGTGTGTGATCAAGCATCTGGAATCCCATGCTCAGTATGTAATTTCAAACAGAATTTGATATGCTGTAGGAAAACATAACAGAAAACTCCTCCCATGAAGAAACAGACACGTGGATGATCCCCCTTTTCCCATCTCCTTGGGACCAGTCCAGAGTCAAATCGCAGTTCTCCACCCTAGAGAATACCACAGCTTCTTCCTGCGTTGCTATTCACCTTTTTGGTTTTTCTTCCGGAACATGTCATCTCCCTTCACCAAATCTCCAGTATTTCTGCAGGCATCTTTCCCTTCCAGTACCCTCTTTCCAGGCATCAGTTTTGGGTATATGGTCCTGACATGGAATTTTCTGTGGAAGTAGTGAGCCCATCTGTGCTCTTTGGGTATTTCTGTTCCTTGCCTAGTGGCTCTGTGAACTGGCACTGTTGACCATGCTGGAGCTGGGACCAGTGGCTTTGCTAAGTCTAAACCTTTATTCCAGAGTGCTCCTGCCCCTTATTTTGCAATGTCAGACTGCAGTTTCAGCTGTGTCCAAGTCCAAAGTGCTTTTTCTGCAAGTCCCAAGAGTAGCAGATGACACTGCAAAGTATCAGTACACTGAGCAGAAAAGCAAAGTACAGCCATGGCTGTGCACACAGTACCTTGGTGCTTTCACATTTCTCCTGCTTGCTTTCTGAGTCACAGCACTCTGCTTAAATGGAAATAAAAAACACTAACAGGAGTCAAGCCAGCAGAGGCAGGTTGGCTGCAGCACAGTGCCTGTCCTCGGCACTGCCTCATGGATCAACAAAATCTCCAGGCAAGCTCCAGCTGCAGATGCTTCACCCTTATCAATGAAGTGCAAAGCAAGAAGCACTTTATTTAATTTTCCAGATGCAGGGATTAATTAGACGTTTGCAGAGCGCTTTGCCTGGTCCAATGGAGTACTCCACAGGTGGAGAGTATGGAAGTGGAATAAATAACACACACCAAGTCATTTTTCTTAAATGAGGTTCTTCTCTGATCACACCACTCCTTTACACTGATTGTCTGCTTGGCAAGGCAAACACATTCCTCTCTCACATGCTCTGCACTCACTTTGTCCCTCCTGCTAAGCATTTGGTGCAGACAGCAAACCACAAACCATCCTGTATCTGCTGGAACTCAGATGCCTCAGCCTAGTGACTGGTGCAGAAAATGGAATGAGCACCTTGTGCCTCACAGGCATTTGGGGTCAGCAAGCTGCCAATTCGCTGTCTTTGGAAGGCAGAACACTGTGGCTGCCTGGTGGGGAAGAGCAGACATAATTGCAGGAAGTCAACTAATTCATGCAAAATGAAGCTAATCATTAATGGTGGGGTACACAGCCATTCTTCTGCAGTGCTGAACAATTACTTCTAAGTCATGTTTCAAGGCCAACATGGAGCAAGATGTGTGGTTGAGTAGCTGGAGCAGAAAGAATCTCACTGGGTGAGCTGATTTCCATTCCCTTTCTTGCCCCTACTCCTTCAGCTGAGGCAATCTCCCCTCTCAGGTTGTCAGGATAGTTCACTGCTTACTGATAAGTATGTTGATATTAAAGGCAGAAATTTAAAGAATCAAATCTGGCTGGGGTTTCTGCTCACTAGATATTACTGCAGTTAACTGCTCTGCGCCTGTGTTTGTCCCAGAGAGTAAGAAACCCAGAGACTTTATTCTAAACAGGGACACTACCACCCTGATCACAGTTGCAGTCAATCTCTGTTCCTGTTACTAGTGACAAAGATGCAGAGAAAAACTTGAAGGGTGAGAGATCCAGGGTATGATCTAGCCTTGCCCCCACACATTTCAGTTCTGCTTTATCTTGTACTTCACTTCTTTGATTGTTGCAAGCAGAGATCAGTGTGAAGTGCTGCTGCATGGGAAAGATGTTTCCTTCTGACTAATTCCCACTTCCCAGCAATAGTGTTCAGAGGAAGAGCTAGGCAAAAGAAGACAGTAAAGACCAAAACAGTCCTGGGCATAGCAGGTTCTGGGTGAGGGAGCAGTGAATGATGGGGAGGATCACAAACATAAAGAGGGATAAGGTTTGGACACTCACACAAAGATGAAAACCTTGTATTTTGTCTCAGTGTCTCAACATCCTACATGCTACTATAAGCAGCTCAGCTCTCCATATGTGTTTGTGCCTGTGTATGATGTTTCATTCACATTCAGTTTGGGTTTAAGGGGTTTTCTGTCTTCTTTCATGGGAAAAAAAAAAAGCCTAAAATTATATCTTCACTTGGCACTTGCATTAGCTAGCACCTGGCATTAACACAAGAAATATACTGAAAGACACTGATATTTAAGTCACCAAAAGGTAGGACATGACAGTGCCTTTCTGCTGGGTGCCTTGCTTATAAAACCACACAAATACTTCCTGGAGAATAAATTATCTAGCCAATTTCCTCTGTTTTCCTGCTTGTAAATTGCTTCTAAGTAGCTCATGTTTCTCTTGAATGCACTTTTGGTAAATACATCAGGCTATGGACAAGCAGTTTATTGTGACTGCTTGGTGTTTAAGACTCAAGCTGGTTTCAATCATTTAAATTTCATACAAAAGCTATTTCTATTTTCTGGATGGATAAAAGTACCACAGAGCCTGGTTTCTGGTGTGAAAACTAATTCCTAGAAGTGCCACATTTGTGTGTGACTATATAATAATTTTCATTTAAAATAATTTCTTCCATAAAATAATTCTGCCTTAAGGAGCCCAGTGACCCCAGCTTAAAGGCTGTGCAAGCTCCAATAAACAGTAGATGAAACTCCCTTGGAGATTCAGGAATGACTCTTTATTACCAAGTCTGTACATTGATTTTCATGGCCTTTTTGGAGTAACTTCAGTGCTCTGTGTAGCTCTCAGAAGCCTCAGTCCAAAACATGAATGACACCAGGCCAGAGCAAACTGAAGGGTGGGACACAGGCCACACATCTCTGTGTGTGGAAAGAGTGGGGAAGATATGATTCCCATGAAGATGGCTAAACCAGATCTTTCACATTTTCAGACTTTTGAGAACCTTTGCTGTGCTATTTGGAAAGGATCTTGCAAAGGAGCCACTGCTTTCATTAAGACCTGAGCCATGCAGGCTCACAGCAGAGTCTCTCCTGTGTTTCTCTCCCAGGTGTTTACAGAAGAGATCAGTAAGGGTATCCTCAGCTCTCTCCTGCAGAGTTTGTTTTCTCTTCCTTACCTTTCTAAGCAGACAAAACAACAGCTTCAGCTGCCTCAAGGTCCCTGTGGACACACTGCTCTCACAGATGTTGAATGGGGCTCCTTCAGGCAGACCATGGCTGAATAGGAAGACCACAAATTATCCCTTTAAAATGTATCATGTGTGGTGTAGGTGCCCTTTTGCCACACAGCTCAACCTCAACATCAGACAGGCATTACAGTACAAGCCTGCTAATTAGTAGTCACTGCAGGTGCAAGGGCTCCTGTAGCTGCCCTTGCTGCCCTGGCCCATTTACACACACAGCACGTTCAACAGCACAGACCTGAGCTGCCCCAGCAAGCAGTGCCAGGTCCTTGTCCACTGCAGTGAGTATCCAGTGATGTGCCTGCTCCCTTACCCTACAGGCTGCTTAGGACAGCACTGCCATGTGGAACTTGGGACTTTAAACCAGCTACGTGGGGTAGGACAAGATTTTCTCTGGTGCTCATGTGAGAGGAGGTATAACTACAGCAGCTGGATATAAACTGATCTGCAACTTCAGAGTTTTCAGTGATATTTTATCAATAAACATCTCAGATGTTGAAATTTTTGCTGTTTCATGTTTCATTTGTTTGGAAAGCAAATTTTTATAATGTTGAAAAACATGCAAGTTCTAACAATGTCTAATCCAGTCATCCCCAGAACTTGTTAAACACAGCAACCAAAGTCCAAGAATATTTTAGCTAGAATGTAAGACTATTCCTTTGAATAAAAACTGAAGTGGCTTTATTGGTATTCGTTAAGCCGCTCAGCTGCATTCCACAAACATTTGTGTTTACCAGAATGCTTGTAAAAAGGAAAAAATGTTGTAAACATTCAAGTGAATGTGGATTTATACAAAAACTTTTGCCTTCAGAATATTAAAGTAGCTGCCTTAAAATGTTTCCCTTGATTTAGAAGGGCTCCGCTGAGGGAATAAAAATACTGTATAACACTAATCATCAGTGGTAAAAAAAAAAATCTAAATAACCCCATTGCCTTTGGTGTACTTATTCTGGATTTATAGACATCTGCTGAAACCAGATCTGAGCTTTTATTTTTACAAGCCTCTGCTTTTTTATCTAGAATGGCTTTCAGAGAAAACACTTTGAATCAAGTTCTGTTGTGTTTGTTTGTTCTGTGCTTTATAAAACTGTTGAGAATTATTTAATCTGTACATGATTGTGGGATGGAAGATAATGTAATAATAAGACTTACTAAAATCACATAAAATAAAATTATGTTATACTGTGAAGTCAGGAAAAAATGCTACTTTATCTCAGAAAATGTCTCATTTTCAGTGAAGTTTGCCAGGATGACAAGTATAGGCTGATGTGGTGTGTGGACTTGCATTATTTGCAGCCTCAGCACTTGTCCCTGCACTTTTTCTATGGGTCCTTGGGTCACCCTAAAGCCACTGTCCTCTGTATCACCCTACTTTCACCCACTGTGATCCCTTCCAGCCTGGGTCAACTGTCTGGAAACCTTACATCTTCCAGGAGCTGTAGCTGCAGGACATCTCAGCATTGCTGACTTCTTCAAAAACTGGAGACATATTTTCTAGCCTTTAAGGTATGAAACCAAGATGTCAAAATCTCTGCAAGCCATAGCTCTTCCAGTGGAAAAAAAAAACCTACCCAAGACAGCAGGAAGCCACAGAAACTATTGCACTTGTGGTGTGGTATCTAGTCATCCTTGTGGCAAGGAATCAGCAGTCCAAAAAGTTCTGGGAGAATAAACTCAAGCTGCCAGTGACTGACCTGGCTTAGATGAGGTTCCCTTGACTGATCCATACTGCTGGGGAACAGCAGAAGAGCCCTTGGAAATGGGGGTGCAGACCAGGAATCCTTAGGAGAAAGTTGTGTCCATTTCCTTAATGAAATATGGGCCAAGTATTTCCAGCACAATCAGCATCTGTCTGAAATGCTTGTTCCACAAAAAATTTTAAAATTTCTTAGGCTAGATTTTCATTATTTCCAGTTAAGTTTTTCATTCTGGCAGAGTTTCTTATTAAAAGTGGGTATCTCAGTTTGAAACAAAATATTCCTTTAACAAGCAATTCTGAAAAAGAACACCCATCCTTGGTTCCTTTTCCCAAATTTCCTTACCCTTTTGTCTGACCACAGACAAAATGGTCAATGTTGTGCCTCTGCTCTGCTACTAATTCTGCTCTTTGTGATAATGGCATCACAATGGGAAGAAGTGATTGCACAGCAGATTCAGAGATTTTGCATGAGACACCTGCAAGTGGCTTTACAGCACCTTGAGGAAAGTAGCTTAGAGCCTGAGCGCAACGAGCAGGTTTCCTTCAGGTGACAGACTACAGATTCTGGCTTCCTCCATGAGAGCTGAGAGCACTTGGCCATGAAGTGTACAAAATTTCAACAAGTGTTATATTTTCTTATCTTTACAGGCCAGGATACTTGTCTACAGGCTGAGGTGTAACATTTAACCCAGGCTTCTTTTCTGGAAAAGTAGGAAAGAGGAGCTGTGGAGGGAAATCTGCAAGAATTTTCTTGTTCAAACACTGGAAGGAGAATAATTGCTCAAATCAGTCATCTTTAGAGAGCTGGAACATGTGCCTAGGTTGTAGCTGGTCAGATGTACTCTCTGGTCCATGAAGATTCCAAATCCAGAGCTCACCTCCTACATTTTAGGTGTGTTGATCACCAAGAGAGATGCTGAAGAAATGAATTCCCTAATCCGGAAGACCAGGAGCTGGAATAAATTGCTGCACTGTTTTTCACCTGACCACTGGAAAAACAGCCTGGATTGAGTTGGAACTAAATGATCTATCTGTCTTTCCTGCACTGGTCATTGATCTGGCTTCTGAAAAGACAATCAGTGTAGAGAGTCAGTCACCACAGCAAGAAAAAGCTATGAAACAGAACTCTGCAATAATTCTTTTCCCTGAGTTAAGGACTTTCAATCCGTTTATCACAGTACTTGCAATTCTCGTTTGAAAGTCATGGAAATAATAACTAATACTGAGTAAAAAAATAATTAGATATATTTACTCAAAAGTTAGAAAATGTGGTAAACAGCCATTGGCAATGATATTTCTGATTACCTAACTGTGCCAGAAAAGGCAGTTACCAAAGCACAGTTACTGTTCCAGATTTCACATTCCCAAGTGAAAACTGTAGCAAATACAAAATGGGTCAATGAATAGTACATTACAAAGTTTCTTTTAAATCACATCCTGTGGCGTGTATGTATGCATCTATGTATTCATTACTGGGCAGGACACGCAGTCAGTCAGGAGGTTAAGAAAAAAATCCTGCTCTTAACCTCAAGCCATTAACACTTGTTTGATGAACTGAATCATGAGGGCTGGTTGTGCTTTGGTGAGCTGTAAACAAAACCCCTTGTGTAAATATTCACTCAGATAAAAAGTAAATTCACTGCAACTCCATTTCTGCCGTTTCCACCCACTCATATCTATGCTAGAGCCACTGCATTTCAGCTTCACCTAAAATTAATATTAAATTGAAAATAGGTGTCATTCCACAGACAACAAGCAGTCAGCTTTGTAAAGGTATTGTTCTATCTGACCAAAGGTTTGGTGAAAACTAAGCAAATTCTACGGTATGTCACAACATGGAAACCAGCAGTCTTTGAATATGGCAAGTTACAAAGAGTTCTTCTGTGTGGGAATAGTGCTCAGCAAACCAATCCTGTCCATGCTTATCACCACAGTGTCTGTGCACATGGCCTCCATGGGCAAATCATGATGGGAAGTCTGAGCAAGGCAACCAATGAAGCAACAAAAGATGTTTCTCATGAGAGAATAGAAATTATCTGTTTTGCTGGTAGTCAGCTATTGCTGATAGAAATCCTGGTAGGACCAAATCTTTGAAAAAGATTTGGCTAAAGGGAGAGAAGTTGCTTTTCAGCATCTCTGGGAAGAAGTCTGCATGGAAGGAACCACAAAGATAGGTATAAGACTGTTCTTACAGATTAAAAGCATTGTCCCAAGCACCTCAATACCTTTTCTACACTTGTTAAATAATGCCTAAGAATTACCAAGAGCACTGGGAAGAGGAGAGCATCCCATCCTGCAACCTGTCAGCTGCACACTGTATATGCTAGGAGAAATAGTTTGGGATCAAGAGCTGTTGATCTGCTCTCCACACATTAAATGTTCTGCTCCTTTTACACATTAAATGCTTTGATTTCCTAATTGGTTTAGGAACTATATGGCTGACAACTAAGGCATGGGACTTCGTCTTTGAATTTCCTATCTTCTCATTTTTAACAGTATCTTGAACTACTCTTGTTTTCAATGGGAAAAATAACGTACTGGTAAATTTTAGGAAGCAAGACTGAAAGTTAAAAAAATAACCAAACAAATAACCACCTACATTTATGTATTTCTGCTAGTTATTTGCATTACTGTAATAAAAAAAGGATAGGAAAAGAAGGAAGAAATGGCTGGCTTAATCTAAGCTCCCCACTTACATCATATCAAGGTTAATCAAAAGATCTCAGTAGGGATTCCTTCTGTAGTCTGCCCTTATTACCATTTTAGGGTTACTCTGCAGGAGTTCTGCTGTGTTTTTCATCCTTACTCAGAGGCAGCAGTTTTTTCTGTCTCTATGTACAGTACCACTTAAATGGATTAAGGATGTAAGGAATTTCCTGGTATGTAAACAGAATAATGTAGTAGAGAGAGTGGATCATTACTTCTAATACATTTCCACTAAATGCATCTCAATTCCTACACCATTTTGATTTCACTTACAATTTTCTGTCTGCTAATTCTGGATTATGTCAGGATTATGACCTTTTCCATTTCATTATTTTCTCCTATTTCTTTCCCTTTTCCTTTGACCCTTCATTCCCCCTTGACTCCTTTGTATTTCAATTGTATGCCATGATTTCCTTCTGCCCCTAGTTCCTTTTATTCCACTCTACTTGATTAGCTTTTTCCTCTGTTTCTTCATGTTGTCCTCTTTTTCGTCCTCACATCCTTCACATTTAGCAAATTGCCATATTGGCATGAATTACTGGGGAAGATTAGAAATGTGTGTCCTTCGAGGATAGTGGAATTTATCAACAATCAGGTCTACAAACGAAAGCCAGTTTCTAGTCAGAAAAAAAGAAAAGCTGAAATGTTAGAAAAGAGAGAATGATTTGAAGACTGGAAGTCAGCTTAGGAGTCAAGGTAATAAGCTCTACTTTGGCTCTACTGCAGGCTTGATGAGTGACCTTGAGCAAATTACCCAACCTACATGTGCCAGGATGAGCAATTTACCTACCTGCTAAAATTACCATAACAATATTTCTGTCTTAGGAGTGCTGCAAAGTTTAATTAAGCTTGGTAAGCACTCAAACATTCTTCATTTAGTAAAATTACCCTCATTATGCATTAACCCACCATGACATTTTTCCGGCAGTAGGTGTCTTATCTTCTCTGTTCTAGACTTGAATATGACAGTATCCTTCAGCTACATTTAGCCAATAATTAAATGGTGTTGGAAAATATATTCATTAGAGCTGGAATTATAGCAGCTTCTTGAAATCTCTAAAATACCTTTGAATATCTCAAAAACAGACATGCAGCTGCAGAATTCCCCCATCTCTTCTCCATAAGACAAATTCCTCAGCTGACTGCATACATCTGCCTTCCACCCACCTTTCCTTAGCACAGGACATGCCTCTCCAAGAGGCTCAGGCGTTACTTAATTGCTTACACCAATAAATTTGGTGACTCCACGTGGAAAAGGCTTGTCCCATGTAACCTCTCCCAAAATTCCTTCAAACATGATGGGATGCCTCAGCCTCCATGGCACACCTGTGCCACTGGTTTCATGATGGAATTTCACCCCAGGAGCAAGACAGCAGCCAGCAGCCTGCCACTGTCACTAGAGAGGGCATGACAGCAGGTCATGGGGCTGTGTCACCCAGGCTGTGGTGCCTTGGAGCTTTCACACCATCCAGGCAGCAGGGCCACAGGACTGTGTCACCCAGGCCAGGAGCCACCCAGCCCTGTCTGTGTAGCTGTTTTGTCAGTAATATTATAATATATAATATAATAAACAAAATCATAATAAACTTTCATAAAGTATCATGTAAGAGTCAGGATAGTGTAAGCACTTTGAAATTGGGCTTGATTTCCACACTTTGTCTTATAAGCACCTATTCACAGTAATTCAACTACACACATCAGAGAGAAAACTAGATTTTAACAGTTCTGCACAAGGGTTTTGCTCAAATGAAATCCAGTAAAATGTTTTTATCAAAAGTGGATACACTTCTTTTGATTTATTTCTGATATAAATGCAGACTTTATTTTTTTTATAACTAACCACACCCTTGAAGATATTTCCAAGTTACTCCTTTCTGCAAAGATCTGGATAAGATCTCATTTCTGAGGCTCTTGGCTGACATGGCTTTCTTACAAATCCCTCCTCCCTGAAAAGGGAAGCTAAAGCCTACTCCTCCTATGCATCTCAAAGGGAAATTCAGTACCTTTTTGTCTGACTGTTTATCATTTCTTGCAAATACTCAAATCTATTTCCTTTGGAAAAGTTTGTCTTTGTGTGACAGGCATACAAATAGGTTTTATTATAGTACTCTATTCATTGCTGCAGCTTAGCTTGGAGATAAAAAGGAATTCATTTTCTAGATTTTTCCCAAATGTCAGCTCTATATTATCAGAGTTCTTAACTCAAGAAGAATGGGCAAATGAAAAAAATTATGAACCTATACATTATATCTGATTTCATGTTAGTGACCAAGAGCCTGAATTTACCACCCAGTGAACTGAATCAAGGTAGAATCAGGACTGCAAGATTAGGCAGAAAAGCACCGAGTCATCTGAATTTCAATAATAGTAACTTAGACCCTGCAATATTTTAAATACTAATGGTGAACTCTGCTCACTGACTTAGCCATACTGCTGTGTATGCCCTAAAGGTCAGAAAAATTGGATTTTCTTTTCCCTCATATTTTTTTTCCATTAGCAATCGTTGACATATATATCCAAGATTTTTTTTTTAAGAAAACAAACCAATCCAAAAAATTACCTAATTTTAGAATATAGAAATAGAAATGTCGCAGTAGGACATTTCTACCCCCTGCAAAGCAAAGCAGCTTCTCATGACAGTAAAGAATCAGTAGATTATCTCCTGATTGTTCTCTTTCCTATTGTTTTTTGGTGAGACTTGAAGGAAACCAGTCAGTGCAGGAGCCTCTTCAGACATGATTGCTGTAACTGCTTTTGCCACTTTGGCCATTACCTGTCAACATGGGATTTGGTTTTTTTAGGACTCTTATTCAGGCCTATACAATTAGGACCAGATCCCAACTGATGGCTTATTTCATGGAGGGTAGCCATGATGGCCTCTCCTATCCTATTCCTACGCAGGGGGTATTCCTGCTATCCCCACTTATTCCCACTTTCCAAATTTTCCAAATTTCTCTTTGCAGTAGTTTGCCCACAGCTCAAGATACTTCTTCAAATTGTGCTGACTGGGAGGTATTCCAGCAGTATGATTTGTGGCACCAGAGTGGTTTAGATGTGTCAGCAGCTGCAGAGGTTGTGCTGATTATCAGAGATAGACAGAAGATGGGTAGAGAGCTTCACATAGTCAATTAAAGTCTAGGCAAATACATTTAGAAACGGAGTAGCAAAAATAAAGCAAAAACCTCACTGCCTAAGGATTCCTACTGCCTGCTTCTTCCCTCCCAGTGTCTCATCTTCAAGAGCTGGACTGAGGAGGCAAGAAGTGATTCTTGCCTCAGTGAAGGCACACCATGCAGCTCATGGCTCCAGGACTGTGTTGATCCAGACATGGATTGGAAGGTTATGCAGGCTGGGCAGCTCACAGGCTCTGCTCTCAAAAGGAAGCATAATTCTTATCTTGTTAAACAACTGTATGCTTTGCTGTCTTTCAGTGCAAGGGAGATATAAAATGGCACTCCCAGGAACCCCCTTCTTTTCATCTCACTACTGAGCTCCAGACAAATTGCTTCACCTATAAGTACAAGCTTAGTGTAAGTTTAATTCGCTGTAGTGGACATGATGTACAAAAGCCCTGGTCCTCATGGGGGACTTCAACCACCCCAACATCTGTTGAAAGGACAACACAGCAAGGCAGAGGCAAGCCAGCATGTTCCTGGAATGCATTCATGATAACTTCCTTCTCCAAGTGGTAGAGAAGCCGATGAGGAGAGGTGCTATGCTGGACCTTGTTCTCACCAGCCAAGAGCTGCTAGTGGAGAACATGAAGCTTGAGGGCAGCCTTGGCTGCAGTGATCATGGGATGGGGGATCCTTAGATCCTTAGTGCTGTGAGGAGGGTGCACAGTAATCTCACTTCAGGAGAGAAGACTTGGCATCTTCAGAGATCTACTTGTTAGAGTAGGGAAGAGGGCCCAAGAAAAACGGTAAATATTCAAGAATCACCTGTTCTAAGCCCAGGAGCGAGCTTCCCAACAAAGAGGAAGGCAAAAATAACAGTAGGCCTATGTGGAGGAGCAAGGAGTTCCTGGACAAAGCTCAAACACAGAAAAGAAAGCCTACAGAGGGCGGAAGTAGGAACAGGCAACTTGGAAGGAATATAAGGAAATTGTCTGAGAAGTCAGGGATCAGGTTAGGAAAACTAAATGCCTGATAGAATTAAATTTGGCCAAGGATGTCAAGCTTCTATAGTTATGTTGGCAATAAAAGAAAAACTAGGGAAAATGTCTTTTTTTCACGTTCAGTGAGCTACAAGAAGTTTATCAAGTATTCTATGTTTTCTGACAGAGAATACACAGAAATTTGCATTAAAATGCATTTTGTAGAGTTGTTTCTGTTGCCCTTGCTACTGTATCATTAGAGCTAAAGTAATTTTGGTTTTGTTGTGAGGAAGCAATGGAATTTTTACATGCTCTTTAAGCTATTTGTGGCCTTTAGTTTCTCTCTCCTCTAAGGATCATAAATTAGAAAGCAGTGCTCTCAGAGGCTCACAAGTATAGGTGGAAGTTGTCCCACACAGGCACTGTCCTGTTTTGCCAGATCCTGATGACATGGTAGCCCTGGAAAAAGGGCAGGAGGTACCTCCACAGACTTGGAGAGACAGATGACTAAACAGGCTGGAAGAACCTGAGAACATCTCTCAGGCCTGCGCCCAAGAAACCTGAAATCCAGGCAACCTGAGATTCTGGGTCACACTGGTGATCTTTGTACTGATGAGCTTTGTTGTAGCTGTACTGAATGTGGTGAATAAGACAGTGCTGCTGGCTAAGAGTAGCATTTTCTGCTGAGTGCCTTTCTTTTATAAACATCACCATTTGAGTCTGAAAAATGGAAATGCTTCAGACATGTGGCAACACTCCAGTAGAAGACTTTTATGCAAGCCTTTGAGTATAGCTGTGTGTGTACATACACATGGAGAAAGGGGAGGCAGAGAAAGAGGCTTTTAAATATAATCTCTATCATTCTCACTCTTTATGAAGTCTAATTTGTAAAGGATCATTGAACTATAAGTCATCGCTATAACAAAGTTATGAAATTTTGATCTAGAAGAAGCTATGCCTGAATAGCTTCAAGACTAATTTGTGACTTCTAAATTTTTACTGACCATTAAAAAACTGGTTAATTTTTTTCCCCCACAAAGTTCCACCATTTTTATCAGCTCTACTTCTGAGTAAAGTAAATGTCTCCACTATTTATTCTTAAGGCAGTGTTTGTAATGGAAACATAAACATATGGACTTAGATCCTGCATTAAAAGTAAAACTCCAGAAGTTAGGCATGATTTTGAAAGCTCAATGAACCTTAATAGGCATTTTATTCTGCCCTGAGCTGTGCACAAAACCCAAGTACTAACCTGAATTTTGCATTTCAGTAGACGACAGTATCTAAAAGTGTCTAACTCCCTGTTGTGAATCCATCCAGCTAAGGACAGAAAATTTATAAAAAGCCCCTCATTGCATATGATAGAATCTATTTGCCTCATAATTGTAGTCCTGGTTCTATAAAGAGACCCCCAGCAGTTGCTAATTGCATCTAGAAACCTCATTACATTACACCAATTGGATTTTTAATTAGAAATGCAGATGGTAACTCATTTATTACTGTTGTAAGATCCAACTGGGAAAGAAATTTCAATTCGTTTTGGATGCATTCACCTTTTGGATGCTGGAAGAGAATGAGGAATTAGAATGGTAAAACTGTCTTTCAATAAGGATGTATTATTTCACCAAGGCTGAAGGTCACAAGAAGTACAAAGAAAAAGCATCTGTGAAGCCAGTTTCAGAAAAATAAAGAGTCTTACAAAGAGTTCTGCTGGGATACTCAGCTGGGAAGTTGAAAAGTGAAAAGCTAGCCAAAATGATTTTGTGGAGTTATTAATATTCCCTTGTCCATTCTTTTGAATGGAGAGAATGAAGGTGATCATCTCAGACCACAGCTGAAATTCACTTTCTCACTGTACAGAAAAGAAGACCATAATGCTCTGACAGCACTATAGAGCCTGTTAAATCTGTAAGTGCTGTGAGCTGATGTGCCCAGCACCAACCCAGATCCTGCTCCTGATCAGGGCCGAGGCAGGACCCAGCAGTCTCTTGATTACACAAGGATGAGGTTACAGTGTTGCTCTTCAGGGACTGGTCATGACAACCCACACCATCAATTTTCTCTGTTTGCCTTCTCTTTGCAGACTATAAATTCTTCAGGAAAGTGGCTTTCACTTTCTATGTGTTTCCTCAGCCTGGAACAAAGCAGACCTTGACACAGACAGTGAGATCAACCACTACAGCACAGCTCTTCCCTCTGGAGTTTAAGTACTTCTCCCCTATTTCTTGTTCAGCTGAGGCTTCTCATTTCATTTGTTTTGTTTAGAACCATTTGCTCTGTTTCCTCCACTTGTATGCCATCAGGAAAAAGAAAAGTGGTGTTCTTTCACTGTAATGAAGTCACTTGAAAATAAAATGCCATTAGGTGGTGTCAACCTGAAGAGGCGAGCTCTATCAGCGTTTTGGAGACTTGGTACAGCATCTGAACTGCTTCTGCTACAGACACATTTGTGCATGTGAATCTCTGTCAAGTGGTCCTAGTAATAAGTCTTCTTGCCTGCAAACTGTGTGAGCACAGAGCTGGTTTCAGATCAGAAAAGAGTAACACAGCAACAAGGACAAAGATTCTCTTAAAAGTCTTCCATTTACCCTTCAGGAAAGTGCATCCTTTCCTCTTCTCAAATTTTTTCACAGTAATGCTACAATTTCTACTGAGAGTTTGGGTGTTTAAAAAGAATTAAAAGCTTTTACTTCAATTTATAATGTGAATTATTAGAATTAAAGTTGTGATTCCAGAAATACTTTTAATCTTTTACAAGTAAATGTCAGAGCCTGCTACACGTTATTCTGGATAAGTGAATGGTTGTCATGCTTTCTTTCCATGAAACTAGAAAATTAAATACAGACACCAGATAAGGAGCTAATCCTGCTACAGCTGGAGAGAGAGCATTTTCTTTTCTCTTTGAGTAAGTTGGGAGCAGGAATAGCCTTGCTGACTTCCAAAGCCAGCATGCTACTTCACATCAGGAAAAGCTGAAAATGTATATAATTTAGCTCATTTGATGAATCCTGTTTTAAGATCCTGGTGTTAGTTGCATTAACATGAGCAAATTTAAACCATCCAGCCTGCCTGTTTGTATTATATTTTTCCTGTTTTCTTCCCCTTTTATTTAGAAATAAATAATAAATAAATCATCACTCCACTTCGTGTAAAGTTTCACTCCAGCACAGGTACTTGAGGTTTACTGAAAGCAGACCTACTGGTAAGATACTATTTTGCTGTTCTGATAGGAAAAAAAATGCTAAAAAATGCCAAATTATGAACTTCTGGAACAAAGTCTGTTAGTATGAGCATGATAGTCTTGCTAAATATTAACAGCTGTATTCACCACACTATTTATGTAGTTGTACTTGAGGTGCTACAGATCAAGGAGACTCTATCCTATGTCCTTAGAGCTCAGAGGTAATCAAGGTGGTATCAAAGAGTATCAATTGCCATCCAGACCAGCTTCACAAGGGGAAGAACAAGAGGTGAATGAAAAGAAGGAAGAAAGGAAACCACCACAAATGGAAGATTGCTCTTTTTTCTGTTGTATTTTCTATTCATTTTGTATTGCACAGGGAGGTCAGGGTACAGTGGGATGATCATAGGGGGCTGTGCACAGAAACAGGCTCTTTTCTGTAGGATCTCCACTCCTCTTTGTAGGAGTCACCAGGCAGTGAATGGCTCAGGAGAGCTCCAGGAGAAGTGGCTGCCATAGGGTGCATAAAGCTGCCTTGGAGAAATGGGCTGGTGCAGCATTCTACTTACAGGATGGCATGATCCTCATGCAATGAAACCCAGGATGAAACTCCAGGAGGTATAATGAAAAAAAAATGAGATTAATTATTCTGCATTTAAAGAAACACATTTTAGAATCCTAACAAACACTGAATTTTTTGCATTTTTATAAAGCTTCTGCCACTTGATAAGCAAGCATGTTTACTAGCCTCTGTTGTGAAAACTATGCACCTTGGACCTGGAAGCTGCATTAGCTAGTTAAGAAGAAAGCTATGGAGTGCAGCTAAGTGAGCATTTTTACAGATTTTTCATGTCTGTTGCCTTGATTTTCCAAAAAGGCACCATTACAAAATACACCTTTCCTCTACAAGCTTGTCACAAATATCATCCTGAATGATGAAGTCAATCCATCAGCATATCTCTTTCTCTCTGAACAGCTTAGCAAAAGCAAGAAAATATTAAGCACAGAAATTGCTGTTGAGTACATACATATGAATTGTTAGCATGCTGCACATTGACTTGAGTTACAAGCAATACATGGAGAAAGGGGCTTAGCTCAGTTGCTACTGTACTATCTCAGCTAGAAAAACTAGAAAAATGTGAATGAATACCCTTTTGGGGTACCTACCCCCATCTATACAAGGCATGTAGCTGCAGGTAGGCAATTATATATGGTCTTTTTCTTTACAAATTTCAACATCAGAACAATTATTTTTAACTTTGAAGGCAAGGATCACCATGGAAACATAATGAGGTATGAGAGTGATCTGACTGATTGACAATGTTATAGTAAAAGAAGATTGACATAAAAGGCAAAGATAAACTTCACACTGGTCTAAGGCATGGTTCCTCTAGCAGCTGAATAATTTAGTTTCATTTTTCAGACACTAATGTTACATAAGATATTCTTGTCCTTAATCCAGAGGAACACACTGCAGAGGTCACATCTTCTCTCTGACACGTTGTCAGTCACAGGGACAGTGAAATCACTGAGGAATTTTCTGTTTAGGTAACGGAAGAATAAGACCCAAAAGAAAAGATTTATGTCTTTATTAAGTGCAACCCTGCTATAAACCTTTGTATTAGTTTGATCTTACAGAATCATAGAATTGTTAAGGTTGGAAAAGGTCATCAAGTCCAAACTTTGACTGAACTCCACAATGCCAACAAAACCGCAGTAGTAAGTGCCAATTCCAATCATTTATTGAACATTTCCAGAAATGGTGACTCCACCATCTCCTTGAACAGTCTATTCCAATGCTTAACCACCCTTTCAGTGAAGAAATTCTTCCTGATGTCCAATCTGAACCTCCCCAGCACTGTTTGACGCCATTTTCTCTTGTCCTGTCACTTGTTACCTGGGAGAACCAACCCAACCCCCTCCTGGCTACAGCCTCCTTTCAGGGATCTGCAGAGAGTGATAAAGCCTCTCCCAGGGCTCCTCTTCTCCAAGCTAAACAATGAGAGCTCCCTCAGCTGCTCCTCACAGGATTCGTGCTCCAGCCCCCTCACCAGCTCCATTGCCTTTCTCTGGACACACTCCAGCCCCTCAATCTCTTTTTTGTACTGAGGAGCCCAGAACTGGACACAGCACTCGTGGCCTCACCAGTGCCCGGTACGGGGGGACAATCACTGCCCTGGTCCTGGAAGCCACACTATTTCTGATCCAGGCCTGGATTCCTTCCTGGCCACCTGGGCTCACTGCTGGCTAGTCTTCTCAATACTAAAGCTAGATGAAGTGTTGCCCACATTTCTCTGTGGAAAAAGAGAAGGTACTTGTAATCTTCAAATGCTTTGCAAACACATTGTGGTTTTGTCAACTTTTTCAGTGCATGGGAAGGTCAAGAATGGAAAAAGTCCTGGCAGAATAGTTATTTCAGCTGCTCATTTGGAAATTAACTTCTGTTTTGGAATGTCAAACCATTTCATTTTTGCTTATAATATACTCACAGCATTTAAAGAAAATAGTCTCATCCATAGTGAATAAAATACTTAGTTCCATCTGAAACTGTATTTTTCATTTCCTTGTTCACATTTTAAAACGCAACAACCTTTGACTATTTTAAATTTAGCCTGATCTGCCTGCTTTGGACTAGAAATGTAAAGGAAAGAAGTAATTGTTTCCATTTCTTGAATTCATAATTTCAAGTGCAAACCTTCATTTACTGCCTTTGCTATAAGGTAAATTTATACATCTTATGTAAGAAAATTCTTCCAGTCTCACATGAGAGTTGTAACTTAAGAAGATGCCTTAATTTCTGTGAACAACTAAACATTGGTAATTTTGCCTTAATTTCTGTGAACAACTAAACAGGGGACCAATGCTATTAACCTGCCTGTGATCTGAAATCTTGTAAAGAGGGCTGGTTTTGCCTGTTTGCTGTGAGCTGCCAGCTCAGCCCTGGCTCGCTTTGTCCCATGGCTCCCTCTAGCTCGTGCCCTTCTGTTCAACCATTGACTCCCTTGTTCACTAGCACTTAAAAAAAGTCTCAAGCATATGAGCATATTTTTCTTCATTCCACAGTGTTTCCTTTTCTATTTATTAGTTGACCTACTTTTACTGAATCTACTCATTATTCTGGACAAATTTTCAGCTCCCAAAGCACTGGGTACATGTTAAGTCTTTAAACTGGCCAAAGCTACAGCTGGCATAGGCAGAAACAAAGTTCAGGAACTCAGTTTTCAGTCCTTACTCTATGACTTTAGGCCAAAGAGTCTGATGTAAAGTAGTCACAGGACAGCAAAATAATCACTTTTAAGACAGTTCAAGTATGACAGTGATGCAGATGCTAAAATAAGCCCTGACCACAAGGGTCCTTCATGTCATGACCGTTTCTGTTTTTCTCTTTAGCAACAAGCAAAGAATAAACTCCCATTATCTCACTGAAAAGCCCATAGGGAGCCAAGCCTGATGTTATATCAACTGTGGATATTCAGTGGCTTATTTTTGTGGTATGGAGACCTATGGGATACTGCACATTCTTCCTGTAACAATGCCTTCATCTCATTTTTGGTGCCGAGTCCATCATCATGTGACTAACATGGAATTCCTTGCAAGGGAAGGCTCGTGGCTGCTCTGTGTCTGATCCATGTCTGTTCTGTCAGGAAAGCCAGACAGAGTACACCCTATGGACTTTGCAGTGCAGCCTCTTAGGAGCACAAGTGGTTTTTCTGCTCTCTTAGTAACTGCTTTACCAAAGAAGAACCTAGAGTGGGAATCCTGGGGTAAATATCTGCCATGGTTCAATGGGAGCACAGCAGGAGGAGCTGCAGGGCATCTACGAGGCACTTACAGGAAAATGGGAAAAGGAGAGAAGAAATAAAAATAGGGGAAATAGAAATACCAAGACAAAGACAACTGTATAGGAAAAAAAGTATCTTGTAGGAAATATTTATTTACAGAAACTAGGGGAGAAGATTGGTCATAACCAGTATCATAACCAGTAATGATTGGTCCAATCATCAGCAAACATTGCAAGCTGCCAGCCACTGCAGTAAAATATGTGGAGCAGCTCTGGGTGGGAAAGTCTCCTGGACATGTCACAACCCATGGGTCTCATGTCTCTTCTTCCCCAGAGTTTCTACAAGCAAGTTTTTAAGGAACAGATTTTAAAATGCAGAGGTACCTGTTACCCAAGAACTTGGTGTTTAAATAGACTTAGAGATCTGAGTGGCAGATCTTTAGAGGCAGATATTTAAAGCTTTTCTGGCACCTAAAGACTTTCAACAGCACCAAGTTACTTAGCTGCCATTGAAATCAATGGAAGTTCTTGGCTTTTATCCTTAAAATGAGGAAAATAACAGTTTAATGAACACGGTTGCTAGGTAGCTAGAGATACTGAGTTCTCCCTTTTTGTGTAGAAGCGGGCACACTCGGTTACGTGTCTGTCCTGTCAATGCTCTCTGCCCTGTTAATAGCTGGCAGCTTTTCCTTTGCCCTCAGGGCTTGTGACCTCATTGCTGGGGCAGAGGGTGCCAGGCACACACTCCTCCACCTTCATCAGCTCAGAGGGGCCAGATGTGCAGCACAGCAGCAACCAGCCAGTAGTGAGTACCTGAGGTTATGTCAGAAACAATGATGCCCCAGTTTATTCATATTTATGATTCATATTGGGAACTACAACCATTATAACAACACTTAGGGACTCAAGATTGCATTAGCTTTTTTGTTCCCAGTGGCTGGTGTCACCCATATTGATGCACAAATTAAAAGTAACTGATGGTTATTGAAAAGTCTCTGGGAGACATTTGGTAAATTGATTAAAGAGGAATTCTGAGGGGTATTTCCTAGACATGTCCTCTGGGCATGAAATTTCCTTGCATTCTCAGCAGTAAAAAGTCATGAAGTCATGTTCTTGCTACAGCTCTGCTGTGGTCCCATAGGCTGGCATCTTCTCAAATTCTGAACAGTGGTGCTACAGCTTGGTGAATTAAGAACACACATAAGGTGTGTTTCCAACTGGCATTTATGAGCAACAGTGTTTTACAGACTTATGGGAAAAGATGAAAATTACTAGCAGGAAGTTTGTTTGGATCTTGGCAATTTATATAGATAAACCTGAGTCTTTCAGGAGCTTGCCTGCTGCCAGAATGAAAGAAGGAATGTGAGTTAGAGTTTCTAACACTCATTGATCACCCAAATCACAATTTTTCCCCAGGGAATATTTTCAGCCTGAAAACCTACTGAAAATGCCACACTGATATTAGCTCAGTACTGGACTGATTTATTCAGTAGGGTACTACAGAAAGTAAATGGCTACTATATTAGCTAATTCATATATATTTTGAATTAATTATATATTCTAAAGTGAACTATTGTTATTGTCATGGTGGGTAAGAGTAATTACACAACTACTGACTGTGTGTTTAGGTGTAATAGGCTACATATTTGTTCTGTTTCAAAAATCCTAGTATTTTTAGTGGAGATATCTAGTAACATCTCTAATGTCAAATGAGCAATGGTTTCCAACTGAAGGAGCGTAGATTTAGATTGGACACAAGGAAGAAAGCTTTAACAATGAGGGTGGTGGAACACTGGAACATGTTGCCCAGAGAAGTGTTCAAAGCCAGGCTGGAGGGAGCTTTAAGCAACGTGGTCTAGTCAAAGGTGTCCTGCCCATGGCAGGGGGTTGAAACCTAATGATCTTTAAAGGTGCCTTCCAACCCAAAACATTCTATCCCTCAATGATTGTAATGGATGAAGCTTCATGTATAATAGAAATAAGAGGAAAAGCAAAAGAGCACTGACACTAGAAGTTAACTAAGAAAACAAGAGTGGAGCATGTGGAAGCCAGCAGTATCACTGGGACAGTATTCTTAGCAGGATATACATGACATAAGCTGATGCAAAAAGGTTTTGAATGTTTTCTCTTGCCAGGGATATCAGATTAGTTAATTGACAGTGAATAAAATATGTGTAACTGTCTAGATTGTCATTTCATGAATCAGTATCAACAGAGGAAGTGTCTGCTGATTGTCAGACAATTTAATCCTGCTTTAATGTACCTGGCTATACATAGCAGAAGCACATTAACAAAAGAAACCTCAGAGATGAATGCTTGGATGAAACACCAAAACAGCTCATGCAACAAACAGTAATCACTTCTTCTCGGTGCAAGTAGAATGACTTTAGCTCAATTCTGTCCATAAGCTTTTGTAAGAGGATGAATTAGATTGTGATCGTGTACCTGAATTAGCAACACTGCGGCTTCAAACAATTTGTCCTGGGAGAAAGGGAAGTAATGCAAAGTTGACTTCCCTCCAATCCCATACTGCTTTCACTGGGAAGGAGTTACAGTGATCAAGCACACCCTCCAAACAGTCTATCACTGCCTTTACAAATATTCTCCACATCTGGCACTCGACACCAAAAGATGTCAAAGAACTCTGATGGGTCATCCTGTTCTCTGAGCTACATCTCACCGGTCACCTAATCTGGAAAATCTTCTATGGAAAAGTAGTGAAAGACATGTTCTTGATCTGACTGATGTGCATTCTGCAGCAGCAGAGAAACAGTTATGCTGGGATGCAGCAAGTATACTAAACTACAGCTCCTGGTTGTTCCTCCTGGACGTCTTGGTTCTGAGTACAAAGTTTCTCTCACTTTTTTATTGAAACCCACCCCACCAAGATGTCACTGTGTGGCATTGACTCTTTATTGTCCTCCCTTTGGCCCTGGCCAAATGATTCTTTCCCAGAGGCTTCATGGGAAATTCTGGTGAATTAGTTGGAAATAGGCTCTCATACTACTGCATCACTAGCCAGAGCTTCTTGGGCACCTTCTGGGAATGGCTGGCATTGTTCAAAGTACTCTTCTTGCTGTCCCAGCTTCAATGTTTTTGACCCTTAGATCCTCTGTTCTTTTCATCTCTTAATGTCATTATTCATTCTTAACATAATTTGGTGGTTTCCCTGCTCTCTTTTTCTCTAACCACTCTCTCATAAAGAAAAGCTTGCATTTGTTAGCAACATTGTTTATCTGTAAAAGGAAAAACCAGAAGAAACACTACAGAAGCAAATGCTTAGGTAAGAGTGAGAGCAGAACATATGACACCTTCCCTCTAATACTCTCCTCATTTACATCACTTTTCACCTCAGGGGACCTTCCTAATATGTTTTGATTTCAATATTTAGAAACATACAACTGGTCTCACTATCTTTCAAATATTTTTCAACTCTTCCCTTGCACATAAAGACTTCTTGCACCCACAACATCCCTAGCAAGGAGTTCCACAGATCTGCATCTAGTTTTTGTGTAAACAGTCAGGTCCTATTGCTTGCTGTGAACCTGGCTCCCGTTAACCACATCTTTTAGCCCTATTTCTAGCACGTAAAGAGACAGTGAACAGTTAAAACTTTTTCCTTGTGATGATTTGGTAAACCTTATTTATATTTTTCACAAAAGTTGTTATTTCTTCATAAGGAAGTTTCAACAAAGTTAGTTGTTTCTTTTATGGGAGTGTTCTGTACTTTGACTATATTTGTTGCCTTTCTCTTACCCTCTGCAGTCCTCATAAGTCCTTTCTTCTGACATGAATGTTTATGTTTTCTTAACTACTATAAAGCATTGAACAGATGTTTGCATGGAACTGTCAATCATAATACCAAAATCTAGTTGCTCCTAAAAGCAATGGTCAACTTAGAGCCCTTGTATGAGTTAGAATTGATTTCTTCTCCAGGCAAATCACATAACACTTATGCATACTGAATTTCATCTGGCCTTTTATTGCCCAGGTCCCTTGGGTTTTCATCTTTTTGCAGCTCACCAGGCTGTGCTCATCCTAAATATTTTGAATAACTGTGCATTGTCAGCAATTGTTGTCACTTTGTTGTTGAATCCTCTTTCCAAATCATGCATGAACAAGTTGAACAGCACAGATCTCTCCACTGAGGACATTACTCTGTCACAAGTGATGACCATTTATTAACCCCTTCCATCTCCTGTGTCTTGGCAAATTATCCATTCCAGGACCTTTCCATTTATGCAAATGATCACAAAGTAGAGACAAGGACTGGTGGCATTAATTGAAAAAATATATAACTCTTGCAGAAAAGTACATGAGGAAGAGCAGTCTTGGTGTGCTCTCAGTCCAGAAAGTTGGCTGTATCCTGAGCTGCATCAGAAGAAGAATGACCAGCAAGTTGAGGGAGGTTATTCTTCCCCTCTACTCAATTCTGGTGAGATCCCACCTGGAGTTCTGGGTTCTGCTCTGGGGTCCCCAGCACAGGAAGAACATGAACCAGTTGGAGTGAGTCCAGAGGAAGGCAAAAAAAATATTGAAAGGCTGAGAGAGTCATGGTTGTTGAGCCTGGAGAAGAGAAGGCTCAAGGAGACCTCATTGCAGCCCTTCAATACTTAAAGGGGGCTTATTTGAAAGATAGGGATAGGATTTTTAGTAATGGCTTCATACTGTAAGAGGGTAGATTCAGATTATACGTAAGGAATAATTATTTTATGATGAGGGTGGCTCTACGCTGACACAGGTTGCCTGGAGAGGTTCTGGATGCCCCATCCCTGGAAACATTCAAGGTCAGATTGAAGAGAGCTCTGAGCAACCTGATCTAGGTGAAGATGTCCCTGTTCATTGCAAGGGGGTTGTACTAGAGGATTTTTAAACATCCCTTCTGAACCAATCTATTATTTTACAAGAAAGAAATGGCTTTGAAAATTGCTGTTTGTCTTCTTTGACTTGACTATTTGAACACACACACTAAAACATCTTCCTTTTTCTCAACTGTTTGTATCAACGCCAGTTCAATTGGGAATAAAATGTTATCATTTTGAGGATGTGGAGAGAAATTGAGTGCAACAGAGGACTAACTCTTTTCTATGAAAACTGCCTTAATCAACACTTACTTGAAAAAAAAAAGGAAAACAAGTAGACCTCTATGCATTAAAGAAACAAGTACTTCTCAAAAGGTTCTTCCAATATTAAAAAATCTCCTCACAAGAGACATGTGGAGACATTCATTTCCAAGACTGACACTGATACCGAGTGAGCAGCTAATACACAATAAAATGTGAAAAGACACATTTACCAGAAACTGACATCAAGGACTGCATTTTTAAATCATAGTCCATAGAACCTGAAATTCAAGCAGCAATTCAAGTTGTTCCTAAGTTGTTCTAGGACTACAGAAAAGCTCTCCTTGACTTCTATCACAGCTATAAAAACAAACTTGAATGAGTTTGAGACAGTTCAAATGTAACAATGTGAGTATTGCAAACCCATTTCAAACTGCTTCAGGACCATGTGAAAAAATGTTAAAAAAACCACAAAAACTAAAAAGTGTCCAAAAATGATAGGTGGAAAGACAGGTGTTTGAAATACTTGTAGCATGGTGAGTTACACACTTCTGCAGAGGTAAAATTATGCCCTCTGACTGACAGGTTCTGTCTATACAGTCAAGTCTATTGCAAGTATGCGTCCATAGTTTCATGAGTATTTAAATACAGTCACACTTCCTTTCTTTTCTGATTGAGATGTAGTGGATAGTTCTGCTAGGTTTTTTTCAAATATCAAAATAGTCTGATAAGGCTGTTGGAGTTGTGGCTATTTGAGACCTCCACTTCATTTTTCACTGGGATAAGGAGCTGTGATATCTGTTACAGAGAACTGCAACTCACACTGCAAGTCAAAGATGTGCAACCAAGCTTAGGCCAATAAACCCATACTCTCATGACTTGTTATAAATCTGTAGTCTCTCCACCCAAGCTTGTTGTACTCACAGATTGACTAAATATCAGTCCACTCTCTGTTAGCAACAGATATTTGAAGGTGAGAATAAAATAAGTATTTATTGTTCAGAATCTCCCCAGCCCAAAGAAACTCAAGTCACAGAAATTCAATTTAAAAAGTAGACAGAGATTTGCACTCACAGGTATCTCCAAAAAAGTAACTATTTTCTAAGTTTGATGTCTACATTAATTTCTTTGCATGCAGTCTAAACTTGTCACATACCAGATGTTTTGTAGAATGTGTTTACAATCAATTATTTATATATTTAGTGGGAGTGTATTGCTGACAAAGGGTTGTGAACTTCCAGGCAGTAGTACTACAAAGAAGGTTTTGTGTTTGCCTTCAGGAGGAGAGAACAATCTCAAAAGATTCACCTACCACCAGGATAAGGAAGAGAAAAGGAGTTTGGTATTTCCCACTGTCTCTGCCTGAAATCAGGAATATTTATATCTGAATCCCAAACTAAAAGTATCAAGAATGAGGGCAGTAAAGAAAACAGGACTCAGAAGGTGGTGGGGCTTCCTAGGAAGGCATGGCCCCATCCTGGTGGACAGGATACCAGGCAAGGCTCACATTTCAAATTGAGGGTACCTAAGGGTACACAGACGTTGCTCTCAACACTAAAGGGTCTCAACACTATACATGGCAGCAGGCCAAAATCTCAGGAATCTAGGTAAGAGATGATGAGTAAAGAGTATTTAATACAAGTAAATTACATTGTTTTCTGCACCTCTGACCTTTGTTTCCAATCTAAAGTCTGGCTAGCATGTGTCATCTTTGCTGTACTACTGGGCTTGTCTAGTGCTCCAAGCAAGACGAATGAAAGAAATGCATCTCCCAGAAGGCAGTGGACCCAAAGAAGTATGGATACACAGGCTCCCTAGCCCATACCCAGAGAAATTCTGAGGCAGGAGGCTGTACTGAGACTGCCTTCTGCCAGGTTGCACTGCCAAAAGCCACGCTGTGGGAAGGCAGAAACCAGTGATTGTTATACATGGAAGAGATGCTGAGGGATGCTCCATGACTCAAGGTAATCTCTAACTGCAGACTAGCACAAAACCCAGAAGTTACCCCTAATCAACAAAATTGGAAAGCCCTCTGGTACTGTTGATATCAGAGCTTGCAAGGTACTCAGGAAAAGCCCCTCAGAGGTACTTCTAGAAAGCAGTATTGAGAAAAAAAAATTAATAAACTGGTGCTCAGCCAGGAAAAATAATTTCCCTACATCACAGAAACATAATTCAAAACATGCTGTGAAAGAAATTCTGTCTAGAAGGCAAGTAAATATTACATTATGTGTTAGAACAGTGTTATTATAGACTAAATAGCAAAGCTGATGTTTGAAATTGAAAGAAGAAATAACCCCCTCCAATTTGTTTGCTTTTAAAATCAGAGATAGATTTGATAGAATCTGATGGTATCAAAGAACTGTTTAACAATAGGAAATCTTTTCTTATCTAGCTGCAAAGCTGCACATCTTAAAACAGAATTTTACTATTCTAGGCATGCATATGTTAATGAACAGATATGCAGTCTCAGAAAGTTGAGATAGTTTTCCAACTTAATCTTGCTGACTTGGAACGGCTCAGAGAAGGAAAAGGTTTTCTTTCATAACCATTTGTATTTGCACAGAATAAACAGGTGCAATATTGACATGACAAACTAGAAAGCAGGTGTTTTAATTAAAACAGCCATAGGGAGGATCATTTGCAATGTTTCAACAACCACAATTAACTGTTCTCTGTGTCTCAGTCTTGATGGTGCTCATTTAGAAGGTATCAGAACATTTAGAAAATGCGGTGAGCCAATTGTTTTATATCTCCTACCTTGTAGGGTTACTGCAGAATATTCATTCTGCCTCCAACATTGCTTAAGTCAACATTAGAAAGTCCCCTGCACTGTAGCCATAGAGTTAATTGTCTTCACTCACATTCAGGAATTATTCACTGTCCAAAGATCTGAACATTAAGCAGACCTCCCTGTGGCAGGTAGGTAGTGTATAGCTTTGTGGAGGCTCCCTACACACAGAGGAAAATCATCCTCAAGGTCCATGGAGGCATTCTACGCCCTTGTCCAGGATGCAGTCCACAAACCAGTGTGACCTTCATGGCCTGTGGGTCTGGAAAGTCCCTCAGTGCTGGTTCTGTGCTGGGCTGTTTAGGATTTCTCCAAGGCTGCAGTAAAAGGGGAGGGAAGAGTCTGCTTCTGAGGACCTCACAGAAGAACTGTGGCTCCTCCTTACACTCCAAGCATGGCTGTGGAGACATGGACTTTGACCTGCCGGGAAACACAAGCAAAGAAGGTATTTTAGAAAGACCTACAATAAAAGGAAAAATTATCATTTTAATGCTTTGTTACAAAATGTGAGAGTTTTTCCAACTGTACTTTTGCTCAAACTGTTTCAGTTGGTCCCAATTCAATTTGTAGTAAACAGGATTCCATTCCACAAAATGGAATGGAACCACCATCACAAATACAATTCTAGTACAGACAAATTGCCATGAAGACCAAAATAGTAACACTTTCTGAACATTGCACTTCTATTAAATGGCTAATTTTGACAACACTGTGTGACAGCAAAATGGTCATGGAAAGAGAGCCTGTAAGATTTTAAAGCTACCCCTGATGAGAACTGAGACTATGAATTCAGACTGATGAATGGGGGCACTTTGCCTAGAGATGCTGTGGTGGTTCAGCCATGAACTCTCCTACTATGCCATCTCTTAGGGACTCTCAACTCTGATGCAGTCACCCTTACTACAAAGCAAATTCTCTAAGCCAGGCTTTCATAGCTGGCCCTATTGCTCATCAGGTGGAAATAAATACTAGAGAAAGTTATCATCTGCCAGCTTAGTGATTCTGTGGAATGAGGGGTGTCAGTGCTTGGGAGGTTATTCTTATAAGGTGATCATCAGGGTTTCAATTTTCCCCACACTTCCAGTAGGAGACCAAATGGAAACAGAACCCTCATACTCACCATGCCATGCTCTGCAGCCCTTTTTGTGGATTAAAGCTTCTAGCAATTATGTAGCATGTTGCAGCCAATTAGGATCTGATTATTCTGACATAGTTATCACCTGCGCTTCCCAATGGCTTCAGCTGTCCTTTAGGCAGATTAAATAGTCTTCCTACAAGAAAAGGGTACTACAACTAAGTTAAAATATTTGGACATAGAACCTTTTTCTTTAAAAAAAAATAAACTGCACCATATTATTTCAGTTGAAAAAGCAGTAACATTCAGCTCTGAGCCTTTTTATCCAGAATATATCTTTTTTCACAAAAAAATCCAAGCTCTCTGTGGGGTAGCTTCTCTGCATTTTATAACCAGACCTGATTATCCGATGCCTGCCTTTTCTGAAAATGTAGTATATTCTTTAAACTCTTTTTTCCCATAAGTATTTCTGTTGTGCTTTATATGATTTTCCTTATGGGTGCTTTTTACTATCAAGTTCTCAGCACCATGATGCTCATCTTGTTCTCATTCCAGTACTGAAGTCCTTGTCAGATACTTCCATAAGAAGAGCCTTTTATGTAGCTCAAACGTTTGTTACCCTCTAAATCCCACTTTTCTTTTTTTTTTTTATTTCAAGCCAGTGCTGCCCTCATTATCCCTTTCAGCTGTACAGTTTGCAAGGCTCCCCCTCCTATTAGAACAGTGTCTCCCGGATTACTCCACCCTCCTAAATCAAATGGTGTGATTTCCCTCATGTTTTTCCATCATGGATATTTGTTAACAATCACCAGCATGTGAAGTGACATACAAGCCAGAAACAAGCACATTCTCAGTGTAGGGCTGTAATTTTATAGACATGTCAGTATTTATCATTTGGTAATAAGCTTGTGTCTTGAATTGAATGGGACCATTCATGTGTATGAAGTTGCTTCCCCATGCAAGAGTTTGCAAGATTCTGGCCTAAATAAAGGAAATAAATATTCAGATTACTTGCAGCAGAACCACAACATGACCATTTGCTGAAGCCAACTTTTTCTCCTTCCATATTTCTTCCTGTCCCATCTGCCAGTATCTCATTACACCTACTCTGAACTCCTTTTTCCCTCTGCAGGTTGGCTTACAAGTTCTGTGGGACTTCTTTGAGTTATTCAGGTGTGTATCCAGGACACAGGAAAACCTTTCAGCAGCTTGGAGGCACCTTCCCTTTTTTGTCTTCCAATATGCTTGAGAACTTTCTGAACACTATAAATACTGACAAAGAGACAAGACCATGTCTTAGACCATACAAGCTCCATATATTTTCAAACCATATATGCATAAGCTCAGTATACCCCAAAGTAACACACATTAAGGATATGCTTAAGTGATATCTTTTGAATGCATCTGTTTCTTCATTTTGTCTGTTTCTCTGAGATTTTCCACCCAAAAATGCTGCTTGGGAAGGTGAAATAAGACCTTACTTATTCCCCATTAATATTGGAGAATTTTAATTTGAAATTGCAGATCTGTGAGATACACCAGCAAGATACATGATCAAGCTGCACCTTATGATGTCAACTTACTCAGCCTTTACATGTTTACTTTGCTTCATCTGCATATCTGACACTATTAGGAGCCACTACTTTGTTTAAGAATTGTGCATTAAATGACAGTGTCCAGATAGCAAGCACAGGCAATGTATATTGCTAACACCATTCAGTGAATGATCAACAATGTGCAGAAAAAATTTTACGTGAGAACAGGCTGAGAGGATTGGGTTGCTCATCCCATAGAAGAGAAAACCCAGGGAAAATTCATTGAGGCCTTCAATACTTGAAGGGGGCTTATAAGAGCGATGGGAACAAGCTTTTTGATGGGGCCTGTAGCAATAGGACAAAGGGTAATGGTGCTACAATAAAAGAAGTTAGATTCAGGCTAGATATAAAGAAGAAATTTTTTACCCAAAGGGTGGTGAGGCACTGGCACAGGTTGCCTAAGGAGGTGGTAGATGCCCCATCCCTGACAATATTCAAGGCCATTAATCTAGTTGAAGATGTCCCTACTAATTGCAGGGGGTTGGACTACATTACCTTTAGAGGTTACTCCTAACCAAAACCATTTTATGCTTCTATTCTACAAAAATGAGAGAGGGAAACAGAGAGTATTGTGTTCATGTGAGTGTGTGTGTATGTGTACTTCAGAACTTCAAATAAATAATGTGATTCAAAAGGTAAATCATTAAATAAAATATCTTCAAGTACACCATTAAAAAAAAAAGTAGACTAAGCATTCTCTCACTGAAAGAAGAGCTCAGTACAAGGATCTTTCAAAGCACCCTTGACACAGCTGTCCTTGTCACAGTGTTTCTTTTATCCTGAACTTCCCCACACATAAAGCAAAACATCTGCTTATGGATGTTTCATCAATGATGACACCTATAACTATTGGCAATTACTCTTTTTCTAGTCCATAACTGTTTGGCATTTATTTTAAAGGTGACAACCTTAGAAAAGACAAAAATTACTGATCTTTTGAGCAGGCTCCAAATGTCACATTGTGAAAGATGTTGTTTTATCATCAACATATGGCATCTGTCTGGGCTCCTTAAGGAAGTCTGTAGCTGGAAAATAAATGTTCTCTAAGCAGAATTTTTGCGACTCCAGCTTTTAGGCAGCCTTGACTGAAACACCATTCTGAGCATTATTTACCTTCAACTTAATTTGATCCTCAGGAATTTACACATAGTTTAAAGTTTCAGAATAAATTCCTCAACCAACTCCTCATTAAATTTACTTGAAGGGTTCTTTTATGATTAAAACAAGCTGGTTCCCAGAAGACTGTATCTGCACAAATGTACACATTAGTCTTTAAGACTACCCACATCCTGGTACTGTGGTTGCTTGTGCTTTTTAATGAAGAGTGAGCTCCACAATGTATTTGCTGTGCCAGGAATTAGGCATTTTCAGTATGCTAGCAGATAAGGAATTTATTTGAGCCTTTATTAGGGCCATTTTAATTTGAATTCTGTTTTGTCAAAAAACAATTTTTTTCCTGAAGAAATTATAGTTTCAGTTCTTAATGAAACAGGGGCAAAAGAGCAGCTGAACTGTGCGGTGATGGATGCTATGGCAACTAGAGCAGGTATGAAAAATGCTTTCAAGCAGAAAAATTGTAACAATAGAAAGCTAATTAGCAATTTAAGTAGACACCTTTGACTCCAGAAGTGAAGGGCTCTGGAATGCTAGCAGCTGATATTGCTACAGTTCATGTGAAAGTGCTTTCAACTTGGTGGTGGTGGGTTCACTGCAACTCAAGGTGTACAAATTTATATTCATGCAAGTTTTTGTCAGTTTCTTCCAGGGTAAATTCAGACTTCTGTAGCAAAAACATCTGCCAGGAAAAGAGGCTGTGGCAATGGAGAGAAGCAACAGCCAGCCACAGCCATACCATTCTGGTGAGCCAACTAATGAATAAAGCTGGCACTGCTTTCAGGGAAGAGCCATGGGCATGAATGTTGAGAAATGGTAACTTAAATGTGTGCATCTAGTAAATGTAGCCTCTAAATTTGCTAACTTAAAAATACATCTCTAGCTCTGGAAAGTTGAATTTTGTGTAGCAACATAGCTCATCCACCTTCTATGTCTTCTTCAAGCACAAATACCAGTTTAAACTGGGGAACTAGGCCTCAGCCCCTTTTATATGATGTGGTCTCACATCATATAAATGCCATTATATGCATCATATAAATACCTCATATCATGCCTCCTTCAGAAGCATTTGCTTGCTTCTGGAGAAACATATAACCCCTCTATACCTTCTATGATGCATATGCATTTGTATTTTTGGATTCCTTTGGTGCTTGATTTTCAACATGTGTTGAGGAGTTATCCTGAGCTGATGTCCAGTCCAGGTTTCCTCCAAATAATACAAATCTTTCATCTCCTCTACAGAATAAGGGTATACGAGTCAGTATTATTATCATAGCTTTTTCATATTCCTGTGAAAGAAAAATATTAATTTCTGTTGTGAAGATCAAAAAACAAAAGACAAGGAAAAATTAAGTTCTATTGGTTTATGGCAGAAACCCACAAAACTACTTCCTAGGCCATAAATGTCACATCTATAGGCTCACTGTGCTTTTGATCTGTGCATGTCCATCAAAGCCTCACACACAAAGTGTGGCAGGGAGACAGCAGCTCCTCTTTGCATAGACAGTGCCACCAGCACACACGCACACACACACACACACACACACATTTCTAGATTTCTTAGAATAGTGGTCTTGATGGATTTTAATGGCTTGGTTGAGCTACTAGAGACGGCCCCAGCAGGGATGGGGTTTTTTTGCATGATGACATACTCCATTCTCATTGCAGTTCAAGGGATAGCTTGCACAGATGCTTAGCAATTCGCGCAATCAGGCTGCTTTGGCATTTGAGAAGCTCAAGACTGGCTACAGATTATGAAAGTGCCCAGAAACCAAAGGGTTAATCAGGAAACCATCTGATAAACAGCTCCACTTCCAGTTCATATTGAGTGATGAGGGACTGGGATGCTACTTTTAATGGAAACCTTAGAAAATACAAGAAATTCTGCTCATCCAGATTCCTTTCTTGAACCACCAGGATGTTGGATGCAGTGCCATGGGAATGCAGGAGCCAGCCAGGGTCCAGTGCTGTCTCTGAGATGAAAAGTTGCCCAGGAACCTGTCATGAGGGGAAGCCTGGGGAAGAGCCACCTGGGTGACTCT
Source organism: Leptocoma aspasia (assembly GCA_013399835.1). Lineage (NCBI taxonomy): Eukaryota > Metazoa > Chordata > Aves > Passeriformes > Nectariniidae > Leptocoma > Leptocoma aspasia. Next base: position 25,202 of record VXAX01007539.1, on the reverse strand, counting down.
GGGCACTGCCAGGTCCAGCACAGCTCACTGTGCCTGGGCTGCTCAGCCCAAACTGGCTTTGGTGTCTGTTAACACACTCAGCACTATCCACAAAAGCAGGTATATGAGATACATGCTGCCATCCTCAATGCCCCTAGGGCTTCACATGGCAGCCCTAGGGGCATTCAGGAGCCAGCCACAGTACCCTGGGCATGTGTAGTCCATAGATGTAGATAATTATGTAGACAACCCACAAAAAAGGGAGAGCTGGTTGCTATGCTCTAGCCTAAGTAGTCTGCATCTACAGTGGAATGGGAGGAATCAATCAGCAAATCATGAAATGTCTTTTTACCTTTGCTATAGGGCTCTAAGACCACTCTTATTACTCCTAGATTACAGTGAGTTGGTTCTCAGTGGTCCTGCAATTTTATAGTAATTGCATCCCATAACATGCAGAAGCACAACCCAGAGCAGATCAGCCTCACACAGACATTTGCTACGCTGGCTGAAATATTTGCTTGTTCACATCAAAGTCACAAAGAACTGTTCTATAGTCAACGTCTCAACAACAACAAATCACTAGAGTGTTTTTGCAGAGTCCATGTAACTGCATCAAATTTGGCCTAATATAAAAGGCCATGGAACAGAGACAGGTTTCCACATACACAAGCCCCCATAAATTAGATGTTGACCTTTTGCTTTCACAGCTTCAGAGACTATTTTTTTAAAATAGCCTCAGCAGCTACTTTCTTTCTGAATAAAATAAATGTTGTTTTAGTTCTGCTCCCTGGAGCTGTACACTGTGAAGGTGGTTACAGCTCCTTCACGTGACAATGAATGAAGCTGAATAATTAAAATGGCCTTCCCAGTAAGAAAATGTAGGTAAGAGTTGAAAAAACAACTCTTGATCATGTCCTGCACAGAAAGTACATAAGAGCTCAGTAAATTGATCCTGGTTTCTTAAAAAAGCAACTTGATTTTCAGCAGCAAATGGCTTTAAACAAGCCTTTCAATTTGTGTTTGCAGTGGCACAGGAGCATGGAATGAAGGCCAGTCGAGAACCTTTGCTCTTCTGTTGCCTCATGGCTGTTTTACCACTGCAGCTGCACAGAGCAAGTCTGTCTCATGGTGCTGAGAAAATGCTGCTTGATAGTTTTGGTTTGCTTGGTACTGTCCTGATGATCTGACTTCTTCTGCAGTCCAGGCTGAAGCAGACGACCCTGAGTATATTGCACTGGCACCCAGAAGAACAGCGGAGCATGTATGGGCTGACAGACCTCTACACAGACACATGCTTCCAGACAGATTAAATAAGAGACTAAACAAAAGCAGAAGCATACATAGGAGGTCAGATGCAGGATGGCACACATCGCCAGTGATGGTTAGGGAGAGCTCATCTTACAGAGTGAGTGGGGCCTCTCCAGCAGCAGAAAACTGTATCCACTTTTCTGTCCTTCTCCCCCTATGCTAAAGTTTATGGTCACAAGTCGATGCTACCCTGGAGTAGCTGTGACCTATTACCATGTTCCAGCACTTAAGGGGACAGAAATCATTACTTACTTCCAGAAGCAGTGATGTCATAAAAAAACCAGAATGGTGCACCTTTATAGCCAGATGACCACTTCCTTCCTCGTGAAAACAGGTACTGACACGTAGGACAGCACAGTCATGGTGACACTTAAGTCCCGTACCCGCTGTGGTTCACATCTCTGGATAGCTAGCCACTGTTATTGAATCCATCTGTCACACCATAACATTGTACTGGAAAGAGTGGCAAACAGCCAAGGAATTTTTCCAGAGCTGTAACACAAGATATTCAGGAGTTCCAGTAAGAATCCCCTAACCCTCATCTAACAGACATATGAAACCAATATAAAAAACATAGGGCTCAAAATAAACCCAAAATGTGAAGCTGCAATTTGCTTGGGCTTGTTTTCATCAGCTCATCAACTATACTAATCTCCTCTTCATTTTGCTTTTTTTTTTGCCGATATGGAGCTGCAGAGGCTTTACAAGTGTGTGTCTGAGACACCTATTGAGGCAAGGCAAAATATTTGCCTCCAACCTTGCTGAAATGGAACCTGAAGTTTGCTTCAGGGTGTTCTTGTAAGCATCAGCCTATGGTCATGAAAATCTGGCCAGCGTTCTGCTGGTTGTACTTCTGCAGTCTCAGGTCTCTTCTCTGGTCCATGGAGTGTGATGCCATGGGCAATGGCAATGGCAGTGACAGAGCTTGGAGCCAGAGGCACAATTGTGCCACAATTATAACGCCACATTGACATGTCACTCTTGCTCTCAGTAAAAAAGTACCTTTTCACAGCTTTGTTCTGTAAATAGAATCGTTTGCTTGGCATCTTAGGATGCCAAACAATTCCTCTTTTCCAGCAACAGTTCCTTATTTTCTTTTTCTGCTCTTCCTAGGTTGAGTTATTTTCTTCCCAAGATGATTTAAATCTAAAATTTCCTTTATATAGATGGGTTAGTTGTGCAATAACACAGTGCTCCATTCCTTACTCAGGTCTGTTGTCCAGTAACAACTGTGGCAGCACTGCACGTGCACTGGCTGTTGGATTGGCCCCACTGTTCATGCCTTACAAAAGGATCCATTCTGCAGGGTTTGCTGGCTGATACCTGCTGCTATGCAGCCAACAGAAAAAGTAGAAAACAGCAGAACAAGCTCCATTCCTAGTGGAATCCCAGTAGATTTGCATGAAACAAAGTTGGCTTATAGGATGTTGTAAAATCCATTAAATGAATGGCTGCTATTTCTGTATAAATATTTCAGCAATGATGATACATGAGAAACATAAGTACTTTAATCTCTTTAGACTGTGTAATATGGGGGGCTCTTAACTTCTTTTGGAAAAACTTCTATTGATCAGTATAATTAATGCACAGTAAGGTGAGGCTCAGTACTTGCTTTCCAAATCTTAATACCTTTAAATTAACTCTATCATTTGATTAAGATACTCAAGTATTTTCTTGAAGGGAGAAACAACACCTTTGTGGTACCAAAAAAAATGTTCTATTATTATTTTTTATTGAATTTCAATATTGGTTAATCTCTCAGATTAAAGTACTGTTGATACTATAAATACCATAGTCTTCCTCTAGCATGTCAGCTCTTCATGCTCCTGTGCCTCAGGAACTGTCTTTGTCAGTTTTTTTCATTAATTTGTCAAAAATGTTTTATTTCTAGTCTTAATAAAGTTTCTTAAGAAAAAGTATTTCTCAGAGGGGTAGTTAATTTTATCTTTTATCTTAAGCCAATGTTTTTCATTTTGAATTCTAAGCAAATATAAGTGTTGATTCAATTAACACTTATAAAATAATGAAATGGTCTCCATTTATCTTCCTTGAAATCTCTACATTATCTTTGTATGTGATTATGTAGGAACATTGTTAATTTTATTTGCAGCTCTCTATTACCCTATTTGAAATGTTCCTTAAGATATACCTTAAATTCTCATGTTTGGGGAATAATACTCTATTTCAGCTCTAATGTATAATACAAGTAGACAACCACACAAATTGCAGTATTAATAAGTCCTAACTACAAACTAGTTCTTTTTTCACAAATTACTTTCTCATGTTTACATTCCAATATTGGAATATTATTCCAATTTTATTATCAATCCGAATTCCATTACCATATACTTTGAAAATAACTACTTCTTAATTTAAAAAACCCAACCTTGAAAGCCAAAATTGGTTTGTATTTTCTCTATTTTTGTCCCTCAAATCTCAGTATTCAAATTTAAATATTCCCTGAAAAGGACAGCTACATGTTCCTTTAGCAATATCCCAGTTATAAGACAGACTCCCTCAGGTGCCTTTGCCATTTACATTGCAGTTGATTTAAATTTTGATTGCCAAAGCTAGAGAGGAAAAATAACCTCTCTACCAAGGAAAAACCATTTTGCACTTATCCTTTCTTATAGGTTCTTTAAAGAATTCCTCCATCTGTCAGGACAGGATGCCTACCCTTGGACTAACCAGTTCTTTATATTTATACTTATAGGTGATGTATAATCCTGACGTCAATAATTTGGTGCCAGGAGAGGGTACTCATTGACTGCTTCACTTTCCTGTGCAAGGCTGACTACTTTGGTGGTATTACTACACAGAGTCTCTCCAAAATTCTTTCCGTTTTATGTTTGTATGCTGTTCCTGCTTTGAAATATTAAATCTCTGACATCACCAGGGTTTCTATCCAACACAATTGTCTTGCTGGAAACAGAGGCCTGGAACTTACATTTGGATTGTGCGTGGCTCATTGGATGACTTCAGCTGTTGCAGAAATAGTTTATGTATACAACAAGCAAATGTTTTTAATGAGAAACTGGAATAAAATCAATATTGTAGAAGGAATTTGAGAAAGTTCATCATGTTGTCTGTCAGCAGTCTCATTTCCTTTAATTTCTTTATTAAAACCAGCTCTTAGTAGTTCATTATATGACATAATTTAGGTTAAAACACAACCCACATTTATCCTGTGGCCAAAGAGTCTCCAAGGGTAGCAGAAGTTGTATAACTTCACTTTGGAGAGAGAGAAGAGCAGAAGAACTGTGAGATAGGGTGGAGAAATCCACAGTTTCCTTCCTAATCCTATAGCCTTGTCACATGAAGGCATTTTCTATGGAAGCACATGCTCTGACTGTGCAGTAAATGAGTACACAGCTGCCCTTCAAGTAGGAGGGCAAAGACTTAATCTTAGAAGTTTCCCCCACTGAACCTCTATACTTTCTCTCCTTAAGATTAGATGGATTTCATCCTTAAGTGATGACTAGCACTTTATGAGCTCATTCTCTGCCATCTGGGAATATAAATTCTTTAACACTGGCATTTGAGTAGCTTTACATCTTTTAAGCACTTGAGAACTAATCCCATCCTCTGTACGCAGCTTTGTGTGCTGCATTTTCTCAGGCAGTGGCAGAGGAAGAGTCTCTCTCCTGGCAGGATGGAGCACCCTGTAGGCCAGTCTTTACTCCCTGGTAGGAAGGTAAAGCAAAGATTTCTTGCAACTTTGGTCTCTAATAGTTCTGCCATTCCCATGAAGAAGCAACTATGCTCCAAGTTTGAACCAAAAGGAAACTTCCCTTAAGCACATATCCCAAGTCTGGCTGGACTGTCAGTCACTGACTGGATTTTTAATGCTGCCATGCCTCCAAACGTGGCTTCAGCTGCTTTCTGCAAGGCAGCATTGGGCTATTTGTTCTGAGTGCTCACTGCCAAGCATCAAATGCTCAAGCAAACTAGTTCTGAGTTTTAATACAATCATATACTGTCTGAAGTCAACCACTCTAGGAAGCTTTGGGCAGTCAGAGAAATAAAAAGAACATGTGGAGATGGGCCTAAAGACATTTTGGGTGTAGCTGGTGACAAATCAGATATTGTTAGACTCACTTTAGACCAAGTATGTCTTTCCTGGCTTCTGGTCTTCTGCTCCAGAACCAATGGAGATCATGCTATCATGACACTAACAACTACCAGGAACTGAGGACAGCTGGGGTGGTGGAGGTGGAGGTGGTGGCAAAAGGGAAAGGCAGGAGGAGCTGGGAGGTGGTGGCAAAAGGGAAAGGGATGGTTTTAAATCAAAGAACTAGAAATAAGAAATATCAGAAGACTAGGAAGTTACCACAGTTGGTCAAACAAAGAGGAGCAAGAGAATGAAAATCTGGCAAACTTCAGGTAAGAAATTGAGAAACTATTCTCTCCGCTTAAAATCATTTTGACCAGGAGCATATGATCCCCAAAGGCCAAGAAAGAAACTTGGTAGTTTGGGGAAGTGCAAAGCTGGTCTAATAGATATTAAGTCCCAACTAATCTGGGGACCATTTTTTCCCAGGAACAAAAGCAATGCTCCCCCGCAGTCCCAGCTGGGCTGAGCCCTGCCTTAGTGCAGCTGACAACTGAGCCCTTAATATTGCTTCTCTGGGTAAATGGATGATAGCCGTGCATCATCCTTCCCTTGGTGACTCTTACTTCTGGCACCATTTGTTTCCATTTCATTTTAAGGTCAGTATGAATTGTCTCAGGCAAAAATGACTTAATAATGAAATTAATAAAATGAAATAATGTTAAAGTAATACTATAAACTTATCTTTTGGCAATATGACAAGCAAGGGAGGCTTTAGATCAGATAATCCAACAATTACTTTTTATAAATATACCTAAGCCATTTCTCAGTGTAAACTTGCAGATTGCACAAGCACTCAGCAGTCCCTTGTAGTCTGCAGATACTATCTTTCAAAAAACTTAGCAAGTTTTGCTAATGCTTGCTGCATGAAAAGTTTAAAGACTCTCTCAGTTTAAAGACTGTGATATAACTGATTGCTTTAATATCATTTTCTACCAGAATGTTCCATGGTACACTGTGCCCTGAGATAGCATCTGAAAGTGGTTGTATGGGAGAGGGAGGAGGATCAGGATTCATGACTCTATGGCAACTGAAAAAACCGGGATCCCAAAGCCATAATAAAAATTGTTCCCTGTGATAGGAAGTTCTGTTTGCTTTTTGAAACTGAGAGCAATAGAAAAAAAAATTTGGTATCCACCTGTTGGAACAGGGAGGGTATTTCACACTCTGATTGGAGAAAGCAAATATGTAAATGNAAGGGAAGGGAAGGGAAGATCCCTAAACAATTATTCTTTATGAGTACATGGATTTCCTAGACAAAGACATGACAAGTCACATCATAAGTAACTGTCCCACAGCATCACAAGGAGGAAATGAAGGCAGAAGAAGATGGGGAACACATCTCTTGATGTAAAAGAGCATGGCAGCATTTCAGTCAGGACTAAGAACTGGGCCTGGAAGGCATTAAGAAATGGACACTATAGGAAATTATTTTCCAGAGTATTGCACATTGATCAGAATCTTATGTCTGTATTAAAATGTGCAAAAAATGCTGTCATTTTGAAAAGATGACTACCTGAGGAGCAAAGGCCAAGACAGTCAGGTCTTTCATCTCAACAGTCACAGGCAGGAACAAAAGAGATCTGGTGATCATGATACAAGTTTTTTCTTCCGCAGAAGAGGATTAAGTACATTCTGACAATTAACTTCTATCCTTCTCATAATAAGCAGTGAAAGACTATTTTAACTAAGCCCAGTAAATCAAAGATGTGTGTATACAGAGTAAAATTGCTTCTTTTCTTTTTTACAGTTACAAAAAGACCATCTGATTCCAATGATAATCAGCCACTCCACATGATTCCCATTAGCTCTGTCCATGGAACACCTGAACAAAAGCCAAAGGAACTTGGACATGTTCCTCATTCTGCCTTTTCATTATTTTTTTCATCTAAACATCTGTTTTCCCATGTTGACGTATGAGCTCATAACTTGCAGAACAAAGACAACCCGTGCCTTCATGTAGCAGCATGTTTATGTAGGTAGCACTGGGTTTTTCTGACAATTTCTCCATATCAATTCCACCCTTTAGTCTGTTGTCCAAATTCACTGCCACATTGCAAGGAATGACCAAGAGTCACTGAATGCTTCTTTGGTGGGGAAAGTTTTTCAAAAAAAAAAACCAGAAACTAAGGCATAATTTAATGAGGTATATTGGTTAAATATAACTTTATAAGGAAAACACGATGGTGATTACTTCATGAATAGCAATGCTATGACCACTATCACAGATCATGTCTATTTAGCTGCACAACACCATAGCATTTTCAAAACAAACTTGTGCCCTGTTTTGAAGCTTTTACATTTGAGGGCCATGATCCTGTAAAAGTATTCACTTTTCATGGATCACGGGGATCTCCTGCAATACCCCATGCTAAGTATGTGTGTGATGTGTGTGTAACAGCTCAAAAGGACCAGGCCTCTTAAACACACTATATTTAAGATCATCAGATCCTGTGCAATGTCTCACATATGGAAAATTATGAAAAGCTTAAGTGCTTGCAGATCAAATAAGTGAATTTAGAAAAAAAAGATGAAAGATAAAAAAAGTTAGAGATTACAAAATAGAGTACAAAGTAGAGTTGCTTTGGACTGTAATGTGATTTCTGCTAGTCCTGCTGGTGTTGGCTTTTCTTTGTTTACAGTATGAATGCTGTAAGCCCCCTACAGCAAACCTACAATCCAAAGTTGAAATAAAGTTAGATTCAATGTTAACCACTTAAATATTTAAAAATTCTTAACAGTTTATAGTGTTAAAGTTTTTCTTGCAATAATGCAGTTAATATTATTTTTAGTTTAGATAAAAATAAATACCTTAATTTTTTTCTTCCATCCTTCTCAATTACATAAGCAGATGCAGGAGTATTGAGAGCAAGAAAGTGGAAGGCAAAGAGGGAGAGAAAGATGATAAACAACACAAGAGTTGTAGAAGAAGGAACTTGGTAACAAATGAGAGAATGAGTATCATTAGGTTAAGGTTAGGACAGTGAGGCAGTAACAGTATGGATGTACAGATTTTTGGCCATTAATACAGAAGTACAGGATACCAAATGTAGTTCTGTGTACTCCTTCAGTAATATAAACAGAGTGTCAAACACTCTATCAAATAATGTCAGGAGTGTGGCACCTGGGTCCAACGAGAGGAGACAAGCTGCTGTGGCCAGGCTGCTGTCAGACACCATGAGAGGACACCAGCTCCAGCACTGGCTTCAGACAGCTGGGACACAACAAAGTTCTTGCAGACTCTGGTGGCACAGAAGTGGATTGAATAGCAGCAAATGGGGTGTCAGCAGATTTGGGGAGGCTTCTTGTGATTATTCATGCAGAAATTGTTGTCTTACCTCAGCTCACTTTAGGCGACCTGTATTTTCCATCAAGGATTTTTGGAGATGCCCATTTCCATAAAGTTTACTGTTGGAAGGCTAAAAATTTAACCATAATTACTATCATTTTAGCCAAAAAAAGACAGTCATAATTTCAAGTATTAGCCTCCATCGACCCACCAGCTACAGCTACTCATATATCTTTCCCACTCAGGAGGAGAGTTCAAATGCCAGTTTTAGCTGACTCTTGTCCCATGGCAAAGACAGATATTAAGAGCAAGGGATTCTTATATCATGTTTATAAAGCGAAGGATGCATACATACATAAAGATGCAAAGGAATGCAGTTTGTACCTTTTTTGTTTCATCTGAGATGTTGTGCACTGAGAGGAAGCATTCATGCTGTGCAGTTTCATGGGAAGGCTGGAGAGTTGGGATCCCTGATTGCTGGACAGATGGGCTCTCCTGGAGGGCAACTGACCATGCTGTCACTTCTTCATGGATTCAGCACATGTGGTCATCTGATGCCAAACTGGGCAGGAAAAGCCTTGCCAAACACCTCACAAATACCTCAAGATGTGTTTTTATGCCTTGTCTTGGGGTGGCACTGCACTGACACTCTCTGCAATGCCATAAAAACCAGGTTGCGGAGCTAAAATAACACTTAGATACGTGCATTCTCCTCTGCTGGTTTCTGATAAATTGGCTTCTGGTCCCATTCCCTCTGAAAGGGCAAGGGGTATCCCATTGCAGTAGTGCTGAGTCTCTGCCAGGTCACCAGGCTACACAGAAACCTGCAGCATGACTCACCAGGGGTAAATGTTTTAAGAAGTCTTGAGTCATGTATATATATTCACAGAAACTTATGAATCTGATTGTAGCAAGCCCTGTAGAAACAGAGTTAAATGCTCCCCCTGCCCTAAGAGATGTAAAACACAATTTGGGAGAAGACCAAATGATAAGTGGGAGAGGAAAAACATTAAATAGTAGGAGCAAATATTTATGTAATAACTATAAGCAGCTAAAGTTTAAAAGATGCAAATGATTAAACATTAAGAAGAAACACTTTGTAAAGGTATGGATAATTTGGGAAAGATTGCTTGGAGAAAATTAATGTTACATGCAGTTCCACGATTCCACAGATTTGTATAATTCCCAGATGTTCCACAGGTTTCACATCTGAGATCCTCCTCGAAAAAGAGTGTAAAAGAGAAGGATAGTTCCTTGCAAATAATTCAGAAAAGATAAAGGGGCACCTTAAGGGGGGGCACAGCAAAAAGGCAGCCACAGCAGAGCAGATAGCTGAAGGAAAAGTAGTGTTACAAGAAATTTAGCTATGAAATGCTTTCACAAAAAATGTACATGCAGTGAAACTCAACAAGTTTTACAAATCTGTTTTCATGATCTCCATTTATATTTAGGGTTGATTTAAGCTTTTATTTCAATTATAGCAGTTGTAGTACAAATTAATTCTCATAGTTTGGTTCCAACTGCTCAATTTTGATTTATTAAAAAACCCCACAATAGACAATGAAAAGTATCCCTCTCTGTTCTTTAAATAGCCTTCTGCTCTGTTCACTCTGAGTGCTGTACAGTTATAGTCACAGCTCTATTAATTAAGAACATGCTGTTATCCTCAGCACTGAGAGAAATGAAGTTACTGATAGATAAAGTTTTGAGGTACCTATCTCCCATGAGAGCTTCCAATGAAAGGAAATGTGGGTGACTGATGATGTAAGTGCTTTGCAGCATGGCTGAGAAAATTGACCCTATTTCTTTGCACTCTCGGGTATTCTAACAAGAGTGGTGTTCTCTCTGCAAGCACTCATCTGGTTTCAAATTGGATTGTTCAATAAGATGTGTTGAGTTGTGAGAAGTTCCACAGCTATCCTCTTCTCCTTTCTCTATCCTATATTGTACATAAAGTTCCAGAAATGTGGAGATATAGGAGCTTCATGCTTTGGAGATCTCATGCCTAAATAAATGGTCCAGGACATGATTAAGTTCCAACTAATTTTATATATCAGATAATATAAAGAACTTAATGTAAAATTATGCTAATTGTAATCCTACAGTGAAACTGCCAGCAGCACTAAATCACATTTAAACCTCAATAGTTCCTCTTACTGTTATTTTCCTGCTATTTTCCTTCATGGTTTGGTCTGTATAGATGCTTAGATGAAAAATGATAAATGTGACAAATATACCAATATTTGTATCACATAAGGTTTTATGTTTTGATTTAAGAAGAAAGAAAAGCTATGCCTTCTAAAGCCAAGATTCTCAGGACAGGATTGTTGTTGTACTTGTTGCATAAAAACATTTATGTGTCAGCCTCGCAGCACCCACAGCAATGAACAGGGCATGAGGAAAGATAAGCAGAACTTTCTGATCAAACAGCTTTATCTTTTTTCTCTTTTTTGTCTTTCTCTCCTTCCAGATGCATGAAAGGGAGAGCACACAATGGTTAGTTCTTAACAAACCAAATTAAAACCCAGGCTAATCTCTGGATCCTTATCAGGACAATGACACAACAGCACACTATGTTTAGAGGAATAAAGGATAATATTTTATAAATATATGTGCATGCTCCTGGGGCAACTACTTATAATCAAGAGATACTTCTTTCCTACATGTGATAGAAATTTTATCATGCAAGAAGTTACACTATGTGAGACCTAAAGTACTTTTACTGACACTTAGGTTCCCCATCAGACTGCACAGATAATTTAGAATTATTACATTCTTCTTATTCATTCATATTAAATTCTTCTTATTCATGTTTGAAGTCTAACAGTCCAATGTTACATACTGATGTAGATGCTACTAAACACTTCACATTGTATTTCACACTGGCATGAAATCTTGGCTTTTTAAAAAGTAATATATTTTCTCTTGGACATAGTTATCCCTGTTAGTTACAAAGCAGGAGGCTAGACTTGCTAGTGGACACTTTCAGTACCTGACCTTTGGCATACACTTCTCAGGAAATTTCCTTAATTCACAAACAAATTCTGAAACTCTTACTCATATTAAACAGACTTCAGCATAAATAAGTGTCATGTCACTCAAGCTTACACTAGATAACCAATGGAAAAATGGTATAATGATCTCTTTTTGAACCTTCTGATCTATGGAATGTCTTCAAAACTAGATGGGGGTAAAATTCCTACCAACATATTAATACCATCAGTAGTAACAACATCAACAAAGCATCAGCTAGCATTATCTATTTTTTGCCAAGAGACTAGTTATCATAATAAAGAAATTCAAGACCTATTTACTTTGAGGTGTTCATGAAGCATTTAAATTTATATTCACAGAACCATATTAAGCAACTAAGTAATATTTCACATTAAGAGTGAAGAGGATCCCTGTCCTGACAGAAGCTGATCATTGTCTAAAGAGTGTTTCACAGAAGAAAAGATAGAAACAGGACATAGGAAATTTAAAAATAAAATACTGAAAAGAAAGGGCTTCCTAAAGTACCACATAAACAAAATAACCCAGCCAGCTAGGGAAAAAGAAGCCCAAATCCCAAGAGGGAAAAAAAAAAAGTTACGAAACTCACTAGTTTCCTTTGCAGAACATTTTTAAGGTACCAAGGAAGAACAGTTTTGATCTTCTCAGGTGAACAGCTAATGAACAAAATCCAAGATGGTATAGTATCTCCTGTGTGGGAGTTTGAGAGCTTTGATTCAGAAAGTATCAAAGAAAAATAAGAATGGAAATCAAATTTCGTATAATTTATAAGTAAAATGGTATTTCATACCATAGCTCAGATCCAGAAAATAACTCAGGCTGTGACTTTTTGCAATGATCAAGCTATTTCCTACTATTTCCTTTGTCTTGTCTTTTCCCAGTTGGACCATTTTTCTTAAACAGTAGACAAATAATAACAGAATGGAGCATGTTGTAATGAAATTAGAGCTCGCCATCAGCTAGTCTATTTTATGTTTCTTACACCATGAAGTGAACTTAACTGTAACTTCTCTGGCTCTGTGAACTTACATAAAGGATAGAGGGAACAAATTAGTACAGTAGGATGAATGACAGTAAAAATAGAGCAGATGTCAAGATTTACTGTAAAGCATACCATGGCTTTAAATCTACTCTAAATTGTCCAGACTTGTATGAGTTTCTCCTGTTACAAAATGCCCAAATGACTTCAAGACTGAAAGAAGAATTCTAACTGATTAATTCACATTATAAGTGGCTATTCATGTCAGTAAAAGGAAATATTAGTACTCAAACATCATAACACATGCTGAAATGAGAACAGTTTCTGCTATTTTTGAACAGCTAGATCCCTAATCATTATTTCACTCAAACATTTCTTTTTTCTTTTCAAAAAATACTTCATAATGAAAGAGAAGCATACGCTAGGGATTCGGTACTAACTAAATGCATAAAAATAAGACAAATTTTAATAATGCTACCTAAGATTTTTTGAAATACATGTGTCTTGACAATCAGTTATTCAGGTTTTAGCTCTTACTTTTCTTGATGTTCCAGGTCCCACAGCTGCAGTACTGATCAGGATGACAGGATTACATTGGATAAGCAATATCTGCCATCTGCTGGAAGGATATTTTCTAGCATTGGTGAGGCTGGCATTGTTTGGGTAGGTGGCCAAATACAGAGAAACTGAATTAACAGCATTCTAGAAGTTGTTGAGAAATTGAAACTCTATCTGCAGTATAATAAAGACCTTCACATGCTGTTTACTGGTGGAGAAATGAGTCACAGCAGAAATTATTTCCAGAGCAACCTAAAGGAACAGGACTAGAGACTTCATCAAAGTACTAATCCCCTTTTCAGTATGGTATCCCACACTGCTACTACTGCTACAGCAGAAAAAAAGAAAAAAAGAAAAAGGGAGGGGAGGGGTGGGGGAGATGTTAGTAAACATCACTAAACCCTATTTTCTTTCAAAGCATTTCAAAAATGCAATTTTCCTCTAACCACTCTCTAATTATTTCCCAGAAACACAGAATACAGCAGTACTGCATATTTGAACAGAAAAGGGTCTCAGTCTTCTTATTTTACACGAATAAAGCATTTAAGTTAACCATGATGATAAAACATTTTAGAAAGGGAATCAAACCTAGTGTTCCTGTAATGGTATTACAGACATAGATGTCTACTGTCACATAGAAATGTATTACATACAGATAAACTTCCACAATATATATCTTTGGGATTTTGACAAAACACTGCTATTTTTCTGTGTTTTTAATGCCCTTGAAAGTATTCCATTAGGCTTCAAACTGACATTTCCATGATGTGAATGAATGGAGTGAAATGCTATAATTACCTGAGCTAACAGAAATTGCACACTGCCTTTGCTACTCTTTGGTAGCAGTAGTACACTACCTGGTTAATACATTAGTGTGCTGTAGTAGGACTTGTAGTACTATTATGACAATTATCCATCACTTCTGAGCCCACTTCCCTCTTATCAGGAGCATATAATTTTGCCATACATGAATAGCTCAGTCTGGAATTTTCCATGCTGGATGCTTGCCTCTGGACAATTTTGTAGAAAACTTCAGTCAAAAGATTTCAGCTGTTTCTGAAAACACAATTAAGGGAAAAAAAAAAAAAAACAAAAACGAAAAAAAACCAACCAACACACTGTTTTGACCACTGTTAAAATATTCTGGCAGCCTTTTCTTCTAATAGCTGTAGCACATTCATCCTTTGATACAGGGACTTCCTGTTTGCAAGGTCAGTAGCCTATTTATCAAAGGTAAACTTCTTGCTATCCTCACAAAATTTTATCAAAGTCTGTCCATGTTATAAACCTTGAAGCCTTTGCATAACACGTTTCCAGAAGAGACCACAGTACATCCACCCACTCCATCCTTGGGCTGCACACTACTTTCACAACCTTTCAGGCTCCAAGCTGACATCATGGCTGGCTGGTCTGGGCCTGTGATCTGAGACCAAGGATACACTTTTAACAGTCCCAACACTGAGTCCTGGTGGTGTGGGACAGAAAAAAAGGGGAGCTGGCCAGAACAGAAATGCTATGGTAATTGTGGGTAGTATGGTGCAGAGTGGTGTGGTGTGGCCTGGCGTGGCGTGGTGCAGAAGGTGCAGCATGAGAGGAAAGCTGGGATGGGTTGCCAAGGTGTTGAGAGCGGTGGAATGGGAACAATCAAGAGAAAAGAAAAGGCTGGTGTGGTTACTTTAGACCTAGTTCAAGGTGGAGTTGAGATTAAGACCTAGAGGAGTGTGAAAGTGAACAAATAAGTTGGCAGCAAGGAGATATGAAAGGGAGATGGATTCAATTAGTGATCAGATATGTTGGAAGTAGTGGGAAATGTCTAGGAAAAGACAGTAGAACAAGTAGCCAAGAGCAGATGACAAATCTAAAGGAGAAGATTGGAAATGATTGGAAATGATTGCGAATGGGGAAGCTGAGGAAGACAGACTAGATGAATGAGAGAGATGACTTCTCTCCTAGTCAGGAGAGAAGAAAAAGTATGGGTAAGACAAGCATGAAAACATAAGCTGAGGAATTAAAGGGGGCCAGTCAAGGAGACAGGGTGGGAGTAAAGCTGGGATTTAGCTGGAGCAGAGATTAGTATTGGCTCAAGACTATTTGTCAGACTGAGTATTCTCAGCCATCATTTATTTCAAGACTCCTTGGTCAATATGGGACATATGTCTCAGTGGACTTTCTAAGGCATGTGCTGTAGGCTGGGTATCCCCAAGTGATGTCATTACACATTATCTTTTGCTCCTGTTTCATTCACTCATCTGCTCTGATCATGCATTTACTACTACTGTAGTAAAGGAAACTGATTCTTTGCTGGCCAAAATGTGCTTTTAACAGAGGTGAATGAAAAATTTAATCCAGTAGACTTACCACCTATCAAAGACAGTCTGTTTTTACCTTGGCTATAACCAGGTATATCCACAGCCCTTAGGAAGGCTGTGCATGTGTGTATGTATGCATTTCTTTTAGGTTACCTTTCCTTCACAGAGTGGGAGAGAGGCATGAAGGAGGAGACAGTGACCTACCATCACGAACTGTTGTTAGAGGAGCCACCCTCATTCTTGCATGCTGCTTTAAAAATGAACCTTAAATATTTTCATATTTCTTCTGGTATGAAGAGAGCTGAAAAGTATAAACTCACATTTGGAGAGCCAGCACATTGAGAACCACAGGCTAGAGAGGACAAGAAGCATGGGCAGAGCTGTGGGCAGCTGGCAGTGAGCACAGGCTGACAGGAACTTGCTGCATTTCTTGCACTGGGAATATGAAGATCACATTCAGTCCCTGGCCATACACATATATTGTTGAGAAACAGAATCTCAAGAGTTCCCTCCCCGCAGTTTACTCATAATTTTCGAAGACTGCATGGGTCTCAGGGGCACTCTAGTGATAGACCATTAGTAATTCTTTACTTTTGGATTTTAATAACCATGATTAGAATATCAGTTATTTTGTGACTTCAGCAATAGACAGATGTCATTTTCTCATGCAACTGAGGAATGGGGAGAAAGTAATGCAGACACACTGCATAATGCCCCTATCCACTGAAGACTGTAGTGAAAATGCTCATCTCCATAAGAGTAAGAGGAAAAAATGCATGAGATTAAAGGAAACTTAATCATGTGCATAACCTTATGGATGAGTGGATTTAGAATAGATAGGTATCCATTGCTCCCTGAAAAGCTGCCTATAAAATATCTAATGTCCTGTAAAATGTATGTTTTGCCAACTTACAAAAAAAAAATAAAAGAGTTCAAATATTTAAAATATTTCAAATACTTCAAATACTCAAATACTTATATCTAGAGTATAATTTGTATACTTTTAAGAGAACATTGCTACCACTGATCTTTACACTGGATTCAGAGCAAATATGAAAGAACAACCCATGTTATTCAGTGACAGACAAGGGAGTCTTTTACACTATGTGGGTAATGTGTGTACTTAAAGGCTTCCATTGCTCTCTGCTCTCTGGTGGCAAAGGTTCCCGGGCATCAAACCTTTCCCAAGTGGTCAAAACCAGAGTTTTTTAAACGTCCTCTAAGTTCTATTTTCTTTCTTCTTTCTGAGTCCACCCATGCCTGTTCCTCTCTTGGGTTCATGTGAGTGCAGAGTCCAGTTGTATTACTGCCTAGTACTCAGAAAAAGCTGTGCTGTGCAATAGCAGCTCTGTCTTAAGTGCTGCAGCTAATTAGTGTCAAAACAAAAAGAGGAACAAAACAAAAAAGAAAAATAATGACATCTTGAAAATATTCTTACTATTCTTTTTTTTTAGTAGGATCAAAAAATTAATTCACTCTCCTGGACTGGTGTCAGGAAAACAGAATCCAAATCACACAAGTACACTTCAAATGTGGGATGATGTATATTTATTCCACATGCACAAAATTTCTCGCCCCTGCACCTCCTAGCTGGCACCACTGAGGCAGAGCTAAAAGAAAAAACCTTTTTAGACTCACTTGGAACTTGCTGCTGCCTCTCTGTAGCCCAGTTTCTGGATGTTTGAGCTTAAATTCACAGGCACATACCAATACAAAAACCCATATTGAGTTCAGTGGGATCACGTGTAACATTTTTCTTCTTGGTATGATTTCATGGTTTGGCAAGTCTTTATGCCTCTCTCCCCATTAAGAAGCATTTCAATTCTTTGGTCTCTGGGTAGATCATCTTTGTTGTAAACTCCTCCCACTTTTTACAATAAGGCCGAATTTTCAAAGCCACCGAAGTGCTCAAGTTAGGAGAGAGGCACAAAAGGGGTGAGGGCATGGCAAAAACATTTCTGGAAGAGGGCACCGAATACCTATGTAGAGAACTGACTGCATGTGCACAAGATTCAAGATTTCTGTATGTTGTGCCTGGGACAAAGGATAACATGACCAAGGATTATATGCTCAATAAATATTTCTGAGCATTTTTCATTTCTGAACCAAGTAGAGGTGATAGGAGATATCTACTAAGATTCCTCTTAAAGGAAGTATGGTCTCATGGACAGAAACTGTATTTTTTTTTCTGTTTGTACACTACACATATTATTGGGTTTCTCGAGGGAACTCAATTAACAATACAAAAAACAAGCAGTTGAAGAACCTAGGCAGTGCAATGTTCATTTAAGTAGCTAAATTGTAGCCCCCTTTTTGCTCCTTTTTAAATTCCGCACTTGCAAGGAATGTTCAGCAACACCTAATGTTCAAGATGCGCAAGTCTAATATGAACTTTATCTAAAGACAAGCTGAATGGAAAAGACTGCATTTTCAACACTATCAGATTGTTAGTCCTGAGTAAAAATGCAAATGTGATCATCACATCCCTCAGAAAACAAAAAGAAGTGTGACGTCCTGCCATTCTTTTTAGTGGCTTGTGACTGAGGGAGTTACTGCAAGGAAGGCATGGTGAACTACACCAGTCATACACTTGGTCTTTTTTCTCTGGGTGCTGCTCACCTGGTTTTTCTACTCGACTCCAGAGTGCAAAGCCTTCTAGGTGACTCATATCATTCTTGAATGCTGGATAAAGCTGCTGACAGTCTTACAGCACGCAAAATTCATTAAATGGATGCAAGTTCGGAAATCTTTTTTTCTAACGCTTTGCTGCAGCATCTTAACAACCCCATCCAGTGTTCCTAATCAGTTACTTCTTGTTAAAATGTCACTTAATTGATTAGAAATCCTGGTAATTAAAGGAAATAAGGCATTTTTCGTGTCATTATTACTCTTAATTCAGCTCTCACTTTTCCCTTACACCATAGTATATTGCTACCATGGCTGGTGAAGTGTGTGCAAGGGACCAGATCAAAGTTTTCTTTTTAAGCTATCCCAAACAATTTTCCAACACTGCAAGTCTCTGACTACTCTTCATTCTCCTGATTGGTCCTTCTCCAGTACCACAGCATCTCCTCCCCTTCCCTGAGGATTAAACTATTCTAGTTCTCTACTTCTTCAGAAGACACTTCCAAAAGCTGCATTTCTGCTGTAATTTTATTGAGGCTTGGATAGTTATCAGTCTAGACAGACAATTTAATCAGGATGGAAATGTGCCAAGTACTCCCTAGCAGCTAAGACTGATATGAGATCTCCAAAGAGCCAAAAATGGAGTACACTAAATCTTTTTTTCCTTATTTTAGGATATCGTTCTTCTCTAAATCATATAGGAGATGGAGCCTCTTTCTTTTTTTTCTCAGCCAGCCTGATCCATTCAAGTGTTTGGGTCCTTACAACCGTAGTAAAAAGCAATTTTGCAGCGGTGTCCCAAGGGATGCATAAAGGGGATGCCAGTGTAACCAATCCTACCCAAAAAAACCCAGAAATGATGCACCAAAAAAGGTATTGACCTGCCCTGAACACTTTGCACTTGTTCCATTAGGAGCATAGAAATTCAACAGGAAATAAATCCTTTGTATTCCAAAGGTCCTCAGAGATCATGGAGGCTGGGTGTTGCTGGGTTTAATTTCTGATTATAACCAGTTCAGCACTCTAAGTCTGGTCATGTTCAGTAAGAACTTTGATGAGCACAGGTTCACAAGTAATGCAATTTCAACAGTATGAGTTGAGTCCAATCAATAAGAATGTGTGTGAGCACAGATTCAGGAACAGTGTGATTTACCACTCTGATAGTAAAGCCCTGGCCAAGTTCAGTAAGAACTTACATTGTCCAGAGTCACAAATAGAATGGTTTCTTGAAGAAACAGGAAAACAGATTCTAGATTGACAGTGGTAAATGCACAAACTGCAGAGAGTTAATATGTGTAGTGACCAAAGGTACAGTAATAGAGATCTATTATAAATATGTGTGTATACATATATGTAAATAAGTATTCCTGGAACTGCTCCAATACAGATGCTCACGTAAATGCTTTCTTTTAGGAAGGAGGAGAGACACAGTCCATTGACTGATCTCAAACAAGCAGAGGTGTTTTCCCCCCTCTCTTATATTTTTTTCTTTTTCTGCCCCAAAACCCTCTTTTATACAATAAGCTTTAGCCCATCCCAAAAGGAGGGAAAAATTGCATGTTACAGGTGGGGATTAGTGACTGTAACAACACATGTAAGGCATGTTCTCTTTTCACTTGCATTCTTAGGGGGTGAAAGTTAATAAGCAAACCAGGCTCCATGACAGTCTTGGCTACTTTCGCTCAGAATTCATAGTGGATACAAAGAGTAAAATAAACACTTTGGTCCTCCTCTACCCACAAAAGAGGCAGTAAAGGCTGTCTGAGAGGACAACCAGGGAGCTTTTTCATGCATACCTACCTCCTTAAAGGACCAGATTTGTGACAAGCCTTGTTTGGCAGGGTGAAAGGGGGAGTGAAGCCGATTGCAGGTCTGGAGGCACAGGTGCTCTTCTGGGCTCCACTGGAACAACACTGGGCAGTGAGGCCTCCACCTTGCTCTGAACATTGTTCAGTTGTTAGGTCCTACTTGAGCCAGGTGCAAGATAAGGAAGAGGCTCAGCTCATGTTTTTCCCAACCAGCCTCAGCAATTCTTCACCAGCTTAAGGCAACTCTTGTAGCAAGTCTGACGATTTATGATAACACATAGATAACACATAGATAGGAGAAAAACTAGATGTAACATGCACATGGAGTAACTCTAGTAAAGGCTAGCAAACTTTTAAATTATATCATAATGGGTTTTATTCAGTTATATATGATAGCATCATATCTTTTATAACAAGAAGTAGCTGGGAATGAATTACGGGAACTATGGAATTAGAAAAGGGCAAGAGTGCAGGCAAAACTCTGGAATGAAAACCACAGCAGGGTCATAGGGAGCTGAAAGGTCTAGGAGGAAGGTACGTCAGAGGATAAACAGATGAGGTTGCAGAAATGGCAGTAAAAGAAACAGGGCCAACAAGAAAGGATAAACTCCTAGCATCCACTCTGGAGCATGCAGCATGTTATTTGTGCCCTGTAGAATAAATGGGCAATCTATCAGCCCTTTAAAAAATCCCTTCTCTCCATTATTGTTCAAATGATTCTGCAAGAAATGCAGGACTTCAGGATTTATCAGAGAAAACTTTGAGAAAAATGGTCACCATAAACATAACTACTCGAAAACATTAGGAATTGAATGTAACTGTTGGAGGCACTTTGGCACCTGCATAACTGTATCACCTTGGATTTTAATAGGAGCCCGTTGTCTTGTAAAGAAATGTTATTTCTTCCCTAATGCACACAGACTGCTGATGTACTGAGAATATTTTCTTACTGGTTTTGAGTGGAATTTCCAAAAGAATATCCTACACTTCACGAGAGGATTGAGAGTATGTTTTTAATACAGGAAACAGAATTACTATTTTAGACACAGTAAAAAAGTGGAAGCAATTGTTGAATAGTCTGCACAAATGACACATAATAAACCTAATTATCACAGAAGTTATTCCTTAGGTTAGAGGACTGCTCTTTATTTTTTTTACTTCGAAGGGACTTTACAAATAGAATGTAAAAAAAGAAGGAAAGGGGACATGCAGAGTTTTCATAAGGTCAAAGGCCATAGTCCAGAACATAGTAAGATGTTCTGATGGCACAGAGACAGCACAGCTGCAGGCAGAAAGTTGGGATGCTGCTCAGAAATTCAGTGTGCCAGTGATTGCCAGTGATCCCACTGGTTCATGATCATGGAAATGCTTTGAAAAATATGTGTAATTCAACACCTGTGACTTTTTAGGTCTTCATTTTTTTTTAATGGAACACGCCAGTTCACCTTTTGGAAGCTATAAAATGCTTCTTAAAGCTCAAGACACAGAAAAATTAATTAATAGTGAATTTGGTAAAATGGCACTAAAGGGAAGTGTTTATGAATTTGGGTCAAACTGATGACTAAAAGTTTTAGTTGGAAGACAGGGTGGAAAATCCATATAGATTGAAGCAGTTAAACTTCTTTGCCATAAAATATTTCTGTTCAGACATGCCAAAAGCTTGAAAAGAAAAAATTTTGTTTCAAAATAAAATTCTCTTTTTAAAAACAGCTAAAACAAGAAGAAGACAAGCAAAAGACATAATTCTAAAATAAACAGGAAAAGCATGCTTCACATTTTCTTTGGCCAGAATTGTTTTTCCCTTTGCAGAAAGGAATTACTGCTTTTGTCCAGGTTTAGTTTTCAGCCCCAAGTATCTCTTTATTTCTGAGCTTTCTTTTTATTTACATTTTTTTGTTTGTTTACATACTGATTTCAGGCTCTAAAATCTATCTTCTCAGTGTAAAATTTGCTGTTTTCTCAATATTTTTCCATATTTACAGGGCTGAAGCACATGCCTTAAAAGAAGATTCAGTTTTGGTCAGTCTGGAAAAGAGAAGGCTAAGAAGAAATTAGTTACCGTCTTCAGCTAACTAAAGAAGGGTTGCTGAGAAAACAGCCATAGACTCTTCTCAGATGGGCACAGCAAAAACATAAGAGGCTGCAAGCCACATCACAGGACATTCCAGCTGGAGATAACGATAATATTTTTCACAAGAGTGTGGCCAAGTACTGGCACATGAAACTAGAGAACCTGAAGAATCTCCATTCTTGGAGACTTTCAAAACCTGATTGGGCAAGCCTGAGCACCCTGATCAAACTTCAGAATTAGCCCTACTTCTTGCAGGGAATACACAGCTTACTCCAATTTAATTTACTCTGTACTTCTAAATGTGAATGTTTTGCATAGTGGTGCTCTGGGTTAGAGCAAAACAATACACGGAAAGATTGAGTAACAGCTACATGACTACCAAAAAGTACTGGTCTGGCAGCTAATGCACATATTCCATAGAAATCCAAGTGGTATTTCATGCTCTACTTTAGAATTTCAGACTGAGCTTGGCCAATGTCGAGGAGGAAATTTGCATCCTGAGCTTGGTTTGGACCACACCAGCTAACTTTCCAACCAAAACTCATGGAGCATGCTCAGGATATTTTACATTAAGCACTGTTGGTGCGGTTTGGCTTTCTTGGACCTATACTACTCTCATGTGTTGAAATATCTTCACAGATCCTTACAGCACACAGCAAAGCATGCAACCCTCAATCTCATTCTATAAAAACTTCTCTCTGGCAAGCTGCAACACAGCCCTCACATTGTGTCTGACAGCTCGACCTAAGAAAAAACCTACAAAAAAATAGCAGTCATCTCTCAGGGTCATAGGAACATCACATGGTACCCAAATGAAACGCAGAGGCACAACCTATTCAGCATGGACACAGTTCATCAGTTAAAGCAATGTGGGTGTGAGCCAGAGTGTGCTACCCCAGAGTCAGGAACTGAAAAAATCCCTGGGATTGTTTTGTTGAGCACCATAGATACGTATACTATAGACACGGCAGTCTTTCAGGGAGTCAGGTTCCATTTAGTTTTAAATGAGGCTGAAGTTTTCACTCTGTATGGGAATAATGTCTCTCTGAAGTAGATTTGAAAACCGGGAAAACTTTTTCTTCTATTTGATTTTCTAAAAAGTCTAATGTGTATGTAAATTTTTCAATTAATAATAATTAATAATGCCAAATCAAGTACCCAAAAGTTAGGAAATACCATCTCTAGGACTGACATTTCAGACTGAATTTACATATGTTCTATGTATTATTCATAGCTGCATGATTGACTGGTGGGGTTTTCCTCCTCCCATGGGACTATACAGCTTTCCATTGACTAAAAACAGGGATGGAAAACACATGATAGTCTACCTCAGGCAAAGGGTTTGGTTTTCTGGGTTTCCAAGATTACTGTTGCCAAGAACAGGTCTTTTCTGTGGTAGACCTCACAGCCAAGGGTGCCCAAGCTTCACAGCACCCTGCTACATGAGCTGTCAGGGAGAACAGGATGAGATTAGGCTTCCTTTGGGTGCCTAAGGTGTGCTGCACTGAAAGGTCACTGAAAGAGAGACATTGTCCTTTCTAACTGTAATTTCCCTGAGCTGATTTCATATTTTGGAGTATTTCCACCTACCTCTAGGACAGAATGACAGAAAACAGTCCAAGCCTGCAACAAAATTATTTAGAGTAGGACATACATGAACAACCAAAAGAACTTGAATACGTCTACACTGACATCCCTGCAGTTTTCTGACCCTTGCTAGCTCAGGTACTGACAGCACAGGACAGAGAGCAACACAGACTGCAGTACTACAGGCTAAATGTGTAAATGAGCCTGCATGCCTGGATTCTGTAACTGTATTGCTAATAAATGGTTTAAAGTTAACTTAGTGCCACTTCTATGAACAGCAACCACCTCTTGATGAAAATGCTGTATTAGGAAAAGTGTCTTGCCTATGAAAAAACAAAAGCTGTGGAAACTCTCTAAACACACATATTACAAGAGACATTTAATGTACACTTAATACAATTTCATACAACCAATGATATGAGCTAATAGGCCTATAATTTGGTATTTGCTTTCCATTAATTCAAGGAGTTTTTTCTCAGATGGGTAGCAAGTCTTTGCAAAATTATTCTTCTCAGTGTTTAGAGCTGATAGAAATTTGAACTTGAATAGTCTGCCAAAGTGTTCTTCACCTCCTAAGGCATCGAGCTCTATCAGTCATAAAGGCAACTTAGTTTTGATGACTAAACACTACTTATGGCAAAGGTTTAATGAGAACAGACTTATCCATCATGCAGGGAATTAAGTTTAGTATTTTTAGCAGAATGTTTATGTATGTGAATTATATGGTTATGCACAAGAATGTGAACTAAAATGAAAAATAATGTAAAATTGAGAAAGACTTCAAAAAACACATTACTCCTTAACAGTGAATTTTGATTTAGGATTCTGTCTCAGCTCAAAAAGCTGATCATGCCAACAGGAAAAAAAAAATAAGGGGAACTTTGAAGGTCAGAGAGGGACATGGGTTACTCATATAACTGAACTCTTCCTTTTCCCTTAGGAAAGAAATCCTTCCAGAAGCACTGCCTCAGAAAAACTGTAACTATTCTAAGTCTTGCTGTGACCACTCTGAGAAGGCAATTGAGCACTAGCCCAGGTCCACCACCATCCATGTCCCAGGTAAACAAACTCTCAGGGGACAATATTTTTTTGCACCATGCACCTTCCTTCAGCAACCTCCTTCAAGCTTCTCTCCTAGCTGAGCTCTGTGCTTTGTCTCTCTCCCAACCCCAAATTTATGTGTTCATGGGGACTTTGCCCCAACTACCCCAGACACTGTGTTGGATGGCACCTTGAATTCCTAGCTATGACTCAGATAAACATGCCCAGGCAGAAGTTTTTTGTCCATCCCTGGCCTTGGAGAGGCTGCAGCAGCAATTCTTCAGCAGCTCTTTGAAGTGAACTGGATGTTTTGGTTTTGGTCAGAGATCAGAGACCAGCAGGAAAGACGAGGGGCCTCTCTGTTTCAGCCCCACATCTCAGGAAAAGCTGAGCCAGCAAGAGAAAGCTCACCTGCTTCAACAGCTGTGAAGAGGGGACCGAGTCAGAGACTCACCAGATTTCACATCTGTTTGCCCAAACTGCTGCTTCAATCTACTGGGGGTTTTTGAGGGGGTTTGTTTGTTT
>VXAX01007538.1:433326-519773 GCA_013399835.1 Leptocoma aspasia | reverse complement strand
GCCCTCACCCATCATGGAAGGCCACAAGTTTTGTCAGGAACAATTTGTCCTTAGTGAAGCTATGTTGGCTGTCACCAATCCCCTTCTTATTTTCCATGTACTTTAGTACAGTTTCTGGGAAGATCTGCTCCATGATCTTAACCATGGGTTAAACGGGCTACTTTCCAGCTGTGCATCTGTGGTTCTTAAAATACTCATCCGGTCCCGAGTTAAGGTTTGTGTATGACCCACGGTGAGTGGCTGAAGCAGCTGCCAGGCCCAAGCATTACTTGTCACTTCTTGCTTGAGGTTCACCTTCTCATCAGAAGAAGAACAAACAGGTTCTCAGGGAGCAATGGCAAGCTATGAGGTTGGCCACACAGCAATGAGAGGCTTCATGAGAAGCTGTGGGAAGAATTCTGCTTGTTGTGTAAGCCAGTAGTGACACTGGAAGGGGATCTGAATGAGTAGGGCGTATGAGAGGTGCAATATGCTGGGAAAACCAGAAAAGAGGACAGCATTAAAGTATAACAAATAAGTAATCGAAGTAACCCTTCCCAGCTCCTTTGAACTGACAAATATTCTTACATTCAGAGATAAGCACACACAAAAAAAGAACTTATTTTTATCATACAGTGCATGACTGATGTGCTGGCAGTATTTTGTTGTCACTCTGCATGGCTTTTAATTGAGGTTACCTAGAAACAGCAAGGGACAAAAGTGTTTCACCATGACTGAGTCCTAATTATGGGAGAGTTCATAGAAAACCCAAACTGCATCACAGGAAAGAATGGAAAGCCAAATTATGTCGTTCTCAGTTTTTTCAGCTTCTCTTTGACTTACAGACTCTTTAAGTAAAAAAAAAAAAAAGGTAAGATTTATGTGAACCAGTTGTGGTTTGGTCTATTATGTTTTCTCTGTGTTCTTTTCCCAGCTTAAAAAGGAGAGAGGGAAATGAAAACTAAGTTTAGGGCTCTGAGTCAAGAGCCCTAAGCAGAGGTTAAATTTTGAATCTCAATACAGACTTCCTTCATAATATTAACTTTTTAAGGAAATCAAAGTTTTTGTGTTTGTTAGAGAAGCAAACCAAACCAATATGAATTGACACTACAAACCACTCTCTACTTGGTAGAATGGACAGTTGGCTCACTGTCTCTGGATACATCTTTTCTTCAATAGATTCAAAGATGCAAGCTATGTAAAGAAATCATAAAAACTATACCATTTACCAAATTGCAGTGAATCTCATATTTTATGTGGAAGGTTAAAAAACTAGTATTCCATCTGAACAAGCTCATTCATGGATAATAAATAAATGAGCTGCTAAAAGGCTATCAAGAATGTGAAGCTGCTCTGTCCCCTTTTTTTCTAATTATGAAATCTCAAGGATACCAGGCTAGGAAGTATATTTACATAGAAATTCCCAGATCAAAGTGCTCCCAGAACAAAAGATTTGCTGGAATAAAGTAGCTTCCAAAAAACTCTGGATAGTTGCAGTCTTAGTAGAGCCAAGCCCCCTGGAAGCTGCCAGCCGTGTTGTGTGTCTTTTGGCACCTCTGCAACATATATAAATAGCTGGAGACCTTTCTGCAGCCAGGAACAAGTGAGATGAGAAAAGGCTCTGCTTCTAAATTTGAAAAGAAAGCTGTAAACAGCAGGCATGCTGATTTTAGGTATGCCAGGGGACTTTGGGAGTCTGCCCTTTGGTCCTCTCTGCAGGCAAGGTCAACTTCCCCTCCATTTTGTTTTGTAAACACAGACAGAGCATGACCACAGCCTGGGACTGCTCTTTCTGAGGACCAGATCCCAAACTGAGAAGATGAAACTTGTCCTGGTGTGATCACAAGCCCCACGCTCAAACCTTTGCTTTAATAAGGCTTTGCTAACCAGTTGTCCAGAGTGGCTACCTTAACAATACTGCTGTACAGTTCCTCTGCTTAATCTAGCCTCTGAAGGTGTCAGTCAGGGTTATTTATAGGGGAAATGCAAGGAATAAATAAAGATCTTGGGCCACAGAAAATAGAACCATGTTAAGTTACTGACAATTCATTACAATATGAGCAGTGGAAAAGTTCATATCCTTCCTTTGTCCAAGACCACCCTGTATTTGGCATCTGGCCACATGAATTTGTAACAGGCTTCAGATGTCTTTGCTGTTCCCTAGTCCTATTGAAATGCCGGCCATATTTCAAACATCCATGAACTCTGCACACTCCACACAGTGGAGATCCTGTTGATGGTACAGTTTTAACCACTTCTGATCCAGCTAGGAGAGAGCAACATGGTCTACTGAAAAGCAAAGATATATGTTAAGCTGTGTTTTCACAGATTTCCACTATCTAAAGACTCAGGGTCTCATTTCAAATGTTTTAGTTTATCCTTAACTGAAAATTTTGCTATGCTATTTTTGCAGAGGTGTTTGCATAATTTCACAGAATCGTAGGACTGTTTAGGTTGGAAAAGACCTGAAGCTCCACATCTACACATTGTTGTATCTGAAGAGACATATAATCCAACAAGACAACTGCGGGTTTTTCCAACTACAGTGTTACATCAATGGCATTTTAGTTCCTTTAGAAAAAAAGGGTTGTATGCTACATTAGGAACACAACTGAATGCAGTGGCTACCTAGGTGGTATTGTGTGTTAGTGAAAGCTGTAGCTGAGTAGGCAGCTGCATAAGGTGCATTTCACACCTCACCAGCCCATAACCACTAGAATAACTTTTCATTTATTTCTTCCTGCAGACAAGGTGGTGAACTCCAGAAAAAACCACATAAACCAATTCCTAATTCCCAAGATTGCTCAGGGTGCTTCAGTTTATTAAGCCTTTTGGCTGCTTCTTGCATGCTCTTCTGGTTCACTGAAGTGACCCTTCAAAGTTTGCAGCACAGGGAAGCTCTGGCTACAGGCACTTTTTCTTAGCTTGTTTTGCTAGTATGTTTCGGATACTCTTCTTCAGAGTCGTTGTTTCACTTCCATCTTTGTAAAGCTAAATAGCAGATGGAAAATTTTTACACCCTATTCTTTCTTTTTGGGTCTAGACTTGATGTACGAGAGGAAGGTTAGTTCTAAGTGCCGTGAAAATGTTTGCCACGGCACTTTCTGTTCTGCTATTTGGGTGCTCCTTCTTCTATTTGGCCAGTGACTTTTACCCAACTCTTTTTTCCAGAATCCACAGCTCATTTATCACAAATGGTCCCTTGAGTATTCAAACATTTGTGCAAAGCATGTTTTCCTCGGAGATCTTGTTGTGGTTCAATCACTGCTGGCAACTAAGCACCACACAACCACTCACTCATTCCCCCTCCAGTGGGATGAGGGAGAGAATCTGAAGAGCAAAAGTGAGAAAATTTGTGGGTTGAGATAAAAATAGTTTAATAGGTAAAGAAAAAGCAATGTGTGCAAGTAAGTCAAAACATGGAATTCATTTGTTCCTTCATTCATCACTTCCCATGGGCAGGCAGGTGTTCAGCCATCTCCAGGAATGCAGGACTCCCTCATGTGTAACATATGTCTCCCCTTCCTTCTTCTGCTAGATTTATATGCTGGGCATGATGCCACATGGTCTGGAATATCCCTGTGATCAGCTGGGGTCAGCTGTCCCAGCTGTGTCCCTTTCGACTTCTTGTACATTGCCAGCCCACTCACAGGTGCTGTGAGAGGCAGAAAGGGCCTTGGCCCTGTGCAAGCACTGCTCAAAACATCCCTGTGATATCAACACTGTTTCCAGCACAAATTCAAAACACAGCCCCGTACTAGCTACTATGAAGAAAATTGACTGTCTCAGCCAAAACCAGCATAAATATCCATTCTGTTACAGGTTTTGCTTTTTCTTATGTTTTCCACAACATTATTGGGATGTCATGACACTGACTGCACCTGCCACCACAATAAACTCAGCTTTATTAGTAGCATGTAATAATATTTAATAACATATAGATCAGAGTGTGGACACTACAAATGAGATCAATTTCTCTGTCTCACAAGGGAACACTGTTCTTCCTGTTTTGTGGGCAGAGAATAGAGCCTTAAGGAGTCTCACAAGAATACCATAGAGAAACCTGGTTTGTTTCCTGAATCCTTTTTTTATCCTAATCAGAGGACAATCCTGCCTTGCTGGCATTCCTCAGGTGTTGTGAATCACAATGTGCTTAATTACAAAGTAGTGCTGTTCTTCCATGCAAGAATATTTTGTTCCCAAATCTTCATCCCAGCTTCAAGACACAAGAAATATCTGTGTGGATGAAAGAGCTGTTACTTTAGAACAGCTATTCAAATGCACATAAACACCCTGCTGAAATGGCTATTTTGCCTATGATTTACATTTGTAAGAGGCCTTAATAACTGTTTCCAGTACGAAATTTCAGCTCAAGCTTAGTGCTAACGCTGGTACAAGTTGCAGTAGTGCCAGAATGCTGTTCTGCTCTCATGCTGTTCTGCTTGCTTACCTGCTGAGAGTGGAATTGACTGGGGAAACGCTGCTTCAGGAGCATGCAATGGAGGACACTTGTCACCTGGTGCCTAATGGTATTTATCCATTTTGTCCCCAAGGTTCCTGCCTCTAAGAGCTTTTTAATGTCATCTGTGGTGAGCATTAGGATGGCTGCAATTGGATTTCTGGTGAAGAGTTTCTGCATAGCTGATGCTCTGGGTTTGAGGTTATTTTTATTATCATAACAAGGAAAGTATCAGGGCAGTGGGGACACAAAACTGTTCCCTGAGTGTGTAGCTAGGCTAAAAGCTCATTGTGGTGTGATGGAAATATATTTGATGAGTGGAAAAAACATGGTCTGCCATCTCTGTGACACTGTGGCTCTTCTTAAAGGAGGATACTTCATTTTTCTTCCCACATGATGAGTGCCTAGGTGACTGGCATGAAATACAGAGACACACAAAAAAGAGATATTACTGCATTTCTAATATCCAGTATAACTGCAGGGAAAACTGTATGTGGTGATGGTAAAGGCAGATATTTGCACACCTATTATTGTGGCCCGACGGCAAAACAGAACTTTCTGACTCCAATATCAGAAGGATTAATATGATTTATTAAGATGATTCCATTGTTCAGAAGGCTTGGGCTATTATGTGCCCAGGTACAGAGTACAGATGCTTACTTCTTCATGCTCAGTACAAGAATGCTAGAATGCTTACAATTCAGTGATAACAACTCTCTATATCATTGGCTGAAAGAAAGAAAACCCCATCTCCCATATTGGGAGACAGGGCAGAAAACCACCACCTGGTGTCCTTGAAAACACAGCTCAGAGATACGTTTATAGAATTCTGTGCTGAGAAAGTGAGCTTTCTGGTGGGAAGAAAAACCTCAGCAGGCTTGCACCCAGGAAACCCACAAAATGTCAAGACGACACACACCCATGTTAATGGTAGACGTGGATTAACAGGTATAAATTTGCCCAGTGTGCTGTCTTTCAGGGAGGCACGCCACTTAGAAGTAGATGATGGTAGTGTTACTGTAGCAGCACAGCTCTACAGTTGTCAACCTATGTCATAGGTACAGGGTGAAAATTTTAAATTTTCTCAGTTGCTAATGGTAATTTGTTGATTTTTTCTTTTTTCCAAATTCCAGGATTTGTGATTAGAGAACAAATGCTTCAGACTGAATACTGACCTCAATGACCAGGGGATGTGATGGCAACTAAAATGTAGTGATTTTGCCCTGAACCTACTGGATCAAGTAATCTCTCACTTTGCTGAAGCAGTGGATAATTGCCTTGCCTGAGAAGGCTCTGTGAATGCCTGCTTGGTGGTGAGGAAAGCCAGCAGAGGGTCAGCCATGGAAATAAATAGTGAGTAATGTCAATACAGGTTGTTTGTATATTTTCCTTATTATTGTGCACATGCCTCCTGTCACATGCCTTAGAACTGTTTGTGGTGGGAGCTGATTGTTTTCCCTCCAACACACCAGCTCACACTTCTTAGCTGTCAGTCATGGACCAGTCCCCAGTGAAACTTACTGATAATACCGACTGTATTTGATGCTGGTGTCAGGGCTTTGGCAGCAGGGACTGCAGGGTGGCCCCTGTGAGGAGAGGACAGAGGTGGCCCTTGCTGGGCACAGCTGGTTCCAGACAGCCCCAAAGGACCACCACAGGACACGGCTCAGACCCGCAGCCACAGGGAGAGACTGTGGGATAAAGGACTAAATGCTGCCCTGCAGGGAGCAGTGAGGGAAAGAAATGCGATCAACACCTCGAGCCCTGAGGTGAGGGCAGGAGGAGGGGGAGGAGGCACCCCAGCAGTCTACAGATCCCAGCACTGCACCAAGGGCAGGGGTTTTCCATTGGGAAGGTGCTATTGATGATCCTAAGAAGTTGTGTTCTGAGATGCAGTGCTGCAGTCTAAAAGAGTAAAATGCCACTTGGCGGTGTCTGGGGCTCATTTTTTCATCCCAAACTACTGCTAGTGTCTTGAATTGAAGACTATTCCAGTTTAGAAACTGGGAGTCTATGAGGCTGAAGAGTGATGTAAACGTAGGGGATGAGTGGGAAACTGTAACTTTTGTGTTTGTCAGGTCGTGACATGGCTGTGTACAGACTGATACACTGGCAACATCATAACCCCCCAGCAGCTTGCTTACAGAACTTGCTTCTTAATTGAAGGATGTCAGGTTTCTAAACATAATTAGGTCCCTAAGGATGCCCAGAGGTGCCTCATGGCATTTGCAAAAGTGTCTACACATTCAACTTAAGAGCAGTAAGTGAAGTAATTTTCATTTCCTTATTTGCATTTTGGATCCTTAATGTTTTTTAAAAAGCTAATGCTGGGAGATCAGACATCTTTCAATTTATATTTATTTCCTGACTAAATTGTAACTGTGGTCACAAGTTTTACTAAACATTTTCGCCATATTTAGACCCATCACACAGTGTACGTGCCACAGGATTATTCTAAAATTGACTATATCTGTTTTAAAGGAATTCATAATGGTTATTTTCTCCCTCGTATCTAGTTCTCACATAAAAGGCATAAACAATTACAGGGTATTGTAAAAGTTATATGTAAACTGTTAATTATTCTCAATCAGGAATGACTTATTTCATGGGGCCTACTGTGCTTTCCTTTCTAAAGAATTATCCTTCTCTTCCAAAGAGATTTTGTTTCCCAGTGATTGCCTAATCATGCTTCCTATTAGAAATATTATGTTAGACTAAGCAGAGAAATTAAATCTCACTTTTAACAGAGGTGATGGATGAAGCAAACCAAGCACATTGCACACCGCTCAGATTGAAATGTGTATCCATACAACCAAATTGTTAACCAAACAGTTGTTTTCTTTTCTCTTCTCCTTTCTATTTTCTTGGACTTTTTCTCTTCCTTCTTCTTCTCCTTTTTATTTCCTCTTCCTTCTTTTTGCCTTCTTCCTTTCTTTTCCTTTCTTTAGGCCTGCTTATTCACAGGTGGAGAGCTATATTTTTAGACCTCACTTCAGCCCTGAGGGCTTAACCACAAAACTTACACCTATTGCTAAATCAGAGCAGTAGGTCTTAGCCTCCTCTTAGATACGAAATTTAGTGAACGGAATTGGAAAGGCTACAAGTTACACTGACACCAGAGGAAGAACCATCGCTTTTTTTTAGGCAAACATCAGGATCTGAGGAAGTTTTCTTTATGTAAACATGGTATGAAATGCATTCAGTTACTGAAGGCAAGGAAGAAATCCTGTAAAAATTTCTGCTGACAATCTAGCATTGATGCAACAGTTGCACTATTAGTGTGCATTTACTGAAGAGAGAAATGAACATCTTAGGGTGCTGAAAAAGTAATTGTTTTAGTTATTAAATCTGCAGGCTAGTTTAGTTTGACAGAAAAGAAAATCCATCTGTCTGAGTTTTCTGGCTGTGCTCCCATTTTTTTCTGCATAATTTGAAACAAAATATGGTATTGCCATACTTGTTTAAAGGCTCTTCTTGCATTCCACTTGTTTTGTTCTGAGTTCATGATTTGAGGGTTTTTCATTCTCTTGCCTCTAGCCAAGGTTTCCCATATTGCAAGTCTAGATCATACTGAGACATGTATATTTAAGTTTTAGTTCTGCTGCGAGGTTAAGTTGAAATGCTTATTGCTGTCCCTCTGTGGCAATGGTGAGGTTATGAATGCAAACATATAAACCCAATTTGATAGAAGGAATATGACTGTGAAAGTGTCCCTTAAGTTTGTATGTCAGGTTTGGATGTGTTCCCATTATTTATATATTCCCCCAGTGCCAAACCATCTCATATTGACCTATGCAACATCCACCAAGCCTCCAGAGTGGATTACTTGTATTAAAGCAGCATCTGGGCCACAAGAGCGGCCTAGCAAGGAACAAAATCACTGCAAAGCACAGAACAGGCATGGAAAGAGCTGGGTGGCT
Source organism: Leptocoma aspasia (assembly GCA_013399835.1). Taxonomy (NCBI): domain Eukaryota; kingdom Metazoa; phylum Chordata; class Aves; order Passeriformes; family Nectariniidae; genus Leptocoma; species Leptocoma aspasia. The sequence goes on along the minus strand of VXAX01007538.1, from coordinate 511,415 downwards.
GCTGGGTGTTCTGCAGCACTTGATCACCAACAGCTGTCTACAGCTGTAACTCCAAAAGCAGCAAACAAGCTGTTGCCATCAGAAAATGCTGAGCTTGCAAGTAGAATTTTGTTTTACTTCTTGGATACATTTGAGTGTTAGTTTGACCTATATATTACCCTGTAGAATTAGCTCTCATCTGATCTTAGAACAGTGTTTAGGAAAGAAACAAAGTAAAATTTCCAGGAAACCAAGCAGGCAATTCACTTTACTCGTAGCATACAGGGCGGTAGGTTCTGCAGGTAACTCATTTGCCAGCCTGCCTGCAGTGTGGAGACAAACCTCTGCAGCCTATTTTTCTGCTGGAGCTGTGCCTGGTGTCATTTTGCCATCCTTCAGCCCCAGAGCTGGTTCCAAGAGCAGCCAGGGTAGCAGCAACTCCAGGAGCTGCATTCCTGTTACAAAACCCTAGAGATTGTCCTTTCTAAGTTGCTAGAGGCACTAATAAAATCAGTAGCTCTTGACATGCCAACTGGCTTGAAAGGCTGTCCTGCTGGTAGTATCCCCAGTGTCCGTCAAATTACTATTCAGTAGTGAAGAAGAGTGGGAATTTGTGGTGAAGTGTGAGTCAGGCACCAGTACAAGCCTGGAATGAAGCAAATGAGCCCAAGAACAGGATTTGTATTATGATTAATGCTATTGAATAGTGCTGGATAATACTAGTTCTTTCCGTGAAGTCACTGCGGGTGATAGCTTGAAAATGCGAATGCTCTCTGGCTAATTGGCAGAAAGATGCCAGTCAAGCCAGCTACACTCCAGACAGGGCACAGCAGTACCTGCATGTGTTACTGCTGCTTCAGCTTTTGGAGGAGACTCTGGAAAAGCTGGGGAGATACACAGAAATGTGACTGAAGGCAGAGAGTGGTAGGCAGCAGGTGCTGAGTACTCTGTATGACAGCTGCAGGCTTCCCCTTTGTCAGCCCAGGACAGTGCCACAGGAATGGTCCTCGCTGCTCTGTCCAGCTTCTGCTCTGGAGCACAGAGCTGGCACAGTCCACTGCTTTTCTAGAGGAAGGCACCTACAAATAGTTAGGGAGCAGCAGCCAGCCTGCAAATATGAGCTTGCTGAGAAGCTTGGAAAGCTATGACACACAATCTGCGCTCCTGTGCTTGTTCCATAAAGACTTGCTGAATTTAACTCTTGATGAGAATCATTTAGAATGGATCATAAGGAGGGGTATGAAAGATCTGAGAAGCAAAGAAGGTGCAAAATTACATAGGGTGGAGCTACTTTCATTAAGTATTAGAAGACTTCATTGTTTTGCTGTACATTTCTAATGCAAATTGGTTACAGCAGCAAGTTTTAACATCAGTTTCTCAGTAGAAGATCAACATGAATGACAAATGCTAGCAATATCAGCAGGCTGTAGAAACAGTCAGGGCTTTTTTCCATCCTTGCTGCAAATTTCCACTTGAACAGGTCTTTTCTTTTATGCTGTGGTGTGTAAGCTTTTGTGCTTTTCCTGACCACACTTTGTGTAGCCTCATAGCACTATAAGAGGAATATCTAGAAGCAGCAGTCCACAGTAGTGGCAGTGGCTGATTTGCACCTTACAGCACTTTGTCAGCACCTTGTTAACAGCTGCTTTTGTGTGCATTCACCTCTAAAACTCCAATACACAATTTTCCCAAACTGATAACTAGAGAAAACATTTTTTACCATGCTTCCAGCTTTCCATGGGCCGAAGTTTTCATCGCTGATCCAGTGTCATATGAAAAGTACATGTTTCCCTTCTGTCTTTTCTTCCTTTGGCACTCTCCTATTTGAGGCAGAATGGGTACTAAAGTATGAAGTAAGAGATGTGGTTGCTTTTCATTTCAGTTTCATTACACTGAGGGTACAATTATGAAACTGCACTGGCTGCCTACACTTTGTGTATTAGCCATGGTAGCATAAATCAGGACACTGTTGAAAGGTCCTGGATATGAATGCCAGAGCAGGTGATTTTCAGATGAAATGCCTGATACAACCTTTCCTTACCTACATTTGCTGGGTAGTAAGGCTGGTTCTGTGACTGGTTTCTTCAGCAGGTTCTGGCTAAGTGGTGCAGGAGTGTGAGGGAGCCATTCTTCTCTGGCAAGTGAACATGGAGCTACTTCAGTGTGCAGGCTGGCTCGTGGGATGCATTCTGAGTCCCATGTGCATTGTAGTTTTGACAAACAGTATAAATATTTACAGACTGTGCTTCCTTCTAGCTCTCCAAATAGACTTCTTCATTAGAGAGAGAACTGAATATTATGTGCTTCCCATGCAGTCAGCAAGATATGAACTGGGATTTAACCCTGTGATGGCAGTCCGTCATAGTCAGAGGTTTATGGACAGCCATGACATGACCCTCATCTAAACAGAAAGGGATCTGTGACTGTGTCACACCATGCAGGACTGCAGACTGCACTGAGTGGTGCCAGAAGAAAGACTTAATTTTCTGCTAAATGTGTGCTTGAGCTTGCAAAGCCAGCATTTGGGAAATGAAGGGAATATTATTCTGGTTTTAGAGACTTTGTGATTCATCTGATGTTAATGAAAGGCAATAAATGTTGTATGAGAAAGTACCATATTTAGTGAATTTCCTCTCAGGGCCAGAAGAAATGGCCTCTGAGTTGATTAGAAATTTTGTGCGTTTATTCTCTTTGTTTGTATTCTTATTGCCTAACAGGGAAGACAGGTGTGTTACTATAGTTTCAGTACAGAAATGATAGTCAGATGGGGCTCTGCAGTGTTCACTTGTTTGGTCAGGCTTCCCCTTAAGCTGTGATGAGAACAAATAAACAGGAAAGGTTTTGCTTGGGCAAATAACTGTCAGTCTTCTGATCTTCCTGGGCAGCATCCTTACTTACACTACCAACTTCTGCCCTCTGAGAAGAATTAGATTTAAACCATCAGCTGATTTCTACAGCCAACAAACATCACGCTAGATTATATCAGCTTTTGATCACTGTGAAGTGGGCCAGATTTAGACTGGCCATGTGGACCTGAGATGTTACCAGCTCACAGCCACGGTGAATCACTCATCACCACAGATAGGTTAACTCCATGTTCCCTCCTCATCTTTGCAAGTGCTTTCCCTCAGTTTAATTTTAGTTTGTACAGTAATAGTAGCACTTACTAATTTTTGTGCAATTTAGTTTTCATGCCATCTTTGTTTTGTTTCTTTGTCTCTGTTATAGATGCTTTTATGTCGTTATAAAATTATCAAAAAGGTTGGCACTTTTAGAGTAAAATAGAAGATAGAAAGGACAAAAAGGAGTCCACAGGTACCAGTAAAATTATGGCCCAAGAGTAATTTTACTAACAGCAGTTTCTAGTTTCATGAAATCAATTCTTAACTGAAAATCATTTCAACCTACCATTTTATACAAAGATTTATTATGTCTAGGAAACAAACTGAGTGACTATTCCCTTTTGTATCTACACACACCCACACGCTTTTATAATTTATTTCTTCATTTTTTTAACCTATAATAATGTGAGAAAAGTCCAAGTGAGAATTATGGCTTGACAGAAATTTAGGTTATATTGAAAAGCTTTCATGTTATGATGTAAAAACTATTCTTTGCTCCTGTGTCAGAAAGGGCCCTATAAATCATCTTGTACCCAATTACTCCCCTAATTTTCTTCCTTGATGAAAAAATATGATTGATTGTCATAAACTAATTACATTTAATTCCAGTGTGCTGAGAGAATGTAATAGGATGCATGGGGCAAGTGACAAGGTTTGGTGGCTGACTAAGCCATTAGCTATTTTTAATGACCTCCCTGGCCTGTAGCAGTACCTGAGATAGGAGTAATTGCTTTTCCTAACAGCTGAAGGCTAGGGACAGCTTCCCCTGACAAGACATCATAGAACAAGGCATTTTAAAAATCCATATGGTTTTGACAGGCCATATGACTGCAATACACCTTTTCCAGACAGTGATTTTTCCCAGTCTAATCAGGCTGAAGCATTATGTGAAGGTGTTTTTACAAATTAAATTGCTGGGTTGGCTCTAAAAATGTGAGAGCATCAAGATATGGGAGTTCAACGTGTAAAAATAAGAATATATCAGAAAGCTACACATTCTCTATCTTTGTTATCAAGACATGTAGCTAAGATAGCTTTCTTGGTCACAGCAGAGAGGAAGAAGAAAGGATTTTCTCATACTCACTGCCAGATGACTGACCTAATACTGTCTTGGAGACCCCTACTGATGAAAAATTTGTACAAATACCCTTTCTGTTGGCTACTTTTTTGTATCTGAAGTAAAAATTCTCCAAGTTTTAGGAAAGGAGGTAACAGACCAAAAGTATCTTACCATTTCTGCATTCTAAGAATCTTAATGTTTACTGTTCCCATTTCTTTTTATTTCGAAGGAAAATGTTTCTGGTAGCAGCACGTGAAGTGTGTGTCTTTGCATGACAACACATATTCTTTAGTGCCCTGACATTGGCTCTGGTGTTGGTTCCCTATCTTTAAAACCTAAATCTGCAGCTAAGCTATTACTTCATAATATAGTTTCATTTAAGAACAACACTGGGAACTTTTACCTTGTAAGGTGTCAGCTTTATTTAATAAAGCTACTTTGATCTGAAAGAAGCAGGTAAGCTGTTCTGTAGGTGATTAGATTAAGAAAGAGATAGATGATAAGAAGAAAATTATTCTTCCTGTTGTCAGCTGCATGATCTGCTCTGGCTGTTGTTAACTGATTGCACTGTCAAGCTGCTGATCTGTGAGCTCGGGTTCAGATGAGTTTTTACCTTTCAGTACTAAGGAAAGCAGGGAAAATATTTCTCTTTTTCACCTGTATGGTGGACTTATTTTTAACTAACAGCATTTTGCTTACTTGTTCAGGCCTGTGAAAATTTGGGAGCCCTGATTTAGTCCATCCAAAAGCCTCACAGGCTGGGAATGTGTGATAAGGTGGAGCAGCTGTGTTTATAGGAGTTTACATTGAGTTTACATATTATTTCCTATATACTTTTTATTCTTGCAACCTTTCAAGAAACAAGTATCAATGTTAAATGTTACATTTTGGAGATAAATAATCCTTGAAACTGAATATGATGAAACTGAATACCAAATGAGCTAAGCTGAAATATATGTGGGTTGTTTCTAAATGGACTTTGCAGCCTCAAGAGGAATTGGTCATGGATTGGATTAAGCACAAGTAAATAAATGAAAGACAAGAATGTCAAAAATGTAGTTCCTGTGCTAGAGAGCTCATAGCATTCACATACGAACAAATACAGAAGGGAGAGGCTCTGGAACAGCCATATAGCTCTCTTAGCTTCTTCAGAATGAGAGCTTGCATTTCTCTAGAGCTTTGCATTGGGTTCTAGATGGACTTGGAACTTAAATTTAAGTTCAGGAGTTGCAGCCAAGTTTCAAATCCCCTATATCCTACCTTTCCCTAAATCCCAGACTTCCTGTAAACTAGAATAGGGTGCTGCTCTATTCTAGTTTGACTGTTTGGTGTATCATTTGTCTTTGAAAAGTGCAAGAGAGACCGTCCATTGAAACAGCTGCAAGATATCATGTCACATAGCTTCTCTAAGAGGTCCCCCCCAGATAACCCAATACCTGCCCTTCCCTTTCTGTCACTCCTTTTCTGGGAAATAATATACTAGACCAGTTAGATCCAATATCTCATGAGGAACTGGAGCACATTGCAAATTGATGTGTAATGAGATTTCATATAAACTCACCTTCAGTAGAGGCAGGGAATAAATTGTAATTGCAGGTCAGAGCTTTTTAATTGATTAGGAGATATCAGGGGTTTTATCCTAATAAGAATTAGTAACAATGTACATTAGCTTTGTAATTTGTAATAATTTCTTTATATTTGTTGAAAATGACAAAAACTTTCTTTTTTGGTGGCCAAAACCCAGTGGGTGAGTTCTACTTGTGGAGATCTGCAAGCCTGTAGTGCACAGGATAACAGGGCATTAGTTTGTGGAATACATAATCTCTAAACAAGTGCTGTTCCTGGTTGTGTGAATCAGTAGACAATTATGCTTGAGCAACCTATAGCACAGAGGCAAATATCCCTTGGGGGATCACTGGATGGTATACTGGCATTACCATCAGCATTTCTTAGGTGCTTTGCCCTTTCTGAAAATTGGACAATATGCTCTGATAGTGTGTTAGAGGACAACGTGTGAGAATCACCCTCAGAGAGGTGCCATGAGAAGCAGGGATGGTGTTTGCTACCTGTTACCTTCACAGTCTTTTCAAAATGAATCCAGTATGCAAGGAGACAAAACATTCCTTAGGGTAGAGAGAGCAGGATTTCTTTTGGAGTCATGGCACTAACTCAGTGTGATTCTGGATAAATCCTTTCCCCTCACTTAGATTCATTTGCAGGAGCCACAGAATCAGCCATTGAATAACATTTGTATCTGTTATCATGTGTTGCTAATGACTGCAAAATGCTTTGTGGTCTGTAGGTGAATGGCACCAGATTTATTGAATATATAGTGCTGCATAAAATGCTGGGTATGTTTGAAAAGGGTAGATGAAAAAGGGCTCATTGTAGAGCCCTTTGAAGTCTGGGTTAAAAGTTTTCTTTTTTGGATTTCTGTGGGCTCTGGTTCAGATAGCCTGTGTGAAGAGAGGGATGGGAGAGAAAATCTTATTCAAGGTCATCTACTTGTTTTTAAACAAGGAACCAAGCTGGTGTACTTGTGATTGATTGCCCTTTTTCCTTTTACTTGGAAAAAGGAAGATGAAGGAAATATTGCTGGTATCCCATTGATGTGCATCCAGTTTTGGAACAGAACATGGAAACTCTCAACATCATGGCTGTCTGAATGTCTCTGTCTGCAAATGATGATCCACTGATGAACACAGTCATGAAGATGGAAAGAACACTCTATACTGCAGCACTGCTCAGCAAATCCTCTCACAAATAGACCCTCCAGCTACTCAGAGTCATGTTGCCTGGTTTATTTCAAGGGTCAGTGCCCGGGTGAGGAATGTGACATCTCGGGCCATTTATGTAACTGCCTAATCGTGTAACAGGTGAGGAGGGAGTCCATGTACAGTGAAAACAAATCCCCCTGCCATTTCCCCCTGAATTGTCAAGCTGATTATAATGAAGAAAACATACAAAGCTGAAGCCAGAGAATCAAGGCTTGGAGCCTACTCAGATTCAGAGAGGAGAGAGGGTGGTTGACTCCATGTCTTGTGGCATGGTCCCAGGAGCTGTGGTCTGTGCATGAATCTTTATTTGGTCTCTGTTCAAGTTACAGTGCCTGAGCTTCTTATCTGTGAGCAATGTATTATAGGAGAGGCTGTGTTGATCTGGTGCTTCCCAAAGGAAGAGCTGTCTGCCATCATTGTCTCTACTACAGGCTCTTCCTTAGCTAGCAGCCTACATTGACTGCAGACTGGGGAAATGTGCCCTGACTGCGCCTCATCTCTGAGCAGTGTGCACATCAGCTGATAGTCAACAGCTTTTCTCCTTCAGTGAACCTGTGTAAAAATAGAGCTCATGCATTTAGTTCCAATCATCAAAAAAAAGAACATTTATAATTGTTCAAGACCAACAATTTACTGAGTTTGTCCACATCATAAATTCTGGAAGATGTCTTACATCTTTTGCAGGTTTCACTCCATTTACATACAGCATACTGTTGTATCTAGTACACTCAAGCTGATCTTAAAAAGTAAGATATTTTTCCCAGTTTACTGGGGCTTTACCATAGTTATCATTAATAAGAATAACTAGTTGCCCTTCCTTGGGGGAAATACGTACACGTGGCAATAGGCATTGCTTGAGCCCAGATGAATGGGTTTTAGCAAAGTTTCATAAGCTGTTTCTTTTTTTTTTAATATGTGTTTTCTCTGACAAGCACACAGTTAAAGGCAGTGTTGTGCATATTTTATGTTACCTAATAAATATTTTATCAGCCTTATTAACCAGGTTTGAGGGAAAGAATGGAAAATTAATAGTTTATGTTAAGATTATGTTGGAAGGCATATAACTCTTACAGCTAATATATTTGCCACATTTCTCAGCTGGCAACCGAATTGTTTCCTATCTGCACAGCACTTCACTGCTACACTGGGCCATTTCCCTCTGTGCACATAACATTTATCATTATTGTGTTCATTAAATCAGCATCCTTTGACAGATTTTCATGTTGCTTGGGTTCTCCCTGTGCAATGAGTGCCTCATTTATTGTCTACCTGGGTGTTATTTATCTGTTAGAGGAAGACAGACAAAGAGTGAAAGAAGCAGTGGTGCTCTGATGCTGAAGTCACAGGGAACAGGAGGTCTTGCTCTCTATGTGTGTCTGCGAATGCATCATCCCACTGCCTCTCTAAGTCAAGCAAGAACTCATCTTATGTTCCATGCATGTGCCACAATCATGGCAACTCCCTTAAATTATCAGCTTCATATTCTGTCCCCATTTGGACACAGATCTAAAGCCTGCTGGATTCATTGAGAGTTGGTTTGTCAAGCTGGAATAGTCTTTATTATTCAGGAAAGAGTCAGGAGAAGAGCATGTCAGAAGCATGTAGATATGCAGAAGGAATGTCTCCCAGCTAACAACAAGCAGGATGTACCCACAAGGACCAAGGCAGAGAGAGACACAAAGACATCCTTAGGAGATCCAGGGGTAGATGTTCTTTATGGAACACCTACTGAAAACGTCCATGGAGGCGTTTCCTCCATGGAAGGAGGAGAAATCTCAGGAGACATACTCCACTGAGAATCACTGGCAAACAAAGAATTGTGAAGGTTTTCTCTTGTTTGGTCCTTTTTGAAGCAGCCCATGTACAGGCCTTCAGCAGTCAAGCAGTCAAAAAACCTAAGCTGTTCGCAGAAGCTACCCATATGTTTTACTTCCAGGCAACTGAGTTTCTGGTTTTCTGCTTCTTTTAGTCTGTGCCTAACCCATCTTTACTGGAAACACAGTGGTGAGAGAGTGGAAACAATTTAACAGGATTTACAAAGAAGGGAATGATGCTATACTAAACCTGACTCATTAAACCCACTAACCCCTGTGGAAAGCCTTAGTTATGGTTTTGGGACCTTAGATTTTGTATTGAAAAATATGCCAAGAATAGCTCTAAAATGAGGCAATTTCTGCCTTACTGAGGGTTTGCCATTGAGAATTCCTGTGCAAGGTCTGCCAATATCTGATATGCTTAGCCTACTGTATGAATGCTGTCTGGAGCACCACTCTCTGTCCTGTCCTTTTCGCTCACTTCTGGACATTGTCCAGTGTCCCTGATGTCCCTCCATTGATTTAAACTTGCACTGGATTAAGCCCAGCAGTTGCCTAAGCGTATTAATTTCATGGTTGTTTGTGGTTATGTTTTGGAGATTATAAGGATATTGACAGTTATAAATATCTTTATAGTTTGGCCTTATAAAAATGCAGTGCCTTTACCATGTTCTCATGCCTTTATTATTATCACTATTGAGTTACCCCTTCTAAATCACTCTGTGGTTTAAAAGTAGAAAAACATCCTTCAAAAAACATAGCAGCCTCCTCCACAGAAAAGTATGATTTAATGAGAAATCATTAGCTATGGAGCACTATGACTTGGCTTGTCATTGTCATTGGCTTAGCACTTAGCCTAATCCACTAGCCAGTCGCAGCACATGGGTCTTAGGTCACAGTACTCCCCACTCAAAAGTTTCTCTAAGCTCTGTGAGAAGCTGTGCTAACTAGAACAGTGACTGTGCCCATATGTCACTAGCTATCTATGGAGGCAAGTTTTGAGAACAGGGAGCTAAAAAGGGTTCACATTTTCCTGGCTACCAAATCAAGCAGCTTTACGTCAACATCTTCAAGTTACATCTAGCCTTGACCTTCAGCATCTGACTTGGGACTTTCCAGACTGATGTTCTTTAATTGAACAGTATCAAGAGCTTAGAGCCCAGAGTCTGGTCTCTTTTGTTTGGGCTACTATAAGAAATGCACATACAATTGCACTGTGTGTTAAAAGAACCACAAAGTCCAAGTCCCAGTTAAGTGCCTTCCCACATCTCTTCAAACTCCACCAAGCACCTATTTCAGTCAGACATACCTGATTTGTATATGAACTTTCCATGAAAATCCAGACTAATTTCTGCTGCTGGACACAAACTCACATGTTCAGTTGCTGTTGGCTCCAACCTTAAAACTCAACAAGGTTCTCAGGCATCTTCACCTGCAGGAAGTTTTTGGTTTTACAGGTGTTCCCAAGGCTACTGGTCTGGTTCAGGCTGTGCACCAGACAGCAGTGGTTAGGATTAAGAACCAGTTTCCAGCCTTCCACTGCCTGATTTACTAAGAATCTGCATTCCAGTTTTCCACTTCCAGCCTCCATTGCTCATTTTGCTGAACCCCGTCTCCTCCACACGAAAAACTTCATCTTTGTTAAAGCAAATTGCTTTTTACGGTTGAAAATGTGAATTGTCAAGCTGCTTTCTCTGTCTTTGGGGTCTTAGTGCTGTTGTAAATCTGGTCACGGGTGATATGTCTGGCAGCTCCCCAAATGAGTGTCTACAAAGCATTTTAATCTGAATCACACTTTGATCCTTCAAGAACATTTTCCCTCCTTGCAGCAGTGGAGGGGTGCAGTGGTAGCTGGGGAAGGCGTCCTTTGTACTGTGTGTGTTGCCTGCAGTACTTTAGCAGTTGGTATTCCATGGACAAAAAGTGCAGCCCTAGTAACTTAGGGAGCAGAGTAGCTCCACCCCTCTGTCCTGAAAGATCCCAGCCTTTCTAGAAAATTTGTAACTGGAATGACTGAAAAATATGATGCTTGCCTAGACCACCAGTGCAGCTTATCTCTTCAGCAAGTGTCCAGAAGACTGTAGACAGCTGAGTCCTTTTCACAACTGGCTCATTGACACCATCTGCATGTGGTATCTGACCTGGCAATAAAAGTCACGGTGGGTGTGCTGGCTGCATGAGCTGTAATGTGCTTTGACTCCCAAAAGACAAATCCATCTTTGATAGGTAAGAAATGTCACCTGAACAGAGAACTTAGGGCTGTTTGGTGCATTGTGGTGGCTGTGCTAACTGGGAAGCTGCAGAGCCCTGAGGAGCCAGGCAGGATGCCCTTGATATCAGCACTCTGGGCAATCACAAAATGCCAGAATGTGGAGCCAGCACACTCGCACTGAGATTCATCTGATCTGTCATATTTATAGAGGTGTCCCAGCCTTCTCCTTGTCATAATATCTTAGAGCCTCACTGTTGTAGTTACATTTATTTGTGCATGATGCCAGTGGTGATTTCTATCCCTGACTCATGGAAAGAGAGATGAGATTCAGAGAGACACAGGGCATGTTTCATATGTCCAAATTACACGTGAAACAAAGCACAGTCTTAGAGTTGACTAAGCTATCCTGAAATCGGGCAAGCTGTGCTAGCTGAAGTACGTGCTTGGATTAATTAGCAGCCTGGGCACAATGAAAGTATTGCTTTGAAAATGTGTATTAGCATCTCTGTGTGTGGCTTTTAAGAATATCATCCTGCCTAAAGTTTATAGAATGACCTTCAGTCCTGTTCTGCAATGTGTCATGAGAGCATAAGTGACATAAGTGACCCTGCTCTCCTCACATGAAAGGTGGATACACAAGCAGGAACCTCTCAAGTTCCTTTACCACTGGGCATTCTTTCCATAAAGACTGTTCATAGGGGTACTGTTCATGGTGACTTATAAGAGGGTTTTTTGTGGGGCTAATTACATCTCAGTCCTGCTGTGGATGCTTATTCCCGCAGATTCCCTTATTTTGTGAAGGTTTCTTTCTTACACCCACTCTTTCCCCTCTTTCTTTTTGCTGTGAAACATTCTCTGGCATGACTCAGACATTTTTTTTCCCTTGCACAGCATTCAAGATGCAAATTACAGCTTGAACAGCTTGCTGGAGCATGATGCTCTAAACAGAACAGTGGATTTGTTCCCTCAGTTGAAGGAGTAAGCAAGAATCAGTTAAAGGCCCCTTCCTAGGTGAAGCCTGGTAGATGACATGGATGTTTCTGCACTGTACTTTCAGCTCGACAGCTCCCTAAGGAAAAGGTGGTTGTAATTATTTTTTGGAATTATCTTCAGGTTTATTATCCTGTGCCCACATATGCACTCTTTAGCTTTTAAGGTTTCAGGCAATTAACTGCTTCTCTAGCAAAGGCCCATGATGAATATTCCCTCTTGATTTGTTTTTAATTGGAGTGTTCCTACATCATCAGTTTGCTCATACATCATTTAAAGAAAACATCAGCTCTCTTCCTACTGTCAGGTTGGCTGCACATGGGTTTAGAGTACATACTTGATCTGTCCTTCTCCCTGTGAGGCCTTATTCTATTTCAGACTGGCTCTGGCTTTCAAATACATGGCTGAATGGGGGACCATGGCCATTGCACTAAGCTGATGTTTATAATGAGGCAGATGTCACCTTCTTATCCTCTCTCATCCTCTATCAATCTCAATTTCGAACAGTTGTTTTCACTGTCCATACAGAAATCAAGAAAGTACAGTATCACATGAGGGGTGAGGAGTGAAGAACACTGGAGGTTTGTCTGCATTGTACTGTGCATGGTGCACTGTAGAGCAACACCTATCAACACCCAAGTAAGTGCTGAGCAAGCTAGCTGGGATGAAGAAATGTACCTGATCATGGTAGAATGAGCTAATTCCTTCTCCTTTAGAAGACTGTCAAACAGCATTAGGCTTTCTATCAGCAAGATTTAGGTCTCAGCAGAAAGGGAGACCCAATAGTAGAAAATAGTCTGTTTTCTGATGACAGCTTTTTCTGAAGCACTAGGTGGTTTTTGTAGTTTTTGTAGTTTTTAATTAAGTTAACAGGAGAATCATGATCAAATCATTGGTGCTATGCTCTGGCCAACTGGAATGAAACTACTCTCACAAGTTCATTTCAAGCTGCTCCAATGTGTCAGCACCACACTGCAGTCTGCTCTGTTATGGCTGAGACCCTTGCTGACAAAAGGGCACAAAGGAAAATTCCAGCATGGGAATTCAGGTGTGTCTTGCATGGCTCATCCTTTTTACCCAGGGTGTTTGGCTCTGTGGAAGCATTTCTATTTCGGTATTTGCTTCTGCTCATCCCACACTGCATTATTACCCTCTTTGTTTATTTGGTATGGTCTTCCAAGCAACAAACTGAAGCCTGAATCAATTTTTTAATAGATCAAGCAGGAGAACAATACATATCAGTCTGTCGCTCTTTCTTCTTGCTTGATCAAAAGGCTTAATTCATTTATGCATTCATGCTGTAAACTTTCAGCTCACAAACATGTAACAACAGCTCATTATCTTTCCAGGTATTCATACAGCACATGAAAATGTTATTAACTTTACTGAATATGTAGATAGAATTTGAGTGCTGTGGTACAAGTGAATGTATCTGATTTTACAGAGTTGTTTAAATCTAACTCAAATAATGAGATCAACGGGCACAAATGGAGAACAAGTGCACACATACACTGTTTATGTAGGCTGATATCCTTCTATGATAAAGTCGCCTACATGGTGGGTGAAGGGAAGGTGGTAGGTATATTTTTCTGGATTTTAATAAGGCTTTTGGTACTGCCCTACAAAACATCCTTTTGAGCAAGTTGCCCATCTGTGAGATGAATGGGTGTTGCAGTGTGTTTTGCTGTTTCTATACCCTGAATTGCTTATTCTTGTTACCCCCCTTATTTGTATTAGTGTCCCATATGAGTTGCTCCAATGTATACCCCACCTATACCCCCATGTATATCCCTAGCTGGTTTATCCCTGAGTTGTATCCTCCCCGGAACTTGCCCTACATAGAGTTTCCCCTCCCCTTGTTCCAGTTCCTTCCCTGTCAATCCTTGTAGCCCTTCCCAGTCTCCTTGTCAATCTATGTAAACCCTGCCTTTTGCTCTAGGAACTTCTGTGTCTGTTGCGTTCTCCCTTAGATGCAGTTGGATGTTAAGTTGTAGTCTCCTCCCCTCGTGTCCCTTATTGGGTAGAGTGTTGTGCATTCCCCGTCTCCTGCTCCTCCCTTAGTTCTTCCTCACTGGTTGTGAATGTGTCTTTCCTTTGTCACCTCCCCCATATATAAGTTGCTGTATTGTATTGATTTGTGTCTTTGGTCCCTGACCCCTTTGGGGAAACCAACTGAACCTGGAAAGCCACACCAGAGACCTCTCCCTGATTCCTTTACCCCTGTCCTCAGTGTGGCTGCTGAGCCCTCAATTGCTTCAAAGCCGCCCCCCGGGTTTGACCACGCAGTGTGTGTCATCTCCCGTGTGTGTCATCTCCCGTGTGTGTCATCTCCCGTGTGTGTCATCTCGTGGCTACCTGGGGGCGGCCCACACTTGGTGTGGCGCCTGCCTGTGCGAGAGAGCTAGCTGGGGCAGAGTTGGAACGAGGCACCGTGACAAATGGGTTCATGGTGTGCTGCGTGGTGAACTGGCTGAAGGGCAGAGCTCAGGGGGTTGTAGTGAATGAGGCTACATCTGGCTGGGACCAGGCACCAGCAGTGTTCCTCAGGGTTCAGTCCTAGGGTCAGTGCTGTTCAATATATTTATCAATGGTCTGGATGCAGGAGTTAAATGTACAATTAGCAAGTTTGGTAACAACACCAAACTGGGAGGTGCTCTCCCAGTTCTCTCTCTTCAGGGACAAGAGACTTGCAGAGGGATCTAGGTAGACTAGAGCATTGAACTGTGATTAACAGGATGAAATTTAAGAAGTTGAAATGCTGGATTCTGTACCTGGGATGCAGTAACACCAGGCATGAGTATAAATTAGGAGATATCACTGTTGATGCTAATGGCTTTTATGTGAATAATGTTTAGTCTTTTTAGTTGTTACTGTGGTGTGAAAGGAAAGCGGGTGAAATGGACATCTTGGGTGGCTTGACAGGAGCGTGGTAAAACTCATTCCATTGAGTTTGGGCAGAGCACAGAGGCTGGATGGAACAGTGGCAGTGACATACCTAGGCCCTGAGCAAGCAGTGTGGCCACGTGCTCAGTTCACACCAAGCAGGAGGTGTTCTCCTATTGCTGAGAAATTCAGTTCACTTGTACCAGACAGGGCACCAGGGGGCTGACTGGGTTTAACAGAGAAAAGTAATGACCTGAAGCCATGATATGCATTTCTTGCTGGTGGTCCTGGGACTGTGCTGTATGTGTATGAAGTGGGTGCAGAGCACCAAAACATTCTCAGTCACCATTTAAAATTAATGTCATGGAGATCTACGTCTTTACTGTGCCTGCCAAACAGCACTTAATTACTCAGAGCCCTTTTCCTCTTGTCTGCTGCGTTAAATAATGCAGGAAGTAGCTGCAAATGATGGCTCAGGTTATTGGGCTGTGAGTGGAATGTTTGCTGTGCTGCAGTGTTAAGTGCAGAGTTTGTGATGTGTGTGCTGTAGTTCCACCTGCAGCAAAGGCAGATGTCAGAGGCACCAGGAAAGCAGGTAATGTTGAACCAGCCAAAGAGCAAACTGCAGGTTTTGGTGCTATAAAGGTTCAAGTTTAACATTTCTAAGCAATACAGAAGGATGTTTACATCAGTCTTGTCTCATCTAATTCTCTTTCTGAATTGTAATTAAATATATTGGGATAGGTGACTTTTTCTGACCCAGTGCAGCACATTCAGCAAATAAAATCCTTGAGGGAAAAAAATTCTTCTTAATGATGCTACAGTTCAGTGTAACAACTGCAAGTCTGTTACAATTCAAAAAATATTTCATTGCTGATCTTGAATTACTTTTACGGTCATAAGTCAGTTTCTAGAAGAGAAGTGGTGGCAGCTAGAGTTACTTATGCCCTTTGTTGCTTGCCTCAGCAATACAGCTGTTGTTGAATAAGCCACAGACCTAGTTCTCCTAGACCCCAAGGAGATCCCCCATGACCCAGGGGAAGGCAGAAATACGTGACAGAAAAGTGCTTTGTTATATAGGTAAGAGCTTCTTCAAGACCAGCTCAAATTCTCCATCAGTATCAAATTCACTCTGAGTAAGTAAAAAAAAGATAAATAAAAGAATAATTACAATTACATCTTACTTTCCATGTAAGATTATGGTCTGAATTTATTTATTCTAACAGGATCTTCTTTTGGTGATGAATGTATCCATTTCCAAGTCAAAGCTTGTTCACTTTAACAGGGATCTGAACCCAAGCCAGAGTCTTAAGTAACTTCAACCTTTAAAGTAATTTGAGCAATGTGTTTGTATTAACTGAAGCAAAACCTTATATGCAGCCTCACATAACCATGGAAAACTAGAATTTCAGTTCAGAGGCCACAAGTTGTGCCAAAGGCCCGTTTTCATTAGTTTGTTCAGAATTTATTTGCTTTTGTTCTTTTCTTGCCACTTTCTTAATCTGGGATCACATCTCCTCCTTCCACTTACACTTCATTGTTAGCTTATTCCTTCAGTTCTCATCTCTCTGTTTTCTTTGGTCAAGGGTTAAGAGCTCCAAACACAGATTAAGAGAATTATATCAACATTATCAGTTGGTTCTGCTTCAATTGGCAACTCCCCTGCTTTTCAGGGATGATATTTGATGTACTGTGCTGGCTTTTTTCTTTTCAAAGTTATTTGGGGAGCTTTCTCCAAATTCTTTGTTGGTATTAAATTATCCTAGTCATCTCATCTCCTAAGACAGAGGAGTATGCATTTATTTAAAGAAATTACATAATGGCATATTCTTCAGGTGGTTTAATGTCTCCTTCACTATTTTCACTCTTGTTCTTGTCATTCTCCTCATCTTTCTCTGATAGAACCATTTCTCCTACACCCATATGTTCTGTGTTCTTCATGATTTGGGATGATCTCTTTGGGATCAGGTTCTGCAGTGTGGTGATTTGTCTTGTTCGGGCACGACCTGAAGAATTTGATCCAGCAGATAAACTAGAACTCACATTCTACAAAAACGTAGCTGTGACTTTTTTTGCATACTGGGATTTATCTATGACAAGGCTTTAATGCTAAGGTTAGCAAAACTTCTTTTACTCTTCTTAATGATTTAAAGATAACCTAAGGCAAAGTGAGTCATGGTCTTCATGAGGTTAAGTCAGATTTTTCAAGTGGGATAGATCCACTGTTACAATTGGAAATGACCTACAGTGACCATCTGAGGTGGCCACCAAAGCCTGGGCTAGCTCTGGAGAAACTCCGGCACCACGCTAGGAGTGGGGAACAGCTGAGGTTTGGATTTTACCTGCAGCTGAACCTATGGAGCAGCTTGCTCTACAGTGAAGAATGTCACAGCTACGACAGGGATCAGGCCAAGGAGAAGGTGGAGGCTTTCTGGTCTTGAGGTTCCAACAGGGAAGGGCTCATTCCAACTGAAGGGGTCAAAAAGAAAGAAAAGCCTCCAGAGCTGCTGTGCAAGAGGTTTTACACAGATACAAATCAGGGGGTGGATACAAACAGCTAACCAACAGGGAATCCGTAGGGGAAGAGTGAGGGGATTACATCCAGTGTCTGGGACCAATTGGGGCAGGAGCAGGGAGAGCTGGAACAGAGACAGAGTTACACTGACAGGCAGGGAAGGAGCTGGGACAAAGGGCAGGGAATACCATAAAAGGGCTGCTTCAGGGGAGGGTAAAACCCAGGGGTAAACCAGCTCGGGGAGAACGTGGGGGTACAACAGAACAAACCACTTAACGAGGAATCAATAACATAAATTCGAACCGCAACAGCCATCCAGTGCAACAGCCTGACCAGTTCTGGGCTTTTATGTCTTAAGAAAGTATGTACAGAATATGTGCTGCCTTGGCCATTCACGTGTCTATTGGCACACTCTTTGACTGATTCCCTCTAACTTGAGTTCCAGTTTATCTAGTATTCCTTGCAGAGATATCAGCTGAGATCCTGAAAAGTATTTACATGCATGACTCTTAAGGCTGAATTGCATTGAATTTGGCCAAGGTTCGCAAGCTGGGTGAGACTGAAATCGATGTTGTTCAAGTATGGAGCTCAGAAAGACAAAGACAACCCTGTTGGCTCTGATCTGCAGGCACTTTTTTTAGTCTTTTACCTTCAGCATAAGGGCAGCCCTGTGCCTTTTCTAAACTTCTCAAAGCATAGGTCCAGATTACAAAGCATAAGCTGAACACATACCAGAACCCTGAAATGTGAGAAATAAAGTAGCAGTCCCCCATGTAACTACTCTGTCTTGAAAAGTAAATCTAAGCACAAGCACTGTTTTATGTTTGATAATATGTTCCTAGCAGAACTCCTCCTGCCTACAGTTCATGCCAGCAACTCTGGCACAAAGTGCCACTACCAGTGATATTCATACTCTCTGATTGCAAACAGTACTGTAGCCTTAAAGATGCAGGCCAGTACAGTAACCGGTTGGTAATGCAATAAACATGGACTTGAAATCAAGTTTTAAAATAGAAAAAATTCGGTGGCTGTGAGTTAAGGGTCAAATCTAAGTAAGTTTTCCAAAGAGCCAGCTGGTCTTTTGCCACATCTTCTGGTTCATCCACAGACTGGTTTCCCTTCAGCTTTGTTGGCATATCTCTGCTTAGGTAATGCCATGACTCTCTGCCATGTTTATCTTGTATTACAAAATCCTTAATACTGGGCTGGAAGAGGTTGAAAGGTCTCTCTTGATCTTACAGGAAAGAAACCTTATTTCAACATGGTTACTGGTTTGCTATTTCATTTTTCATCAGTGCTGTGTTGCCAAGGTGTATTTATCATGAGTTTCATAGTATTTGATGTCCTGCAAAACAGAACCTAAAATATAAAAAAAAAGTGCTGATGTCCCAGCTCTCATTTTCAAGTGGTTAAACAAGAATTTCAGCCCTCACTTGAGAAACACATTTCAAGGCTCAGCATTGTTAAGAAGTAATTGGAAACACTGTTTGAGCACTTGAAAATTACTGAAAGTGAAAAATTCTGGAAGTGCTTATATACTCTGCAACTAGAGAAATCAGAATATGTTAAAAGATAGAGCTCATTCTTTTTATTTTTTTAACAGAACTCCCATGATTTTTAAGTTAATCTTGAGATTTAGAAACAAGAGCGGTCAAGTCCTTCTCTTTGACTTTTTATGCTGTTCTGTTATTCAATTCTGTTATTCAGTTACTTATGCTGTTCTGTTATTCAAACCTCTCCTCAAGTAGAGTGGATCAAATGGAGGATGTGGATTTGGCTTAGCACCTGCCTTTGCTGAGTTGCAGGTTAAAGGAGACCCACAAAGGGAGTCTGGTGCCTTTTGGTATTTCTCTTCTACAGCCAGGCCACCTCACTTCACCTTTTCTTTTTCCATTTAGAAAAGCTCAAAAGGTTCTATCTGTTTCTCAAAGTTTACTGCATTTCCTTTTGTGAATGCAAAGATTTTCCAGACCTAGTTTATGTAAAAAAAAATTGCTGACAAGTGTTCCATCTGCAGCCCTTGTAGCATGGCTGGGGCAATGCTCAGCATTTAGAAGGGAATGTTTTTCTGACAGATGTTTGAATTCAATCCATACTGTTGTCATTTATTAAATAAATAAAACTTTATTTCCTTATGTCTTATTTATTAAAGGCTAACGGTTTATTTAAAATGTTAGGCTTTGTGTTTATTCTCAGGTCAGGGATGACTTTTACTCCATGCAGTAGAAGTGCAGGTGTGGTGCTTCTGTGCCATGGAGCACAGGAGAATGGAGAAGTGCTGTGGGCTCCCTGCACTGGGCATCTGTGCTGGGCTGTGCTTGGTCTGACTGGGCACAACTCTTCATTTCCCTGCAGTGGCATCTGGTTTGTGCCACAGGGTGGCTCAGGTTTGGTAAGGTGTCCTAAGCAGGTTGAAAGGCTCGCTTTCCCAGAATGGCTTTAGGAAAGTTAAAGCAAATTTGATGGGGTTTTGAAGCAGGCAAACTTTTGTGAGACAGGCTTGTCATCACCTCACTCTGTGCTAAGGAATTTGGGCTGGAATCTTAACTGCTTTGGAGCAGTGTTTTCCCATACAGAAGGGTTACCTCAACATTAGAAGTAGATACTGCAACTTAGATAAAAAATTAGATAAGGGCTAAGTTCAGTTCCTAGTTTTGCTAACTAGCTGTCCTAGGACTTCACAGGAACCCCTCTTTCTCTGTCTCTGTTCTGCTTTTTGGGGTTTTTTTTGGTCCACATCCCATTTCTGCCTTCCCCCAAGATACATTCTGTTTCCCACCCACACCTTTCTTCATCTGAGAATTACTTAACTTTCTGAAGAGGAGTCCTGTGAAATGTATCCTACACAGATGCACTGCTAGGGTGGAGCTGGGAATAGAGCACGGGTGGAAACAAGGGACTGGGACAGGGATGAGGAAGAGCGGAGGCATGAGCCAGCAGTGTGCCCAGGTGGCCAAAAAGACCAATGGCATCCTGGTCTGTATAAAAAATATTGTGTCAAGCAGTACTAGTGAAACGACTGTCCCTCAGTACTTGACACTGATGAAGTTGCACCTCAGATTCCGTGTCCAGTTCTGGGCCCGTCACGAGAAAAAATATGTTGAGGTCCTGGAGTCAGTCCAGAGAAGGGCAATGGAGCTTGTGAAGGGTGTGGAGCACAAGTCCTATGAGAAGCACCTGAGAGAATTGGAGTTGTTCAGCCTGGGAGAAGAGGAGGCACAAGGGTGACCTTATCACCCTCTACAACTACCTGAAAGGAGGGTGTAGCAGGGGTGAGGGTCAGGCTCTTGTCCCACGCAACCAGTGACAAGGACAAGAGGAAATGTCCTTGAGCTGTGCCAAGGGAGGTTTAGGCTGGACATCAGCAAGACTTTTTTCACTGAAAGAGCAATTAGACATTGGAATGGGCTGCCTGGTGAGGTGGTGGAGGCATTGTCCCTGGACATCTTCACAAAATGACTGGACATGGCACTCAGTGCTATGGTGTCATTCCCATGACAGCATTCCATCACATGTTGGTCTCAACGATCTTGGAGGTCTTTTCCAGCCTTAATGATTCTATGATATGGGAGAATATGACACTGCAGCTCCAGGACAAGAGTCCAGAACAGCTTTTCTGTGGCTCTGTAAATTTAAGCCAGCTTAAGATGATATTGTACTCTCCCCTCAGAGGCCTTCATAAGCCCATGGTGTGCACAGAGAATGAAGAGCAGCCTAAGTAGTCATCTTAAAGTTGTGTGGGAGATGGGTTTCCATCTAGAGCAAGTATTCTCAGGGATGATCCTCCTGTGCCTAATTTTAGTGCACAGCCTTTTCCACTGATTCCCTGGCATGAGTGCCTTCTCTTCTGGTGCTCTACTGTTTGGATTTCTTTGGCTTCCTTTGCCTGTCTACCAGAGTCAGTGATCAAGCTTCTCCAGCTTCCTGAAGCTTATCAAATTCTCTTTCTCACTTTTACCTACATATCTCAGCAACTGGCTCTCACAGAACTCCCTAATCACCTTTATGGTCTCTGAGAGTGACAGAGAGTTTGTTTGTGTGCAAATTAATAAGCTGGTGGAAGTAAAATCAATAAAAAACAAGGCTACAGCAAAGCCAAACCTATCATTCCTTTATTGGACAAGAGGGTATGCTTGTAAAACATGCTAAAAATGCTTGGAATGTGGTGACCCACTGGCAGACACCACTGTTTCCTATGAAGCTTTGCAGCCTTAAATTGGCACACGGAGTCATCATGGCCCTTGAGCCAGCACCACCAAAGCCACTGCTAAGTTCACAATTGAATTCATCAACTAAGAAACTGAACCCTAAATTCTGGCTTGCTCAAGAGTGAAAATCCTACCTCAGATCTTCCTGAAACAGATCAATAGTCTTTCTTGTTGGACTGCAGCTGCACAAGTGCTGTGCAGTGTTGAAACATGGTCAGTTTATAGGCAATAGGATCTGCAAACTGGAGGAACTAAGGTCACCTAAGTCATTAACTTTTTTTGTCTATTCTAAGCCAAGAATGTATTACCAAGGGAAGATGGGTGTTGTACAGGCACCCATAGTGGAAACCAAATCCACCTGAAATTTAGACTCCTGAAGAATGTGATATCCATATTTACTGAGAGTGAATGGCCTGACCTACTCCTGGGTTTGCCCAGAGCAGAGTTCTTGGTTAGTTTTGTCATTAGAGATTTTAAAGACAATATAAAAGAGACTCTCAGTAAAGCTGGGTTAGACTTCTGTTTTTATTGGTGGATCTGCTCTCATTTTTATCAGGTATTGATGTCTTCCTGTTGTAAATACCTGGAATTCTCCCGTGTGGGCAGACCTTTGTTGCAGTGGAATTATGCTGAGGGCTGTAACAGGTAATGCCAGGTGCAGCCCATCAGACACCTCCCAATGATGTTTTCTGCACACTTCCAGCTCAGAGAAGCTGGTAGGGGTCACTGGATTGGTTCCAAGTACAAAGTAGAAGACAGGAAAGTCTAGTGTATGTTGCGAAGTGTATAGTATGTTTCCACCTCATTTGGAGCAGGTGTGACACTGGGAAACCATTTATATAGAGCTGCTATGTGAAAGGAGGTTGTATGTGTTTAGAATGGCTATATGTATATATAAGAAAGGTAACTGTGCATATGCCATAGATTTGTGTATCATAAACATGTATGTCATAAGCAAATTTAATTGGGGGATACAACTGTCAGTGCAGCTTGAAAGAACCCTCTGAATACCCTGTTGCAAGCATGTGGGCTGGCAATTTATGTATTAGCTCCAGAGGGAAAGAATTATGTCTTCAGCAGAAAGCTGATGAGTCTTGGTACCTTTTTGTGAGCCTGATCAATTTTCTCCTGTAATCACTAATCTCATCCCACCCTGTCTGTCCCCAAGCGTTCCAAGTGGAGTACACTCAATCTTTTTAAACATTTTGAAATGGGCAGTCATAGTCTGTCATCCTGCAGACAATAAATTTCCACTGACGATCCCTGCATGAAAGAGAAACAAGAGAGAGGTATTAGTGAGCCAGAACTGCAGAAGATGCTATACAAGAGTTACTTTATACCAGGTACTATGGCAACAAAAACATCTGTCTGCCATTAACTGACTTTCATCTGAGTGATCTGTGTTTTTAGGAGCCAAAAGGACATTAAATATGTGTGATAGTTACAATTCCCTCACACTCCTTTACAAGGTAAGAAAATCAGCTCTCTGAAGACAATGAATCCTGATGGTGATCAGTCCTGAACTGACTTCTAATCAGTGACCAAGAGGAAAAGGATGATTCTGTCAAAAGTTATTGTCATGTCATATAATTGTTCAGTAATGTGTAAAAAGCGAAAAGTACCTGGGTGATTTGCAAGCTATGTCTAAGAGGGGAGTTATCCATACAGCAAATTTCACTTTCTTTTTTCTTTTTTTTTTTTAATGTCTTTCACTTCTAGGTCTTACAGTTAGTATCCTTTAATAAAGATCTGAAAGAATCAACAGTGAGAGAAATGAAATTCACTTCTCATCCTTGATCGAGTCACATGTGAGGAAGAGTAACATTTACGAATGTAAGGAGAGTTTATGCTCTTCTCAGTTTCTATCTCAAGAGAGCGATAGAAAACCTAACAATTGTTAGTAGGAAGCCTGACTGGAACAGTGGGATTCAACAGTGGAGGCCACAGATTTAGTGTCCAATAGCTGCAACAGGCTACAAATTTAATTTCCTCCTTAGCTTATTGTGCATTAAATTTGCCTTTGACAAATATGCATGAGTTCAGAGGATCAAATACTGTCCTGCTGTGAAGGGAATGTTGAATTTAGGCTGCTTGATGCTGGCTAACTTGAATTTAGATCCAAACTACAGCCCTTGCAGATAGCAGTTGTCATTTATATTGATAATGAGTAGTCCTCCAAGAGGTTTCTGAAAGCTTGAATTCTGCTAATAGTGACGTCCTAAAGCTAAGGCATAGTAATGGGTAGTGCTCGTAATGGATTTAATAGGAGCTTGCATTTGAAGACCCCTGCACCAAACTGGTGCCAAACTGCTTCCTCTAAGGAATGTGCTGAGACCCCTGACCCCAGATTTTGGTATCAACTGTGCTTACATGGTGTCATTGACTGGGTGACTCTGTCCTGAAATAAGACTAATTTGACTCTTAAGCCCTGTAGGTATAGATTTTGTACCTACCCTGTAGTTATAAAATGTCTCATTGCAGCTTTCGTTAACTGAGGTTTTTCAATTGGAAATTTACTGTGCTGCTAAGCTACAAGTTTATCCTGAGTGTCATTTGGAACTGGGTCTGTGTCATGCTCATCAGCAAGTATGATATAACAGTTATATAGTGTTGGCTTTGGTTTTCTTTAGTTCTTTCCTAGATGTTTTCACATTGTAATTTCCTTGTAAAACTGTTATCAAAGGTTAATGAAATGCAAGATTCATTTTTAAGTTTATTTTAGGAATCCCTTATTTGGTCTATGTGCATGCTCTTCAAAGACAGTTACTACTCTTTTGGTCACTAAGTTACCAAGAGAGATAAAAAGTAAAGAGGACCCCTTTGTGGAAAACGGGATTATATTGGTCAAAGTTAAGGTCTGCTAAGATAGCACCCGTTGTCAGAGAGACTTTTAGCTCAAAATCTTAGGTCAAGTAGTTTTTCTAAAATAGGACATTGTGAAATTAAAAGTCAAGCTCTTTAAAAGAAATGTATTTTAGTCACCTGAATTAATAACATGCTTTAAAATACTGGAACAGAATTATTTCTGAAGCTGTCATTACAGCTTGGACTTGCAGACACTAGCATATATGTACATGGTTGATGCATTTATGGCATATTAACTTTTTTCCCCTGTTACTTGTGTTTGAACTCAAGCGTATATGCCCAGCTTCTCAGGATGCAGGCAATGACTTTGTACTATTGCTGCTGTGTGCTTAATTCGGTAGTTATCAGCCTGTTTCAATTTGTAGATCCCTTACAAGTTTACCAATGGGGATGCAGATGCCATCAGGAATTGCCTTATGAGGCATACTCTAGATTATATCTGAACTTGCCTTTGCAGATTGTTAACACCAGTTTGTAGGTGTCACCCCCTCCCAGTTGCTAAATTCATGCATTTTACTTGGCTTCAGGAATCAATATTGAACTGTCACTTTTGCTTTCCAGCTGTCATGTGCTGTCAGATTTGAATTTTTGATGTATAGAGAAATTTCTTTTATCTCCAAATATTGTTGAATAATCTGTTTCCAATACGGTTAAAAAATTCTATGAATTCCTATTCATATTGAGTTTGACAAAGGCCTCTTTCATCAGTCATATGAAACATATTAGGGACCTTAAATACCTTATAATTTAGCTCAGCTGAGCTTGGTGGATGTCCAGCTTGTCTGGGCATTTCAAACATACTTTACTGTTGGGGTATCTGGCTGTCGATTTATCCTTCAGTGATGATGTATGAGCAGTTAAGAAATAACTGGCTATCCAGATCACCCAAACAAATGGAGCAGGGAACAGTTTTGTAAAAGAAATGAGCTTATGACAGTCTGCATGTGCTATTTTTATACTTCATAGCAAAGGACAAGCTGTGGCTCTTACCAAGAACACCTGGTAATTCCCACCTCCCTGTCCAAGATACTTGATGCAGGTTGGGTGGTGAGTGTTCCAGTGGTGCTCTCTGGACTCAGGAGACTGATCCAACCAGATCACAGCCACGTAACAATGCTCCACCATTGAAAGCCAGAAGGCCATACCATCATTGCTTGGCATGTTTCAGAGCTCAGGATGAAGGTATTATGTTGTTTGGTTTGTGGGTTTAATTTTGGAAGCTATTTTGCCAAGGGTTTGCAATGTGCATGTGTATGTGGGCAGTTTCAGTTGTTTACAACCTGCTTCACATAGCCCATGTCCTTCTCTGAAATTTGACTGTATCAGTCTGTCTAACGAAAGACAGACTGATACAATCAAATGTTCCCTTATTTATGTCCCTGCAAATGTTCCCTTATTTATGTCCTTAGGTCATCCTGTCTGCATCAGTGTTATCACCACACTCCTGAAAGGGCTCCCAGAGATACTTCAGGCCTTTTCTAATTCTTTCCAGCTGCTTTTGTCTTGTTTTATAGACAGTTGTTTTCTCCTTTTGACCTATTTAAAATGAGACTGGAAAATGTAAATAGTAACCAGTTCTGAAGTCTGTTCTCCCCAAACAAGCAGTTAAAATCTTTGGTGATCAACAATAATTCTTTCATTCATTCCTGATACACAGGCTGGAAACTCACAGAGAGTGATTACAGAAGTGTTGGTGGGGATAGCATCATTCTAAACTTTCTACATCCTTTGCCACAAGCATCACATGCTGTCTCAAATATCCTTGTATCAACAGCGGCCTCAGTGACGCAATGTCTTAGGGAGCAGGAAGGGAATATATGATTTCTGCAAGTTTATTGAAAAAGTCTAAAAAGACCTACCTGTTTGAAGTGATTGGGAAAGCTTAAACTGAAATACCTTCAGAGGCTTTTCTTCCCTCTTGTTAGCTCAAGAACTTTGTCCATATGAACTAAATAGTATGGACACAAGTTTAATGTGCTTGAAAATAAAGCAAAATTAAAAAATGTTCGCAAAAATGAGTGGAAATGTGCATGATGCAGGCAGGCTGAGACTCAGAAGACCTTTTCCTGCTCCTGTTCTGCTTCATGAGCTGCAAAGAATCATTAAGGATGACAGATTTTGCTGACTTCTGTGATTCATACTGCTCAGGTGGAGTGTTACAGCCTGAATCTGAATTCCAAACTGTTGCAGCAAGATTTTTTTTCACTTCATTCTCTTGGCAACACAGATTGTTTCAGGTTGTTCTGGAAGCTGAGGGCCAGAAAGTTCATTGGTGCAGAAAACTTTTCTAGTTTGCAATTCACAAAATATTTTCTCTGTAGTTTCAACCTGCTACTATTGCAGGCATATGACTGCCACCAGAGCAGAGATAGGACAAAGGTGTGCTGGTGGCTTCTTCCTCTTCTAAGCACTGTGGTCCTGTGAGGACCTGTACTCCCAATGTACATTCCCATGATGCTTTTGCTGCCTTTGCTCCTGACCAGTCGTCCCACTGCCACCCTGTTCCGAAGGCTGCCTTCAGCAGTCAGAGACAGAAACCTGCTCAGAGGCATAGGCTGCCTTGGCTGCTTTGATTTCCAGGCTTGTCCTTGTAATTCCAGACTTTACCCTGGTCCACATGCGATGGAGTCTGGATTCCAGCTGCAGGGGAATGCACTCCCTGCATTATTTCCCCTACTCTCTGCCACAGCCATGAGGAACAAGGATTAAGGATAGCACAGGGAAATATTTGAGATGAAAAGCCCAGAATGGGGCTGTCCCTTATGACCTTGTAATTTCTTTATCTAAAGCGATAAATAGATACCCTTAAGTATCTATGAAAGTTATTCTTCCACTTGTAGGAAGAATTTGCAGACATGACTTCTATTTAGTAATAAACAGGATAATGTATTTTAGCCAGGAAATTACAGTTATGGACCTGCAGCAGTCTTACAATGTGTTGTCACTTCTGGAAAAGCCTCCTTATTTTAGGTAACCTTTTGTTTGAGGGATCCCTATAGCGAACTTTGGCAAGCTGAGAGCATTGCAATGACAAAAGCACTTTGGCTGCTTTGAGTGTTATTAGAGACATCTTGAAATATTGATGTCTTTAAACTCCCACTTCTCTCTTCACTCCCCGTTCTCATGTAGCCCATCTTGGCAGAGCAGTGCAGCACACCTTGCTTTGCTGTCTGTGTTGTGCTTGATAACAAATGCTTTAATATACTGGACTGAGGTGCCTAATAAAAGACATCAGCAAAGAAATAGCTCACGATTGATGTGTTAGAGGGCAGCTTGAAAGAATCAATATCCCTCTCCCACAATCAGGTTTCAGTGATTGCTTACACTCTTCTTAAACCTGCTCTGTTAGGATCTCTGTAGCCCTAGGCAGACAACAGTGTGGGATTTATGTTAAACCCAAATTTTAAAACTTTGCAGTTGTGCGCAGTAAAAAGGGAGAAATGTTCCTTTTTAACTGAACGGGAAAATTGTCCATCCATTTGCATGACTACAGCTTCACTAGCCATAGGACCTCTCCCAAGAGGACTAGCAAATGCCAAGAAATGACCAGGACTGATCAAGAAAGTGTAGTTAACTCATTTTCTGGAAAGGGATCAAGGTGCGTGGCACTGCCTGAATTCCTGTAGCGGCTTGAATCTGTTAGAATTGTGCTGAAATGGATTGGGCAGTTTAAAGCATTCACATCGCAGTTTGTGTGGTCTTAACTTTGCATGCTGGCAGATTCCCTGCTTCTCTGCAAAGAAATGTGGACCAAAATAGGTCCCTCATTCCCTGAAGGTACAGGGTGTTGTTACTGAGGTCAATGAAATATGCTCCAACTAGAGGTAGATGAGAAAGTATACTGAAGATCTGTTGCATTTTGTGAAGGTCAGATTCAGCCCAACCTTCCACTGCTGTATTTTCCCCTGCTCAGATGGACATGGCTAATGAAACCCATTAGCATGCCCTGCTCCTGATACATAACTCTGGACAATGAATCATATGTTCTGTGAACTTTGATTCTCAGAATTACTAGTGTGATGCTGAGTACCACAGCAGATGGTGTGTAGCCATGCACTGTTGGGGGGAAATAGAAAAGACAGACTTTAAAAAATTTCTAATGAAACAGTTGAAAAGCAAACCTGTGCACAGCGGAGAAAGTTGTGGTTGCCCCACGGATGTAATAATCGTAAGTGTACATCATCATGTCCATGTCTTCTCCATAGTGTCCTGGATATTCTGTTGTTAACCTTTACATTAAGGAAAAAGAAGATAATATAATTCACCATCTTATAGAAGAGTCCAGTTGAATGACTACAATTCAATTAGTAGATTTCTCCTGCCTCTTTGAAAGTTCTTGTTTCTTAACAGCACTACAAGATACAGTCTCACGAGACTGCCTTTCTCCTCTATGCAACTAATTCAGGTAGCTATTTGAATAAAATTTAGCAACTTTAGAACAGTTAAGAGCAAAGTGCAGTATTGGAATATATGTATATGCATCTGCAGCTCTGGGATAAAAGGAATCTGAACAAGAAGATAAAGCTCACCTACTACTTATGTCTTTATTGCAGGGATTTGCTCCAGCCTCTTGAGAGTCTCTTTGGTTTGCAGCTGTAGACTGCAGTAAATGTTGCCAAGTCAAATGACTTTAAGCATTTATCCATTTATGAATTCTATTCAGTGAATGTGACAATTAATCCATTACTCTTTGTTGTTTCCTCTTTCTGCCTAATTTATAATGTAAAAATATGGTCCTGGACAGTATTTGTGCAGTGTATTTTATCTGAGAAGCTCAAAGTGCTTCTTCAGTTATTAACCAAATTATGATTTCTGCTTCTCTGGGAAATAAGCAAGTAATACTGTAATTCATTTTACAGATAATGAGCAGATTCAGAAAGGTGCTGGAAGCTTGGCTAGTGCTTTCTGTCAACTTTATATTTGAAGCCTGAATGGAAACCTGGTACTCCTTTTCCTGACTTAATCCAGCCCAGCAGCAGTACTTGAATGATGCTTGAAGGTGATTCCAACACATTCCGACCAGCACTCGTGCATGTTTACATTTTGTTAAATCAGTGGAGTTTAAGCACAGGCTTAAATATTTTACTCTCTAGGAATATAGTTGTTGGGATGGGTTTGAGTTTTTATGAGGCACTTTGGGTGCATTTGGAGCCCAAACCTGTAACTGTTGGAGAACTCAGAAGTGGAAAGTTCACCTGAAAACTGAGGTACTCTGAGCTATTAGGTTGCTTTCCAGGTCATATTCAGCTTTTGAATGTGAAAGATCATTCAGTTGGAACATCATTCCTAACAAATAATTTTTCCTTGACAAATGAAAAATATGTCTGCATATGAAACTCAAGCATGACCTTATAAAACCTCAAGTCTAATCAGTCAACTTCTTTGAATATATCTCGTTCTCATGCTTCCTTTCCTTTGGCCATGACAATCACCACACAGATTCTGAGTTATGGTACAGGGACACCCTTCCCAGAGTGCGTTTGGGAAGCAGAAAGTCAGGCCTGGTCACAGTGTCTGTTGTCTGAGTTCTGACCAAGGACACATGGATGTGCAAAGCCCTTGCAGTGCTCTGCCTTTGGTAAGAAATAGCAGAAGTATTTCACAGGTCATGCAGACAGATACTGCAGACTAGGAGAAAAAGGAGAAACCATGAACGCTGCCCACTCAGCCAGAGGAGAGTCCCCATATTTAGTTTACTAATTTGAAGCCTGAGTGTCTGATAGTGCATCTTTAGAAAATCCAGGGCCATGGAAGATTTTAAAAATGAAGACCAGCTATGGGCCAGCATTTAATTTTGCATTCTCTCATCAACTCCAGGTTTTGACACTTTGTTTAGCTATTATTATGAGAAACTACTAAGACATGTGTTTCTATATGTTCTACCAAATGTGTTTCAGAACATCTGTTTGGCACTCAGCAAGGAAAATGTTCTGTAATGTTGACCAGCAGTATGTGCTGGGCAGATGAGACTGTGCACAACACAAGGTTAAAAAGCGGCTTTTTGCTCTACTCAGAAGCAGAACTGAGAGTCAGTTCTTTGAACTTCTTTCATGGGCCTCTCAGTTGAAAAGTAAATCTGATGACAAACTTCTGAATTGCTGTGGTCTCACAGACCTTTTGCAGAGGCATGCAATGTTATTCTGAAGTGCAGTGGGAGTCTTCATTTAGCTTCCCTCTCTTTTCTTTCTGACTGCTGTCATCTTCCCCTCCCTCTGTATTAACTTCTCCACATTACCATGCAGCCTCTTAAGGCTCCTCCACTAAGAAATGTTCAAAAAGCAAATCTGTGCAATTACCAAAAATAAATTATTTGGGGACTTGAGCTGCTCTGAAGTGTATCTTGTTTCATAGACAGATGCCTACTGGCTCCTTTTGTTCTGGAGAGAAAAATTATAAATAGTGCTATGACAGCAGTGTTCAAGTTCACATGAGTCTGTGGTCTGTCTAACTCATTTCTCTGATGATTGTTGTACTCATTTCTGAAGCTGTTCCCCTAAGCCCCTGCATTTCAAGGTTGTCTGGGTTGCACCACATCTTTTAGAAGGCAATGCAATTGATTGTCCATGTAGCAGGTCTCTGTGATATGTCCCACTCCTTTTCTATTATCTCAGTTTTTTGAATCCTGAGGGTGATTCACACAAAATGTGTCTGCAGTTAGTGATGCCCTGGTGTTTAATGCATAGGGATAGTCAGTATATGCAGTGATATATCCCCTTCTCATCATGAAGGGGAGAAAGGTCATTTAAGACAGCCAGAGGGTCTTCCCAAAGTGGTGTGCCTGGCACAGGACAGTGGTTGCCTCAGTGGTTGTAGCTTGGTCTGTACCCTCATTATCAAGTACCTAACTGAAAATGTTAAATGTTTTACTCACTAACGAATACAAAGTGCATATCAACTTGTGAGCCACCTACCATGGCCCTACAGACACATAATTTATTTACAGACATGGTAACAAACACACATGCCACGTGTGGCAATGTATGGTTTGTACCCGAGAGCAGTCACAAGACAAGTGTGAGATGCTTTTTGCCCTAGTTAGTGACAATTTGCCTGCCCATGGGCTTTTCATGTGGGAAAAGCCATCCACAGTAACCTTCACAGTGCCCTGTAAGCACTTCTGGCACTGAACTCATAGCAAAGAGAGTTGGGCTAGGGGAGCAGTGAGAAGCCTGGGAATTGCCAAGTGCCCAAATTTGCTGCTGCTGTTTGAGGTGTTGTATGACCAAGCCAGGGTGCCTGTGGTGCCTGAGGGGGTAGGTGACAAGGGGGCCTAGGAAAGAGGCTGGCAAAACAACTGTGAGAAGAAGTGTGCTGTAGGCACTGAGAAATCTGATG
This sequence comes from Leptocoma aspasia, assembly GCA_013399835.1. Lineage (NCBI taxonomy): Eukaryota > Metazoa > Chordata > Aves > Passeriformes > Nectariniidae > Leptocoma > Leptocoma aspasia. The sequence goes on along the minus strand of VXAX01007538.1, from coordinate 479,655 downwards.
CCAAACAAATGCTGAGGGGCAGGGGCCAGCAGCGTGAGTTTAGTGGAATTGTTTGTTAAACCCAGATACACACACAGGTGTTAAGTTTGGGGAAGGGCTTGCAGGGGAGAAAAGAGTAGTGTGAGACCTTTAACAAGTGGTAGTCTTTTCAGTCTGTATGATCTGTTTGCAAGAAAATACAGAAAACAGGAACTCTGGTTCAGCTTTTCAAATCTACTTCTGGATAGTATCAGGTGTATGATGTTTGGGCATAGGAGAGTTGAAGCACCAGTGGCATTGTTGAGAGAGGAGAAAGAAGGTAATTCTGTGTTAAAGACTGGGAAAGGAAATCTTGTGATAAAGGGTGTAAGTAGTTTGGCCTGTGTCTGAGACAGCGGGAAAAGTTGACTGAAAAAGCTATTTTCATAATGACATTTTTAGCTAGAATAGAGTTGATGTGGAATGGTTTATCTTTTCAGTGGTTTACATTGCTCCAACCATCCACACATTCTTCTAATGTATTTCACTATAATCCTATAAATCTTGCTCAGGGTAGGATATGTATTAAAAAAAAGGCATTAAATCTTTATCGGGGTTGCTGTTGTTTTTATTTTAATCTGAAAACAGCTGTGTTGTTTATTTTCCATGGTGAAGAATTGCTATGGTAGAGATGAATAGAAAACAGAGTTACTCATTTAGCACTGAGAAGAATGTTTTGTACTAATGTACAATGATCCATGGCACTCTTTTAACAACTGACTTGTTATCATGAATCTGTTATTTACCAATAAGAAGATCAAGTTACATTGATGGCCTTAATATGTACAGCCTGCTTATTAAAGCAATAAATGAGAACTGTGGGTATGCCTTGCTTTCAGATACCAAGCAGACAAAAGAAATGAGTCTTTTAAAACATGAGAGACAGTCAGTGGTAGAACAGTTTCTGGCTCCAGTTGTGGAATATACTTATTCCCTGATCATAAGTACATGGTTTTGGAATATCTTACACTGTTCACTTCTTGTGCAACTACAGTGCTAACAAGATGAATGGCTTCTCTTTAACCTTCATTTCCCTCTTCGTGGCTGAAGTCTTCCTCTAACAATGCCACAGCCAAAAGAAAGAGCTGTTCCATTTCAAGAGGAAAACATAAGCTTTGACATTAACTTTCTGATATTTGAGAATAAGGAGTGTCCCCTAGCACTCCTTGCTTTATGGCCTTACTTTCAGATGTTGTTTACAAGTGCTTCAAGAGTATGTCCTTCCTAAAGGAGAAATTTTTTTCAAGAGCCACAAGCCTGCAAGTTACATTCAATGAACATGGCAATTATATGTCTCTTTAATCAATTTCAACTCTTCCTCCAGCTGGAAGACAGAGGTCATCTGCTTTAAAAAATGCATCCTATGCTGAAAAGCCAAGGAAGGTCTTAGTAAGCTGTCTACAGAAATTCCAGCAACTGCTCTGAGTATAGATCCCAGATTGCCAGGCTGCCAGGGAACTAGAGGTGTCCTGGAGCTGCTCTAGAGATGAGAAGTTCTCTTGTGTGGCCATGTCATGTGTTTTGGGATTGAGATCAGGCTCCAGGCTCTGAGCCCATGGATTCACACAGACACATACATCACTGCTCCTGTGTTCCCACTGTGTTGCACTGAAAGCCACAAGCCCTCCTGGGGCTGAGGAGCCCTGAGGCTGGCACGGTGGGAGCACAGTTCTTCCAGGCCTTCCAGCACGAGCTCTTGCAATGCAGGTACAAGCAGCAGCAGAGAGCTCAAGGCAGCTTGTGCCTGTTTCTCAAGAAAGATATGTCCAAAACAACTTGGCCAGATTTCCAATGCCAGATCAAATGTGTTTCTCCTAAAATGTCTCTGGAAGATGGTCCTGCAGATTGAAGTGCAAGGTTATATTTGATAGGTAATATTAAAAAAAAAAAATCAACCTCCCCCAACAGTTAAGTACCTTTAAAAAATGGAAAAGGAGGGGAGGGGAATTGGGTTGTCCAGAACTGCATGTTTCCATGACATCTGTTCTGAGTTCATCTCTTGGATTTGTATCTCTGCTACTGGTTATCCGTGAGAAACCTGCATAGGATCACATCATTTTCAATATGTCTTGTGTGGCAGGTTGAGTCAAGAAAACAAAAAAGTACTTTAAACTCCATAACTCTTGGAAAATGTAATTGTTGCCTGGACAGTGTCACCATGACATAGAGCAGCCACAGCTCCAGACAGACCTTCTGGCATTTAAACTGCTCGTTGTTTTGAGAAGGGAAACAGTCATAAACAGTCTGCAGACTTGGGGCTGCTCTGTGACATGTGTTTGCTTTTCAGAGTATGGAGTCAAGCTTTCATTTCCTGGCAAAGAGAAAAATCAGAGCTCTAATGGGACCGCTTAGTGACACAGTCTCTGCATCTGCGATAGATTTGCTTCCTTTATGGTGCAAATCAGCACACAGTTTATTTTACTGTGGTAGCATTCCCTAGCCAGGTAAAGTAAAGAGAGCTTTTCTGCTCCTGTGAGGAAGTGTTAATTATTTTCAGTACGTTTAAAATTTGTGCAGAATCCATGACAAGTCTTGGCATGATAAAGAAGGAAACTAAGTACTTGTAAAAAAATTTACAAAACAAGTGCAAAACTATGAGACTGGAAAAGGTTAGTAAATTTATTTTCAATATGAGCTTACTGCAAATGTAAACTGGAAATTAACGGTGAGAAGATGAGCTGTGAAACAGAACTACTGCGTTCAAAGAGTAAGGATATAAATGCTAACGAATAAAGTCCTTCTGCATGTATTTGACTTCAGACATTCTATTAAGCAAAGTGAAAGCAAAGTGTTGGTTTCAGTCAGCATGATGGTGTTATAAATTAGCATTTCAATAAATACTAGCAGTTTTCAAAAAACACAGGGATGTTCTAGGTGTAAAAACCAGGGCAAATTCTAACAAATCTGTTGCATGGTTCATGCATATAAGAAAAACCTGTCTTTATTCATTGTAGGGTCATCTCACTTCAGGAGGAATGCAGTCTTGAAGCAGAAGAGACAAGAGAAACGATACATAAGGATCAACTGTTCTACTGCTTTTATATTTACCAGAGGGGCCTATATGGAGACAACTGGAAGAGGAAGGAATTAAAAACCCAGGGTGAGAGCTAATTTGAAACAGAATTTTGTCACACCTCGATATTGTCAGTTTTCTTAAAAATGCATTTCTGCCCACATCTGGTTTCATACTTCAGGATACATTGCACATTAAAAGTCAAGGCTGCTGAGAAATTCTGCAGCATGGATTTTCTTTGAATAAGGATTTTCCTGTGTAATGATCCACAAAGTACCACCATCATTGCATGCTTTCCTGGTATTACTTTTCCACATAGTCATATACTAATAGAAGCCTTTGCATGAAAATAAGCCTCTTCAACCAAAAAATAGGAGTCAGCAGCATGTTGATTGCCAATTCTCCACAGTTACTTTATTTACAATGACTTCCTGGAACAGAACAAATACTATTATAGTTTGGGGCAGAAACTGCAATAAATAATGATACACTATACACACACATTTTTGTTGTGTCTCACATGCATATGCCATGTGAGGTCTTGCTCATGGTAGCCCAGAACTACTTTGCAGTTTGTTTGGAAAACATTCTCTTTCTGCCAAGTGCATCTTAACCAGTGCAAGATACAGACCAGAAGCATGATGTGTGAACAAGGTCTTGTGACAATAACTTGGAAATGCCAATGAAAGTTAGGTTGGGAGTGAGATCTCCTGAGCTTAGGGGATGGGAAGTTTGGTTTCCCTACACTGAAATTTAACAACTCAGACGAGTCACATCTGTGACTTCACGAGTAAAAGTGAGTCCAAAGCATGAGGTTTCACACTACCCTGGTGAAGTTCATGTTGGTTATATGTAACCATAACAACCAGTACTTGCTCAGAGTACTACTACACTGTCTAGGCAAGGAAAGAGAGTAAACCAGAAAAGAAACCATTCCTAGCAGGTGATAGAAAAGACAGCACTGTTTTGGAGGAGCGACTTTATCTGCATGGTGTGGGTCCTCCAGTAAAAAAGTCCTCCTATGTGGGACCCCAGGATAACTCTGGTGGAAAAGGACGTCAAAAAGTCTCTGTGACAGCCCTCTGCTCCAAACAGGGCCAACCACAAGGTCACACCAGGCTCCTCAGCTTTTATTTGGTTCAGTCTTGAAAGCCTCCAAGAAGCCTCAATGGGCAATCTGTTCTCATAGAAGAAACAGTTTTCTTTACATCCTACTGAGCTGGCAGTCCCGCCCTCAAGCATGTCAGCTGCACCCCCAGTTTGGTATCATATTCAAACTTGGCCAGCATGTGCTCTGTTGCCTCCTCTAGGTCATTGATAGAGATATTAAGCAGGACAGGCACCCAGGCAGGGTATCACCTGCCCTCTGAACCTGTTAAACCACTATTTTCTAACCCATCTAGTTGTCTGTCCATCCAGACCCTAACATCCTAATTTGGATAACTGTATGTGGAAAGAGCTTATATACATATACCTTGCTAACTTCAAAGGCAGAATGTTTTTTTAAATGAACCCATAATTGCAAACTATGCACCAGAAGTTTTTCACAAGCCAGGTGACACAGCTTCCCACCAGTTTTACAGCTCTTCCCTCCCAGAAGGATGTGAGTGCGTGGGATTTCTACCCTGCTTAGAGAGAAAAATGCTTCACCTGCTTTTGAAATGCTGCCTTTTCTGCATGGAACTGCAGGTGAGCTACATAAGGCTTTCTTTCCCAAGCACAAAAATGGGGCATTGTCACTGTTGGAAGTAGAAGGGCAGTATAGGAGTCTGTGTGCAGCTGAGATGAAAGCTAAAGACTTCTGTAACCCCAAACATTTACATTAGGATTTGCCTTACTCTGAATGCCAATTTGCAAAGCAGAGACAAAGCTGTTCCCAGTTGTCAAGACAACATCTGTGGGAAGCAGAACTGTCAACAATAACAAAAAAAAAGTCAGAGATTTCAGTTGTCTCTCTGAAAATGTGTAATATTAGAGAAGTACAAGAGAATGGAAGAACTGCTTAAAAGTCTGAGTGAGTTTCCCTCAGAGGGAAGAGCTTGGGCAAGTATGTAAATAAACTCCCAGGTAGGGAACATCCATAGGCAATGTCTGCTGGAAAGAAGGCAGAGGAATGTTCAGAAGAATGTTCAAAGACTTTGTTACAGAATTCCTGTAATTTAAAGGCATTAAAAAAAATAATAAAAACATTTCTTTTCCTCCTGGCTGCAAGGAGACTGAAGGATGAAAAGCAAGGCAATGCTGTTGTGTTTGGCCAGTAGCCAGCCAGCCAAATAAGACCAACAGGCACATAAACAGTCTGTATGCATCTCAATGGGAAGCTTCCTTCAAAGCTGAGGTCTGGGAAAAAAGATTCAAGCACAGGTTTACTTTTTTCTCCTCCTACTTTCTTTTCTTTTTTTTTTTTTTTCCTTAAATGCAGGCAGGTTATTCTTTGTATCGCTGAAAACAGATAAATTTAAGCTGAATGTAACCCCAGAGCATAAAATTATGAGTTCTATTGAACAGAATGGACAGGAGCAATATGAGTTGCATCTACACAGTCTGCTCCTGTCCTCAGTTTTGATTTAGATAAACCACAGTGTGGTGTGTTTTAGAGAAACTGGGAAGCTTGGGCTGCATAGCTTATTTTTCCACGGTCTCCATTAAGTTGCCAGCAGCAGTTGTGATACTCTGCTAGGATGAGACCACCTTTTTCTTTTGGGTTTATGATCAGTAGCTCATTTTGACTTTGATCTTTAAACAGTTTTGAGAGAGGATGCATAGTTGTATGCATTATTAACATTTTTTTCTGACGTAAGTGGTAATGGTTCACACTTGTAAGTCATTGTGGCACAACTGTGTAGCACAGAGATGCTCCTACTCCAGTAAATGTCCTGGATTTATAGTGGGAAAATGTCATTCCACTTCTGTCATGGTTTCCAGCACAGCTAGGCTGGTGCTGATCTCCAGACCTGTTCATTGAGGGCCAGCTACTGCTCAGTGTAACTCCACCCTTATTCTTTCCCTTAGCCTTGGATCCTTAAGGATCCTGTAGCTAACTGGAAATAACATGCTTAACTCCTTAAAGCACAGTTAACTCTTTTCAGACAAGGTTTCTGAGAGGTCAAGCAGCCAAAGACATTTACAGGGACTGTTGTGGGACAGAGGCTCACAGGTTTGGTGTCTGTTTGAACTCACCAGCAGGAATATGGGCATCTCCGGCTATAGCGGCAGCAGTAAAATTGCCATTCACGGTCCAGCACCGAGGGAAAATACTGACTCTGGAAACCAGCCACCAGCCCGTTGTTTGAGCAGGTTTGATACCTAATAATGAGGGAAAGAGGAGAATACACAAGCAAAACATGGTATTAGATTCCTTGATAGTTTCAAGCATTTCTGAAAACAGCATTGACATTTTTGATATAGAGTGCAAGTTAAGGGTTTGCCTTTGTGCTGAGAAGCACTGTGTGCACTTGCTGTGTGTAGAGTAACTATTTTCTAAAAGAAAGCAGCAGTAGTTAACGAATGTCTTAACATTTATGTTGCACTTAAAACTATTTAATCAGGCTAAAGTATTTAATCATTGTAGTATGCTAACCAGGAAAGAAGATTGTTCTGGTGTTGGTATTATTCTCAACTGTTTACAAATCATAAGACTGACTTCGAAATAGTCCATTAATATTTTTGTCTATGACTGTTGGTATTTGAGGATTTGGGCTTTACTGAACTAACCTTTTTGAACTACTTCTCTACCACAAAAAAAAAAAAACAAAAAAAACTTGAGAAGCTATTTTATAAACGTTCATTAACTTCTTTAATTGTTTTCTTTCACAACTATGTGTCTCTAGGATAAGGGATTCTTTATTATAAACATATAGTCTTATAATGAAATCATTATTTGATAGCAATCACATAAGGAAAACTGCGATTCAGATGTTATGTAATTTTAAGAGTCAGATAAATTTTATGACTGGATTTTCAAAAGAAAAATCTGCTTCATGCTTTCTGCCTGCTCGGTAATTCTATCATAAGTGTGAATCACTGCCTTCAGGTAGAATAGACATGGTCTTAAAGCATGCATGCCTCTGTCTGCACACCTACAACACCTTCACACTGATACCCAAAGTAATTCAAGTGGTAATCAGTTTGAATAGCTTGCTTCTTGGAAACTAAAGACAAGGAGCTCATGAAAACAGACAGGTCATTGGTTCAGCTATGGAGTGCTCATTCTCTCAAGCACCCTCCTGGACTCACTGTTTCCCTATTGTTTCTTCCATAGTTTTCCCCTTTCTTTCTATTCTTTTCATCAAGGAAAACCTGCAGCAAACTTTCTCTGCGATTTCATAAAAGCAATTACAATGATATATCTGAAAGACACGTTCAGAACTGTATGATTAACAAACACCAAAAATCTCTCTTAGTTTCATTCAATGACCTCATGATTTATTTTGACGACCTGAAGTTCCCAGAAAGGAAAACACATCATCTAGCGGAGTTTGGTATTTGGAAAGTCATTCACTTGTGCGCAGGGGTGTTAGTGCTTGCAAAGACAGCGTGAGGCTGAAGTGTCTGTATCCAAAAGCTGAAAAACTGATCAATTTTGACCGGTGCAGTGATGAATTTCCCTGTCTAGTTTTTGGCGTTCACTTTTGAACCCGAGGGTCTCTTCTCTATCTCTTCCCCTGCGTTCTGTTGTTCAGACAAGAGTATTTACATTTGTTTGTGTCCCTGTATCTCCCACGCTGATGGGGCCACACGTACTTGTTGTGCTTTGTGAGACTCTTTCAAGGACCTTCGGAGTTCAGTCGCGATGGGGACTCTGAGTTGCCATGGTATCACACCAAGTACGGCAGTCTGGCTTTCACTCAGAGGATTTCAGCAGGACTTTGATAGGAAGTTGTTCTGAATTTTGGCACATAGGCCATAGGAACATATGGCTAAGACTCTGTAAACATATTGGATAGCTTCAGATGATTGGTGTTATCCTGATGGAAGAATGGTTGATACACAGCAATATGAGGATTGGTTGTACCTGTTGCAAGATGAACGTTAAACTGTGTAAAATAGCAACAAACTCATCCGTCGTTTTCCTGTCTCTCATCCTTCCGAGTTACCTGCATTTGCTCAAGTCCACGTACCTCTGGGAGATTTTCTAGCTCTTTTGCATAGGTGCAATGTTGGGAGCACTTTGTTTCTCCATTTCCTTTGCATTTCCTCTCAGAAGCTCAACGCTGCCCTGCAATTTCCCATCCCCACTGATCAGATCAGCGTCTGATATTCCTGCTCATGCTTGTCTTTGTGGGAGGTTTCTCCTTTTCTCTTCCCACCTGCTCACATTCAGTCTGGGAAGTCCTGTCCTCTTTCCTGCTGCCTTTGTCCTATAACAGTTTTTATTTTCTTGACACATTATTTTCTACTAATACAGTCCAGTTGTGATGGAAAGATTGATTTTGAAAGAGATGTCGCTCATGGACACTTCTCTCTATAGTGAATTGAGAAACAAACCTAGCTAGCATGACACTCATATTTACATGCACTCATATTTGGATACCAGATTTTAGGAAGGTGTGGTTTTTTAATTCTGATTCTATCTTCTCATGATAAGTTTGATTTAAAAAATATAATTGGTGTTACCTTAAAAATTAGTTTCTTAGATGGGAAGCATACCTGGACATAAGTAATGTTTTATAATTAAATTGCAGTGTTGTTTTAACATAATTCAAAGTAAAATTTGAAATACACATTAAAGCTTATGTTCAATTCTCTCTCTTTGCTTCTGTCTCATAACAAAGTCCTGTAATCTCTTATTCAAGTTCAGTGTTGGGTTTAGCAAGAGAAAGATAATAGTGGCGTTGAAGTACTTTTCTTTAGCTTTGAGATAACATAAGATTCTTTGCCTTAATCTTTCTAGTCTTCAAGTAAAATCCAGACACTCCTTCAAGAATGAAGAAATGCTCTCAGAACTTGGAGTGCTTATTTGTGAGCTCATATAAAATATTTCCTTCTTTTTCCTTTTCCTAACAGGCCACTTTCCTACAAGCAGAAAGTAATTCTTCAAGGGAAACAAACAACCCCTCGCCACACACCTTTTCAGTCAGTTGTTCCACGCACTAATCTGAAAACAACACTTAATATGTCAGAATTTTTTCCTTCTCTGTTGAATTCACTACTCATGTCACAGCAAATCCTGAAGCAAGTAGGGTGAATAAAAACTAGTGATTCAGGAACTTTGATTTATAGCCAAGTCAAAACAATGCTTTTTTCACAAGACCCACTCTTTAGCACTTTTACTGTAAAGGGTAGTTCAGTATTCAGAGTTAATGTGACTGGGTTCTCCTCACTCTTGAAATCCTGACATTGCTAGAAGAGAGGAAAATGCCTCTTACAAGGTGAATGCAGAAGAACGTGAGAAACTGGCTGGGACTGTGTGGGATTAAACTTGGCAGTGGATAGGGTTTCTTTTTCTAGTTGGTTCAGGTTGCAAAGTGTGAAGAATTGCCTTTTGGATGTGGTACTGGGAGAAAAGGAGGTGAGCTGGCTGGTAGGGGGAGGAGTGAGAAGATTGTTGGTGAAGATCAGGTGCTCTTGAATGGGAAGTTGCCCTTGCCTTGGGTACAGGTGTGGGAAATGATTGCAGTGTTCCATAGAAAGCCTTATTCTGGGAGGAGTTCTGTGTAGTAACAGGGATATGGTATCTGAGACTTTGCTGGCCTGCTGTGATTCCTGTGAAAAGCCTCTCCTCTGCCAAATCGTCTTCTGAACTGGTTAATGACGGCTGTACGGCTGAGTTCTGTCATGGCAAGCAAAGCATGCATCCATGTTACAGACTTACTTCAGGTCAGAACTGCTTTTGTTCTTCTCTGTTGAGCTTTTATCTGTGAGACCAAACAAGAGCTGGTGTGAAACAAACTCACCCAAAATGCACATGTGAATTTTGGATCCATGCATGACCTGTTTCACCCTACAGACCCTCGTAAATTGTGCCACATTATTTGCAAACATCAATAACATCCTCAGCAGCCAAGCGTGTTCCTCATTGACTCAGCAGTTGTCTGCCAGACTGAAAACAAACATTGCTTACAACAATAGAATTGTTTTGAGCAATTGAATCAGTTTTGGTGATACTTCAAACTTATGCCTGCATCTTAATTTTGCTCTTTGCTAAGCAAAGCCCCAGAATGTTGTGCCCCATCTAATGTATCTGCTGTGTGGTAAACCTCCCTCTGAGGCCCCCTGTTCCTCAGGTACATCAGTGCCATGTTATCCTGAGGATGAGAACCCAAAGAGGAAGCCTGTTCACTACAAATCTGCCCAGGGAAGCCCAAGTCAAGCTGCAGGAAGTGGTTCTGTTAGAGCCTGCATTGAATTCCTGCTGCACTGGCTGGGCTCATGCTCCCTGAAGCTCTCTAGAGACGTGCAGAGGCTGACACACAGCTCAGTAGGCACTGGGTCGTGCTGCATTGATGCATTTATTCCTTATAACAGGGTAATCTGAGAGTGTCATTCCATGTCCCTGTGGAGGGGAGGCCCTATACTGCTCTCCTGAGTTATCTTTGTGGAGTGTCCTCCCTCTGTGTAATTGGATTAATTGCATGATGAGAGCTAATTCAATGGTTGGTCTGTTACACGTGAATGGGCAGACATAAGAGGCTGAAAGCAGGCTCAGGACACTTGCAACTCTGGCATCCAGACAGAGAGAACAACTTTTATGTGTTTGATTAGGCACGTCAGTCTCCAAAAGCCAATTCTGTAAGGAGTCTTCCCTGTCTGTTGTGGGGTGCTGAGACAGGTTGTTATGACTTCCACATGCCAAAGGAAACCTCTGTAACATCTTCAGCAATATTTTCTTTCATTCAGGAAGCATTTATGACTTCGGTTTTTCTCCCTGACCAAGGGAAGGCAAGGCCCTTTTCACCCTGGTGATTTCTTCTTGACAGTAGCTGATGAGGCCTCCTTTTCTACAGAAACATTCCTCTTCTCCTCAGATGCTCCCACTGGACTCAGTCCATTGCAGCTGTGTTAAATAGACTTGTAGCACTAGTCCTTTAATGCAGACTTAGGGCTCTGAAGAAAATTAACTTGTTTGTGTAGATAGTACAAATGGGAACATTTTCAAAGAGCAGCTGGATTATTTGGTTTGGGTAATACAGCCTCAGATTTGAAATATGGGATTGGTCAGAGATTGGGAACAAAAATAATTCCTACTGATATACCAGGGTGTGCTGCCAGAGCTTGAACAGGAGGATCCTTTGCTCAGTTTTTGCACCTAGTTTGTGGGCAAAGGAGGGAGAGAATGGGAGTAGGGAGGGAAAATCTAGATATCTATTTTTTCCAAGTCCTATCTAAACACTTTCTTAGAAATCTAAACAAGGAAAAGACGCAATAAACATGGAATAAATAGCTCTTGGCTGGAAATGCTTCTCCTTTTTGCTTTACAGCTAACTGGGAGTATATTGAGGATATGGCATAGTTTCATCTGTATCATGTGGTGTAAACCAGACTTATTTTCCTGGAGGGAAGAGTTGCTTGTCTTCACTTGCAAGCTTTTGTTCCTTTGTTTGTATGAACCCTGTCTTTTGGTATGACAGTTTTCAGGCAAGAAAAACAGTTTTTCTTAAAACCCTTGTTCAGAGACTGGTCTGTAGAGACAACTCTGTAGTATTCAACAAAGCAGTGAAGAACAGTCTCACCCTCAATCATTCAGACCTTAGGTGATGAAATATTTAAACAAGGTCAAAATTTCTACAGTACAAATGGAGATAACATAAAATTTGTGCTCCCTGAAAAGATAGATAGGATTCTTTGAGAAGTTGCAGCATAAAAATTAGAAGGAGTAGAAGGACTCCAGGACTTCTGCAGTAGAAGTCCTGCAGTAGAAGGACTGCAGAATTAAGGCATGCTCTGGAGACTTTTCCCTACTCCAGACATGAGTATTTCGAAATTATCCAGAAACTGGTTCTTGCTCTCAGTTGCTGTCTCTCTGTTGAATATCATCTTGGTTCGCAGATAGTTAACCTTACTCTGAAGGAGTAAGGTGTTGAAACAGATTCAACAAAGCCTTTGTACATGTACTCAGCGTTAAACATATTCAGAAATTAATGAGGCTGAGAAGGCATTCCTGATCATCTGATCCAACCTATTGCCACAATTTCCCCTTTGAGTCTTGTAACAGGTTCACAAGCTTCTTATGTCCTTCCAGCAAAACACAAATCTACATAATCTCTTCAGAAATATATGGACATACATCATTAACTTCAGGGATGCATTTATGCAGTGAAGCACCATAGTTAGAGATATTCTGAAATGCCAATAGGTAGTTCTAGGTAGCAGTCAGAAGGGATTGGTCTTCATGAGTCTGCTTGTGAAAGGGATGGGGTGCCCCAGAGAGCAGTTTTTAGAGTACCTGTTCTCTCCATTGACCCTGGAAGAAGGCAAAAGTCATAAACTAAGCACTATTAGGCATTAGATGCCTAATGTGGATCCATGTTATTGTCCTCTTTCTGTTGGATAGATTTTTCATATCTGAAAGATTTAAAGTTTTATGGTTTGATTGTCAAAGTCTGTATAATCCCTAGTGTTAGTGAAGGAAGTAAACTTACCAGGAAGCTCTGCCAGTGGTTCCCTCTTGCTCCCAACTCCCTATCCCTATGGTCCCCTCATCCATTTCTGTCATTTTGCCCCAAAGACTGAAGAAAATAATGAGTTGGAGACTCTTTCTTCTCTCTTTTATATTCCCTCTTTGTTTTCTCTCTTAAGGTTTTCTTTGTTTATTGTCTTTTCTAAAGAAACCTCTCTTGAGTTTGTCTCTATTGTGCAGCTGTGCAGCAGTCAGGAATGATAATTTGAAAATCACCATTTGAAATTTGAAATGCCATAAGCAAAATTTGTCCAAGGTTATTTCTTTGGTGTTTCTGACACACTAGATTTTCTGACTAGGGTTCTGGCTGAGAAACTGGAGGGAATTCAGAGAGGAGCTGTAGGTATGATCAGTGCTTGCTTAGGAGTGTTGGAATGTAAAACCTCTAGAGGAGAACTAGAAGAATGGAGACATGTTCAGCCTGAAAGCAAAAGCATGGGTGAAGGTGTGTGGGTGAGGGAAAGGCGTAGCTGTTACCTATTATTAAGTAAAAGAGATTTTACAAAAGGATGCAGCAAGCTTGTTCTCATTGCTCAGCGAAGGTAGGACAAAGAATATAAAGCTTCAAGTGCAGCAAAGTAGCAGCCTTTGACACTGGGTCCCACAGGATACTTCTGTAAAAGCTGGCAGCCCACAGCTTGGACAGGTGGTGGAGTTCACCATCCCTGGAAGTGTTTAAGGACAGACCAGGTGTGGCACTCAGCTGACCTGGTAGTGTTCAGTCGTAGGTTGGACTCAATGATTTCAAGTCTTTTCTGACCTAACTGATTCTGCAAAATTTTAGCAAAAACTTGGCAGGCTTGTAGTTATTGGTGGTACAAGCCACTGAATATCCCTGGATGTGGTGTGCAAGGTGAGACAAAATACTCTGTGAGACAGAGCTGAAGAAGGAATATTTTAGTCCATCCTACAAGGATGCGAAATGAACTAGCAAGTCCAGGAGAGTGCTGTGTCAGCTGACATGAGAATGGCATATTGCTCACCAACAGATTGGTTTGTTGGGAGACCAGCAGGGAAGAGAGCTGGCCAAGCAGGAGCTATTGGTACAGATGTGACTCATATTTGTGCTCCCATTAGATTATTGAGTGAATCTTTTTAGAATTGGGGATGGCTCCAAATAGCACTGAGGTGGATGTGGAAGAGAGAGAGAAGAGTGGCACCTATGAGAAGCAAGAATGCCAAGAGAGAAGGCAGGTTTTTCAAAGGGCTCCCAGGATATATCCATGCCATCACATTAATTTGAGGTTACACTGGCCTACACTTTGACTCCAGTCTGGGATGAGACTGCTGGGTTCTTGGACAGCAGTGTTGGCATGACCAGGGATGTGCTTGTGTGCCGCAAGCCTCTCTCCATGAAGCGCTGTACATACAACTAGCTCAGCCCTGGGGGTGGAAAACTGAAAACTGCAGAATCCAACTGGGCACAGCTTGGTAGGATTTATGGAAATGTCCCAAGTAACTAGGAGTAACTGGTTCTTGCTCAAGTTCACCTTTGCAGAAGGATATGTGATCTGTAAGACAGATGGCAGGCAAGGCAAGGAAGGCAAGGCAAGGAAGGCAAGGCNAAGGAAGGAAGGAAGGAAGGAAGGAAGGAAGGAAGGAAGGAAGTTGATCTATGCAGAGTAGGCAGAAAGATGTAAGGATGTTGGACTGGAAAGGTGAGCTAGTGAAGAAATACTAAAATAACTCCAAAAACTAGTAAAGAGAGAGAAACAGAGATAAACAATTAAAGAGGGGTTGAAAAAGAAATATATTTGGAGAGAATAAAGGGTTTGCTCTAGGGAAAAAAGTAGGCAACAAAGATGACAAAGTGAAAATATTTTTTTTAAGAGGTGAAGGAGACAAGATTTAGATAATACACTGTGGATGTAGTCATGCTAAGCATACAGAGCACAGTGATGGTTACATAGCAGGAGAAAATGTTCTGTATAGTCTTATACAGTATCCTGTTTGTGAGAAGTGAACTTGAGCAATTTCTGCCAGGGATTTTTAGAAAGAGAATAACAAGTTTAGTTTGAACAAAAAGAAATGTCTAATTCAAAAGCATTATGCAATAAATGAAAATGGCACCAATGTATAAAAAATGACGAAGTCATCCAGGATTATCACAATGTGTTCTTTCTGCCTGTTTTGCTGCTCTCCCCCTTTTTTTCAATTCTTATTCCAAAATTAAGCATAGAGTCAATCGTTTTTTCCCTTAGCAATTGCATCAGCCATAGGCATGTGTCACGTGGTAAATAAAAGCATATGAATAATGCAGAACAAAATTTTGAATCATTTAAAAAGCAAGAAACTTCACATTTTGTTGCTAACCTATCCCCATATAACAAAATTTTAAAAATCACATTGCAATTTCTGCGACAAAACCATTTTAAGTATTTGAAAATACTTGCATGCATTTCATTCTGTCCAAAGAATATTTCAGTCCCAGAGTTGTCCAAAACTGTTTCCCATTTCATTAAAAAAAACCAGAAAATAATTCAATACTAAGTATTTTGCCCAAATATGAAATGTTATACATACTTCCAGAAATTATTGTCTCCACATAATATGATCACCTTTGCCTCCAAGGTTGATGGAAAACGTAACATTTAGTTAAGCAAACTGACGGTTTTAGGGAATTAACATGACCTTCTGCTATCAGCATGCAGATATATATGCCACGATCATTGCTTGTTAGTGTGGATTTTTGGCTCCTGTAATAACAGCACAGCTAGAAAACAGCATTTGTTTATGCCTAAGCCAAAAAGCTTAGCAACAAAACACAAAGCAAAGAGCCAGTGCAATACAGAGATTATTTTTTCTAGTGATAAGAGCATGAGGATAGAGTGAGGAGTTTTGCAATTTATTTCTCCATTTAGTCACTGATTCAATGTGACTTTTCAAGAGGGGCTTTATGCTCTCCTCACCTGGGTGCTTGCCCCATTTTCCATATCATTGAAACAAAAGCAACACCAAACCACTTCATAGCTGAGGTTGTGAGTGACCAAAGGACGCTGACACCCTCCAGCAAGAAATGCTGCAGACAATCTGTCTGTGTCTGTGTCTTCTACACAGAGAAGACAAATGTGATGCGATCAGCTCCCGTGCATTGTGATTCAAGAGTCTTAAGGCAGTGAAGCCTGCTGGTTATCATGGCATTGGTATGCATTTGCATTGCTCTGACCACAGTATTAGGACCCGCATTCCACGGGGGTTATCAGGGCTGTGCCCTCCAGGGATGGTTGGGGTTATCCTACCATTCGGTTCCCGCCCTGTTGATCTCTTCCCACCAGCACTCTGTCGGCTCACCGAGGCTCTGGGATGCCGGCATGCAGGCATAGTTCCACAGTCTGTCAGAGCCTTCCTTCTTGCTGAAGACACTTCTGACGGCCACGATCACCTGCCCATGTGGGCACTGAAAGTTGAAACCTTGCCGGTACACATTGACCCATTCATCATTATCTCCATAATTATAGGGACCGTAGTAATAGTCACTGTACTGGCCCCATGCCACAGTCACCAGAGGCAGGAACACACAGAGAAGGAAAATGTCCATCCTGAAGATGTTCCTGGCTTAGAAGTGCCCCTCTGGTTTGTTGGGCTGGCGCTTTTATATTGCCTCTAACATTTGGCTTCCAGATGTTATGTTTTCAGATCCAAGTGCAGTGTGTCATTGCTTAACAAACCTTCTCTGAGCTACAGAGACGTCCAATTACTTTTAAGGTGGAATTCTGCAAGTACAGTAAGACTGCTGTCACTAAGAGCAGGGTCTTCCCATCACTGCAAGCCATCTGTGATCCTTCACTGCAGAGCTACTGTACACAGCAAGCTACATGTCATAGTACAACTGTCACAGACATCCCACTTCCATCCTCAAGACTGCAGCTGAGTTTGAAAACTACTTTATTTGAAATTAAAGCTCTATTTGAAGTTGCCATTTTCCATCCTTAGTAACATGCAATCGAACGTGATCCTCTGTGTGTCTGTCACCATCCTCTTTTTCTTAAATGTGTGTGTCATGATTCTGCCAGTGCTTAGAAAGAAGGGAATTGGGCAAGGTGAGGGAATTCACTGCTCCTGTTGAAAAAACTCCTTTAGAAATTCTGAGTTGATTTGGTTGGAGGGAAGGTGGAGTCCAAATGACTGAGACTCTGTCTTGGCATGGAGACAGCCCACCTTGAGAAGTAGGGCATTGGCTTCCTCCAAGCAGAACTGATTTTGCTATGACTGTGTGTGAGCTCTGTGAAACTGTGGACTCGGCAGATGTTTTAATTTGAGGATAAAGCACATAAGCAAGTTACAATGAGAAAAGCTTCTTGTGTGACCAGAGCCTAACTGAAATCTTTGAGCAAGGGCCTTGAAGCTACCTTGATTTTATCATGGGCTAGGAACACAAGGCTGCTGCTGAGGAACTGTTGTGTTGCAAATTCAAAACCTGACTTGCCAATTGGAAAGTGTTTATATTAAACATCCTTAGGCAATTTCTTTATCAGGAACCCACTCTTTTCAGGAAAGTCTGGAATGGTGTGCATCACTTAACTGTGTACTTGACCCATAGAAACTCTGGGACTTGAGCATGCTTTAATAAGTAAGACAGTCCAAAGTCAATCTAACATAATCTACATAAGCCTATGTTGTCTCTGCTGTGTTACTAATAAAATGTGTGTCCCTTAGAACAGTTCCAGATTCAGATTCTGTCTCTTTTAGTGAAATCTAAAGACTGTTTCTTGCTGCAAGCTTTTTCTCAAGTCTTTTTACTACTTCTCATCCACATTTGGACCATGCACAGAAAAAAGGAAAAGAAAAGGAAAACAAAAAAAAAAGAGTTTATGAGCTTTTATTCTGTTGCTGGTACTGACAGAAAGAACTGTGATGGTAACTGGACTTGTTCCTCTCTAGGGATCGCCAAACCCATCCTGGCTGGTCATTTTTTTGCAGGACAGTAAGTATCCCAGGAGGCAGGTGCATTTACTAACAAACTTCAGATCTCAAAACTGCCTCCAGCCTCATCAGCCAGATGCTTTTGTGCCTTTAGCTAATAGCTTTCCTTGTAGCAGAGCCTTGTTCAGCAAAACTGTAGGTGGTGGTTGGCTCTTTTCCTGAACAGTGCAGCAACATCTCAGTTGCCTGTGCTCACAGCCAGTGCAGATCCACATGCACCAGGCAGGTGAGAGTTGCTGGTGTGGCTCAGTGCCTCACCTCCAGCTGCGGCAGCCCCAGATGCCTGGGGAAGGGGACTATGGAGAAAGCAGAGAGGAGCCTTTCCTTGGAGCTGCCCGCCACTAGATCCTAGGTAACAGTGGGGGACACAGGTACCTGATGTCTAAAGAGAGTGGAAATTAAAGATTAAAAACACTTGTAGTTATCTGTTGAGCACCAGAGTGCATGAGCTGCACAATCTCACATGAGTGTTTCAGATAACTCAATAGTGTATTTTTTTTTTCTCCCTCTTACTTCCTTAAACACACAGTCACGTCAGGGAGTACTGCACACTGCTCTATTTGCCTAAGAGGCATTCTGGAAGGAATTTTAGCAGGAAGAACCACATTATCATGTACATATGATCCTCACCTCACATAACCCTTTATAAGCACCATTCCTTGTAACAAAGTTCTTACATAACCCACAATATTAAGGCAAGAGGGAAGGACAAGGTGGAAGGAAGGCTCTGTGGAGAATAGGCAGCCTTTGCCTACCTTTGACATGCGTGTGAAGCTTTGAGGTGTCTGTTTTCACTTCTAACATACATTATGATCAAGAAGTGGCTTGGCTGCTATGCAGGGAAGACAGTGAACACAGCAGATGTGGAACAACAACTCCCTGTAGCAGTTGTGGCAGTTTATACATGTCCTGGCCAGCCTTATTCTGTTCTGGCCACTGAATCAAGCACAACAGTTCAAAAGTCAGTGACTGGAAGAGCTGCAAACTAATCTGCAGCTTGGTGTCTTTGGTTGTCTTCTGCTACCATTTGCACTGCAAAAACAACCCCTGATATTTAAAAATCAGTCCCTCTTTGAAATTACCTACCCTTTAATTTGACTTCAAAAACATCAATTGCATGCAATGCATATCCAATCTTTGGAAAAGCAGAAAGTGTCAATGAAGTAGTAAATATGAGGTGCTAAGATCAATCTTTCATTATTAATTCCTTGCTGTGGAATCTATATTGTGTGGTAATTGTTTTCCTCATCAGCTCTAGAAATTTTGCAAAAATTAATTTTTGTCCTGCCCAATGGTGACAGGTAAAAGTGATTATTCTTGATACCCTGCCTCCCTGGCCTAACTTTGGAGTTAGCTCAACTTTTAACACAGTTTGGGCTAAAGAGGAATCTTCTTTCCAACTTGAATTATTCTGCATTTCTCTCCTGCTGAAGGTACTAGGTGCACCATTAGTTAGTGATGCAGGTGTTATTGGTGCTTTGGAGCCATTAGAAGAAATGCTGCAGTATTCTCTTGCCATGCCATGATACAGGCATGAAATGCAGAAAGATTTCAGTGCTTTGAACTAAAATCACATATGCAGAAGTACTATTTGAATGAATAACAGTAGCCAGCCCAAGCGCTATACTAAAATAGGAGAAAGAATGGTAAAGCTTTATTTGTTATTTGGCACACACAGATGCTAGAGCTGCAATGAGAAAAGCGAGGGTTCAGGCTTAGTCAGTGACAGGTACAACGAGATCTGTGTCTACAAAACTGAGTTGCATGAAAGTAGTGTCATGTGGTTTTATTGGAGTATCTGTGCTGTTTAAGTTCCTGTGTCTGCAAAGGGCTGGCTCCTGGGCAGCCACTTTTTACCTCACTTTGAGGGCAGGAGGAGCATACGAGGGTGTTATCTCACAGCACTTCACCATTTAGATGCATAGGAGGAGAGATTCCATCTCATGTACTATGGCCAGAAGTGAAGCTTTGCATTTTGGGCTGGTGAAGGAGGCTGAGTGTGTAATACTGAGCCCTGAAATCCTCTGTACACAAAACAGGTATGGCAGAAGCAGTACCACTAGCAGCAGCAATATATGTCTGCTTCCAAGCTAACTAACTGCATCGTGGCATTTCACTGTGAGAAGAAAGCGTTTTTCCTGATAGCTCATATCATCACTGAGGTCACACACTGTGAACATATTTTCCATATTTTATTGCACACTGTCTCAGTGTGATGTTGGCAGTTCTGATAAAGCAGAGTGGCTTGGATGAGTCAGGGAGGCTGCATGATCTGGGAGCTGTAAATTGAATTCAATTACAGATTACTTTTCCTGTCATCTTTGCAGCACGGCTTATATATATATAAGTTCAGAAACATAATAAAGGCACCCCAAATCCTCACACTTTGAAATGCAAGAAATTTTATAGATAGGTAGATAGATAGATAGATAGATAGATAGATAGATAGATAGATAGATAGATAGATATGTAGATATGTATATACGTAAGTTTCCTGCATTGTCAGTTATCATAAAAGTTTGAGGATTTGGTGTGCTTTCATTATGTTTTTGAAATGAGATTACAGAGACTTTGGTATTGTGCAGGACAAAGCTGCTGAAAGACTGCTTCATAAGGTGTGAAGATATATCCTAGTCAACTATTTAGCTCAGAGATACTATCTTATTTCAGAATAATGTATATAGCGAAGGCTGGAGTTCATTTGTCAAGCTATTTATGATATTTTGTGTAGCTCCATTCACTTGATGTTCTCAAAGTGTTTGATTGAGCCTTTTGAACCACCTTTTTGAAAAACAGGAAAGGTTAAAACTCTTTCCACAGTGGGTCCAGTGATCTGCCCAATGTCCACTAGTACCTCAGGGCTGGAAAGAGATTTTAGACTTCAGCATCTAGACTGGAGTTTAAAATCCTACTCCAGTCCTGGGAAAACACGTATTTTCCCAACCTTTTCTCCCTGCTACTTCCCTACAGAGATGTTGGTTCAGCTTCTATTTTGTGTAGCTCTTTTCATGTAAAAGGGAAGCTACTACTTAAGATCCTGTGATACTGGAGGATATTGCAGAGCTGTTTTCTCCTTGAAAGTAGCCATAGAAAATTCTGATACCACCTGGAATATGGCTGTGGAGGAAAAAAAAGCGCCTGCTGCAGTGCTATTTTTCCAAGTTAACATAAGCCTTTGAATTACTTTTGTAATAGCTTCCTTCCAATATATGTGTTATTAAATTATGGATTAAATAATAGAAGCAAACAGGAAAAGCAAAACTTAAGTCATGAAGTCTCTGAGGAAAGGGTAAGAAAGCTGCACTGAAACATTAGTAAAGAAATGACTGACACAAATTTTCTCGGTTTGGGAAACAATCTAGATGCCATGTTTCTCTTTTCCTTCTGTGAGTCTGAGATCTATTATTTTGAAAACTCAATTTTCAGGTAATAGCAAACAATTGCTTCATAGATTAATCATCATTGCTAGATCAAATAACATAATCCCCAAAAACTGCTCAAAAGCAACAGTCACAAACCTTTGTGACAAACCTTCTCCATCTTCCCTTTGAGTAGGGAAAAGTTGGATACTGGAAAAGAGCTGAGTTATGCAAGGGGAGGCATCCTTATCAACAGCAGGGTTTGTACAAACATCCTAGAATTTCTACCCAGAATATTCTGGTGTTAAATAACCCAAGAACAAATTGCCATCGTTATAGACTTCCACAGAAGTAATTTCAAATAGATTTACTAAGGGATATTTAACCAGTTCTGATACAGCCATTCTTCAAAAATGGGCATGAGGAGCTTGGTAACTTGACTGTTACGTACATATCGTACAAAGTCATGCATGATTTATGAACAGAAATTGATGCTTTTTTCATTGTTGTTGTTCAGACCCACTAAAATTGAACAACCTCCTCTATGGTTTAATCCTAGTCAAATTCAGGGTTTTGTCAGAGCAGAAGTNTATTTAGTCTTTGAGCTAAATTCAAACTTGGCTATCTCTGTGGTTTTGGTGGTTCCCACCTGATAGAGCTGGAGACCTTTCTTGGAAGAGCAGTCATCACCAGATCAGCAGAGACAGAAACGTTCTAAAACTTTATGACTCCTCCAGAAAGAGAATTTTTCTCCAGTGGTCTCATTAAACATTTGAGTGCAATTGCTACTAAACTTAATACATAAGGATTTTTGTATATGATAAATTACCCTTTCTGTCTTTCAACTTGTTTTAAGTTTGGCCTCAAAATGTGTGGCCTCAGCTGATTCTTGAAGCATTGAGAAAGCCTGTNCAGGTACAACGAGATCTGTGTCTACAAAACTGAGTTGCATGAAAGTAGTGTCATGTGGTTTTATTGGAGTATCTGTGCTGTTTAAGTTCCTGTGTCTGCAAAGGGCTGGCTCCTGGGCAGCCACTTTTTACCTCACTTTGAGGGCAGGAGGAGCATACGAGGGTGTTATCTCACAGCACTTCACCATTTAGATGCATAGGAGGAGAGATTCCATCTCATGTACTATGGCCAGAAGTGAAGCTTTGCATTTTGGGCTGGTGAAGGAGGCTGAGTGTGTAATACTGAGCCCTGAAATCCTCTGTACACAAAACAGGTATGGCAGAAGCAGTACCACTAGCAGCAGCAATATATGTCTGCTTCCAAGCTAACTAACTGCATCGTGGCATTTCACTGTGAGAAGAAAGCGTTTTTCCTGATAGCTCATATCATCACTGAGGTCACACACTGTGAACATATTTTCCATATTTTATTGCACACTGTCTCAGTGTGATGTTGGCAGTTCTGATAAAGCAGAGTGGCTTGGATGAGTCAGGGAGGCTGCATGATCTGGGAGCTGTAAATTGAATTCAATTACAGATTACTTTTCCTGTCATCTTTGCAGCACGGCTTATATATATATAAGTTCAGAAACATAATAAAGGCACCCCAAATCCTCACACTTTGAAATGCAAGAAATTTTATAGATAGGTAGATAGATAGATAGATAGATAGATAGATAGATAGATAGATAGATATGTAGATATGTATATACGTAAGTTTCCTGCATTGTCAGTTATCATAAAAGTTTGAGGATTTGGTGTGCTTTCATTATGTTTTTGAAATGAGATTACAGAGACTTTGGTATTGTGCAGGACAAAGCTGCTGAAAGACTGCTTCATAAGGTGTGAAGATATATCCTAGTCAACTATTTAGCTCAGAGATACTATCTTATTTCAGAATAATGTATATAGCGAAGGCTGGAGTTCATTTGTCAAGCTATTTATGATATTTTGTGTAGCTCCATTCACTTGATGTTCTCAAAGTGTTTGATTGAGCCTTTTGAACCACCTTTTTGAAAAACAGGAAAGGTTAAAACTCTTTCCACAGTGGGTCCAGTGATCTGCCCAATGTCCACTAGTACCTCAGGGCTGGAAAGAGATTTTAGACTTCAGCATCTAGACTGGAGTTTAAAATCCTACTCCAGTCCTGGGAAAACACGTATTTTCCCAACCTTTTCTCCCTGCTACTTCCCTACAGAGATGTTGGTTCAGCTTCTATTTTGTGTAGCTCTTTTCATGTAAAAGGGAAGCTACTACTTAAGATCCTGTGATACTGGAGGATATTGCAGAGCTGTTTTCTCCTTGAAAGTAGCCATAGAAAATTCTGATACCACCTGGAATATGGCTGTGGAGGAAAAAAAAGCGCCTGCTGCAGTGCTATTTTTCCAAGTTAACATAAGCCTTTGAATTACTTTTGTAATAGCTTCCTTCCAATATATGTGTTATTAAATTATGGATTAAATAATAGAAGCAAACAGGAAAAGCAAAACTTAAGTCATGAAGTCTCTGAGGAAAGGGTAAGAAAGCTGCACTGAAACATTAGTAAAGAAATGACTGACACAAATTTTCTCGGTTTGGGAAACAATCTAGATGCCATGTTTCTCTTTTCCTTCTGTGAGTCTGAGATCTATTATTTTGAAAACTCAATTTTCAGGTAATAGCAAACAATTGCTTCATAGATTAATCATCATTGCTAGATCAAATAACATAATCCCCAAAAACTGCTCAAAAGCAACAGTCACAAACCTTTGTGACAAACCTTCTCCATCTTCCCTTTGAGTAGGGAAAAGTTGGATACTGGAAAAGAGCTGAGTTATGCAAGGGGAGGCATCCTTATCAACAGCAGGGTTTGTACAAACATCCTAGAATTTCTACCCAGAATATTCTGGTGTTAAATAACCCAAGAACAAATTGCCATCGTTATAGACTTCCACAGAAGTAATTTCAAATAGATTTACTAAGGGATATTTAACCAGTTCTGATACAGCCATTCTTCAAAAATGGGCATGAGGAGCTTGGTAACTTGACTGTTACGTACATATCGTACAAAGTCATGCATGATTTATGAACAGAAATTGATGCTTTTTTCATTGTTGTTGTTCAGACCCACTAAAATTGAACAACCTCCTCTATGGTTTAATCCTAGTCAAATTCAGGGTTTTGTCAGAGCAGAAGTATAACTGTTCCTCCCCAGCCTGCTCCACATTCTGTAAAAGTTGCCCTGTTGTAATAACCTTTACCATTTGTGTTAAAAAATTCAATCCCTGAAGTTGTGGTTACAGTGACCCTTGCAGGATCCTTACATTATGGAAAAGCCAAGTTGAGAAGTGTTTGCCGTTACAGTTTCACATGTCAGGACAGGGCATGGTACTTTTCCATGTGAGCTGTTTTTTCTAAGTATTTTTTGCTAACAAAGTCTGTTCTTATTGCTGTAGCTGCTGTTACCACTATCTCTTTTAGCAAATAAGCTTGAAATCCATACCAAATCTTTAACTCCAGTCCTGTATTAAGCCTAGACAGTCAGGATACAGTGTCTGAAGATGAAGCTGCCAAAAGAAATTTAGAAAGCCTTGAGGTTACAGGAAATTCAGGGGACATTGATTCAGGAGAGAGCCAGATGCTTCAGGCTGAGTCAGTGCTGAACCTCCTCACAGATTTGCAGGCAACATTTTGCCACGACCTTTTTATAAGTTGAGCTGAGTAACTTAATCCCCTTTTCATCACTCATCTTTTTTGCACACACACACATGTGTGTGTGGGGGGGCTTTAATATAAACATTTATATTAAATAATNTGAGATAAAACAGGGAGGAAAAATGTTACATGTAAAAGTAGACATTCCAAAAAGCAATCAAAGTATTATTAAGGTACACTTCATAATCTGAGAAGAGACACAATAGAGGCCCCAGCCCCATTTTTTTAATTTTGAAAGTCCAACACAAAGCTTATTTCCATGTAAGGCTTGGTTACTTTTATTTCAGTTTAATCCACGGGACACCTTTTAGACATGGCCACAGCAGACAGACGTAGCATTTTCAAAATCCATGGACTACTGACCTGGGGCTTAATATGGGTGACATTTTCCATGGGTGTGACTGTAGGTGTCTGACTGAGCAGTGCCAAGAGATCACTCAGCTGTGATGCTTCTCATGCAAACCATCATGCATGTTGGGGATAGAGAGTGGGTTTCACCTTCAGAGAATTTTGGTATCATTAAAAATTTCTCACGTGGCTTTCTCCAGCATAGTCTGTGACCAACAGTTCATAGCATCACTGTGAAATGCTGGAGGGGAAAATCTGAACTAATCACTCATAATAACTCTGCACAGACCCGTGGGGTAAGTCTGAGGTCAGGGCTGAACTGATCTTTCATGTGAGAATGGCAGTAGCTGTAATTCACTTGCTGGCCATGGGAATGGGCTGAATCAAAGCCATTTTCTGAGGTAGATAAGGGGGATAAGAGCTGACAATGTGACTTACATGTATCTTAGTTTTTACAAGCAAAGGACCTTATCTCTGCATAACCTTTCAGGCCCATGCAAAGTGCATGCTGAGTAGGAATACTCAGAGCTCATGGTGTTTTATTCCAGTTTTGTGCTTTCTTTGTGTAGGCTTCTTTGTGTCAAAATAAAATCTTAAGAGTTCATAATGATTTTGCTTTAGCAGTCACTAAAGGCAGGTGCTGTCTGGCAGCCCATGTTATGTGGGAAATGAAATGAGATGCTTACTTGGTCCCTTTTGGCTGTGTGCTTTGTGAATTTGGATAGCTGGAGTGACACTGAAACCCAACTCCCAGTGCTGTCCATCCATTTTGCATTCTAGTCATGAGAATGATTTCTCTTTACTGTTTTGCTTTTGAGATGCTGCAGGTGGTGAGGGGAAGAAGTGGGGAGAGAGGAAGAGAAGATCTGGGGAAGGGGCTTCAGCACCTTGCCACTATAATTCATTGTGATCTGACCTTCTGGATTTTCAGCCCTGCTCAGCCATCCATCACTCCTCATGTGACTGTCACCTCATGTTATACTAATTAGCATCTGCCAGCCCCAGAGATTTGACAGTGGAAGTGAAAAAGTTCCAGAAGCTCTCTGCCAATTTAAAATTAACCCTGTCATTACAGGACAGATTGTCTTGCTCCAGAAAGTAGCTCCTTGGCATTTGCACTGAGATAATAGCATGGTCCTGCAGTGGTACTTGGCTACTTGACTCACCCTGTCTTGTTGTCCTTGTGTCCTCCCAGCTCCCAGGCTGCTTCACCCTCCTTCCTCCCTACAAGCCACCCCTCTTTGCTGCCTATGAGGACTGGGGGTGCTCAAGCCAGCAGTCCCAGCCTGTGGGTGGATGATAAATTCGGCTTTCTGTAGTTGTGCCAATTGAGGGCTGTCTGCTCAGCCTCAGAAAAGACCCTGCTGTTCTGTCTGTGTTCTTCCCCTCCTTCTGGGACTTATCCCCCCCGTGCCAGCACTGCAGAGTAGAGAGCCACAGGGTCCCTGCCCATTTGTGTGGCCATTGGTGCTTCTTTGTTGCTGTGGGTGTCTCAGTCAGGTGGATGAAAGCTAGGTCAGATCTGCCTTCTCATGCTACAAGTTCCTCACTTTGCTTATAAACTTTCTCCAAGTGTGATTGGCAGCTGCTGTTGCCAAGTCCCTCTTTACATGGCATTTACAGATCTTGCTTGATTGTCTTTTAAGCAGGGGGTGGCTGGAAGTCATGCTTGTTGTTACTTTGTTCAGCTAATTAGGTGCAACTCCTGCTCTGCTGTTGTACAGAGGTGACAGCACTGACTGCTCACTGGAAGGTTGCCTTCCCCTGGGAAATACCTGGAGTTGCAGACAAAAAATTGAGATATGGAGAGTGTAACAATATCGGATGCCCAGTCTCTGTGGTCATTCTATTTGTTCAAACAAATAGAACACAGTCAGGTAATGAAGGTCCTGGTAGTCCTGCAGTTCAACAGGATGATGAACTATTTCAGTGAGTGTGACAGGCAGGCTTGACATGGCCCAGGCTCAGATACCATTCTGATAGAGTTTGCATATAATCAAAAATGTATTTGCTTAACCCATTCTGCACCATTCTGTCAAGGCACAGCTTTTTTTACTCTGACGTTCACAAAACCTGCCCCACCTAGTCTTTAAGGATAAGGTGATGCTCTTTTTTTGCAGTAGTTCTGCACTGCCATAATCAGTTCTAATCCATGGTGTACTTTTCTCCATCCCCTTATTCTTGCAAGCACTTACAAAAATCATTATTGCTACAAATTGTCTACTATTAATTTAACCTCTCTGGGAGGCTGGGCCAGAACAGCTCCTGCTCATCGCCACAAGAAGCATAACTGAGAGCCCCTGAAACATGATTTTGCTATCTAGTCTTTATATGCTTGAGCCATGAAGTTTCTGAGCCTGCTCTCAACCTTCAAACATACTTGCCTTTGCACCACACAGTTTACTGAGCCTTATGCCAACCCACATGGCAGGCCATGTTTGTATGAGCACCCTTGTATTTTGGTGGTGTGCCTGGCACCGCACGAGATACCAGCAGTAACTGTGCTCACTGAGAAGCAGGAAAGTGCCCACATAGCTATTACTGCCTTAAGCTTTTCTAATCACGTTGAATTCCCATGGTTTGTCAACTACATCCACAGAATAACGTATCCTTTTCTTTGTGCTACATTTTAGGTTATTTTATTGCATTGAGAGCCCCAAGAACTTTATTAGGGCAGCATGTTCCCTGCATCTCTTCTCGGCTTTAGTACATTTACAACCACAGCTCATCATGAGAAAAGGTTGTGTGGAAGAGTGGCCTTGAGAGTGCATAACCTTGGTGTTATTGTGTGGTTTATATGCATAAATGAAAAGAAAATACTAAATGGAAAGAAAGACATGGAAAGAACAAAAAAGAATCAGCAGACCTCTAAAAAATCTCTGGAAGCAAAGTTGTGTGTTTGGGTTATTCATAAGGTGAGGCATGACAGGCACTAGGGAATATTCTGTGTTGTACTTCATGACTGCCTTCAAGGGAATATGACAAGATTAAGGGAAATTTCTGCTCATTACTTAAATGCCCAGCTACATTTAATGTCCACACAGTGCAATGCAAGGTGTCAGCACTCATTGGTTTAGGAGCTCATGATTTATGCTAACTGGAAATGCCTGTGGATAAGTCTTGCACTATGGGATTGAGCTGCTTCTGTAGTCATACCCAGCAACTCTTTCTGGTGGAGCATGAAAAATAGAAGAGTTTTCTTCAGCAGAGATCAAATACTTGGCTCTGACCAGGAAATAAAGGCCAGAAGCTGCTATTCTGCTAAGCATGGGAGGCAACACCTCATCATCCTTACGTTGCAATGGGCACAGCATAGTTCAGGTTGGAAGACACCTCTGGAGGTTTCCAGATCAATCTCTTGTTCAAATCAAGGTTAGCTGAAGATCTGAACAGATTGCTCACAGCTTTATCCAGTCTTGAATATCTCCAGGGATGGAGAATGCACAGCTTGTCATTTTTACACCTGCAAACAGAATTTTTGCATGAGTTACACAATTGTGATGTAATATCTTTGTGACCAGAGGAACTTGGTAACAGAATCAAAGCTGCTGTTACTCTGCTACTTGAGCACTCCTTGCTCTGTAGCTCTCTTTATCACTATACCCTTCAAAGCATGATATTGAAAATGGCATATTTTTCACTTTAGGGGACATGTCCTGTCTCTGTGCCATTAGAATGCTTAGCAACATGGATGCAGATGCATGCCACACATGCAATGAAAGTCAGACTGTTTCCCATCCTATATTAGACACATTTCCCAGCTCTCACCTCATTATTTTTATGATGAATCCAAAACCCAGCAATTAAAATGAGTGCACCAGTGTTCTTTTATGTCAGCGATGGGTTAGACTAATTGCCTTTGAAACTATCAGTGTCCCTAGCCCAGTAGTGCTGCAGCTCTCCAGATGGCAACCTTGCACCCAGTAAAAGCACCGTGCAAATTGCCTAAAACCCTTTTTATATCATCTTTCCAACAATATTATTGTGTATTTAAACCTAATCTTCAGAATATCAACAGTCCAGCAGGAGTTGCTGGTTTAGTAAATCCTAGAATCCTGGGTTAATAAATCTTGACACACTGGGTTTAGTCATAGCTCAAGATAGCTCTGCCACTCTACAGTTCTGAATCCTTAAACAAATTACTTTGTCTCTCCATATTCCTGTTTGTCCTTCTGCTCATTTTTGGTATTTCTGGCCTGATGCTGTAAACTCAGTTGTTAAGTTACTGTCTCATTATGGATTTGAAAATTGATGTCTTGCAACCCCAAGCAAATACCCATGTTCTCCAGCTATTAACTATTGTTGCTTGCTTCTTGCTCTCCGTCTTTTCACAGGTGAACTCACAGTCTTGTACTGTTGTGGGAGAAGATGGGGAAAAAAACTACCAACTATTCAGCAGAAAACAAAAAACTGTTTTTTATCCAGTGGTTATAATAACTGCTATGAACCCATCTCTCTCTATATACAATTTCCTGACATTAACTGAATTTGACATTTACATTTGCTTTTATTTCTTTCAAGAGCCCTGTGTCATTTTTTCCTCATTTAAAGTGCTGTTGTACTCCGAAAATGGTTTTTAATATTGGCACTATGGGGGCTCTCTATTTATCCTGTCAAGTTTACTCAGAGCAAAAACATGTGGTTTGACAGCAAGAAACTCTCTGGCTTTTGTGATCTCTGGATTGTGGTGGAAAAGGCCTTTGCTAACTCATAACACTGCAGACCCAGATGTCAGAACCTTCCTGAAGTGTGCAGAAGTGATGGAGAGTGATGAAGGAGAGCGTGACGCACAGTGCTGAGAATAGACTGTGCAGGAAAAGCAGAGACAGCAGGCTTCTCTCCCTTGTCCCTCTCTCGCTGCCACAGAGGATTTATGATGTTGTAACAGGCTTTGCCGTGAGTTGAATACAAAAAGAATTTCTCCCAGACTGTAGTACAATCAGCATTTTTGCTGCATTGGCTTCATTGCTTTGCTTCAGCACTCCAGTGAGCTGACTGGCAAAATCCCAAGCTGCATGCTAAGATCCCTGCAGCGCTGCAGGCAAAAGAGTGCCCAAGCTGCAGAAATAATGAAATAATGTACCTCGTAAGTGCCCTTCCCTTAGTCAGAAGATTCACTGAGGAACAGCAAAATCCTGGAGAGGATGTTGCCAAAATTCCTTCGTTGCTGTCATCCACTGCAGAGGTAATAATTTGTGTATAGTTACTGCTCAACAAATTCTCTGATACAGCCTCTGCCCTCCACACCAGAGAACTGCTGGCTGCTTTCATCCACAATACCCAGATCCAGATTCCTATAAACATGAGGCCAGGGTGATGGAATCATTTATCTTTTCACCAAGATGAAACCCAATCAGAAAAAGCAATTTCATTGCTGTATATACATGTCTTACCAGCTTACTCTATCCTTTACTGTCTTTTGCTTGCAGTCTAAATACGAGGCTCTCGAGTAAGGATTGTTAGGTGTTCACAGTGCTGAGCACAATGAGATCCTGATCTTCCTTCATCAATCACTATCACAATCACATCAGCATTTATTTGTTTACAGTGTCTGTTCTTTCAGTAGGAAGGTCTGCTGGGACTTCAGTGGTAATAAGAAGAGAGTGCTGCTTTTCTCAGCCATGCCTCCTTTTAAGAATATAAAAGGCATAGCTCTTTATGGCACCCAAAATGATATTTTTCCACAGATACCAGTGATTATTTTTTGAGTTGGCTTTTTCCTTTTATGCCTAATTGATACTTTTTTACACTGCATATTTAATAGCTTTCTGACACTTTCCATGTAAGAATCTTGTGGTACAGAAATATTGTATCTATTTTACAGGCATGGGAATCTGCGGAAATGTATGGTAAGGTTTACCTGTCATCAAGGTCATGCACTGAGTTTATAACAAAATTGGCATTTCTAAAAACCCCAGCAGTTCACCACAATTTCTTTCCCTGTTTTTAGCCATTCCCACTCTCTGTGCATTCTCTCCCTCCTCTCTTCCTTTTCTGCTACCATTTTGCAATGTCATGTCCTCTCTTTCAGCAGGTCTTATCCCTGAAAGTGGGGTTTGTTTTCCATATTTCTGAATCTGGATCTGATACCCAAACACTTCATATGCCGTGCAGACTCACTCACTGCCAGTCCTGCCTCTCTTCCACATGCTAACAGCTAGGAAATTCCATAGCAAACTCCCAGCTATTTCAGGGACCTTGGACACTTCCAGTAATTCTCCTTTCTCCTGTTTTTTTTTTTTTTCTGTGGGCCATTACAGTGCTGGCTTTTAAGTTTGTTATGGGCCATTAGTATTTTGCTTTATTAACAGGTAATTCTGAAATGTAGCATGCAGTGTGTACAGACTCCAGAACAGTTTTTCGTGGGACTTTCTGGACTCAGTATCTTTTGTATGACTATGTGCAGTAGTATGTAGGGATGCAGCCCATCTTTTCTCAGCCTCTATTTCAAACAAGATTCCTAATACAAATTTTCTTTCAGTATTCTCACATTGGAAAGTCCCCAGATCCTTCCTGGATGAAGTCTTCAGTGTTTGCCCTGCAGTGCACCCCAGAAAAAGGACAGTCATGTGTGTATACAACAGCTGGTTAAAGGGACATGTTTAGGGTTTGAGTGAGGTTTTCTGGTTGGTATTTTTTTCTCTTTACTTTTCCAAAAAATAACATACATTGTGCATGTAGTTATTTTAAAAAACTTCTGGGCAATGTACACTGTGAAGTAAGAATAGCCAATTCAAAATTCTGATTTGTATTGATGTGGGCACTCTTTGTATTTTAGACACTGTGTAAATGTCTTTTCTGGATAGAATTGTTATCTTGTTTTTAATATATTGAAACAAGGAGCAGCTGCTAAGGAGGAGGGGAGGCACTTTGCCAATGTGAGGACACCAGGAGAGCTGTCTGCCAATTTCAATAGGAGAAGAACAATTTTTTTTTTTTTTTTGCTTTCCACTCCTCCCCTCTTTCCTAGTGCTCCTACTCCCTTACATTCACTCCTGGACAGAGGTAGGAGTTCAGTCTCCAAACTGAATCAATTCTTGCTCCCTTTGCTGAGCTGCCAGCAGAGCAAGGTTAAGTGTTACAGCAATGTCTTGTGTTGTGAATAGCTCTTCTATCTGCACTTGCTTGATATAAGCAGGCTTGTAGCCCCTTTTCCCTTTATCCTGCTCAATGCAACATATACACTGCAGATCACTAAAACTGGGATTACCTGGCTTTACAAAGCTTCCCTAAAATGACTTGTCTCTCCCTGACTCTCTCCTAAAATCACCACAAGATCTGTGAAACTGTCTTTTGTCTGAGTGTGCTCAGAGGAAAAAAAATCTTTATTTTAAAGACCTATTTTTCTTCTCACTTGTTTTACATCTGCCATCAGTATGAACAAGGCATGGCAAAACAGCAACAAGAAAGAGTAACCCCATACTGATAAGATGGCTACTAGTTGATCTGCTTTTACAGCATGCTCCAACTAGCTCTACCCAAGAAAACCATCAGTGTCTGGGGTAACAACATGGCTGGGAGAGTCTCAAGGGATTTAGCCAATTCCAAGTGGATCAGCAGCCTTCTATAAGATGGTCTGGTACTGGTGGAAATTACAGTTTTCAGGTGGGACAAGAAATGAACTCCCTACTGAGCTATTTTCCACAAGAGTAGAGACTGTCACAGAGTCTGTGCCACTTCTTGCTAGATGCTAGTAACATTCTGTCTTATTCAGAATTTCCCAAGCATTCATCATTTGTAGAAGTGATCCTCTCTTCTTTCTGCCCTGGAATCGTATGAAGTAAATAGTAGTTACTCTCCTGGGGGGAAATTTACCTTGTGTGTGGAGCAGAGAGTATACTGGAAATAGCAAGTGTCAGCCATGCTGTTTGATGGAATTATGAAACTTGCTCCTGTTGCTTAAATGGCATCATTCCAATGTAGGAAACTATAGCCTAATGGTGGCGTATTCATCTGGTGAGAGGAACTTCTCATCAGCTTGGAAATCCATGTATGGTTGACAAAACAACATCTAAAGCAGGCCTCTTGTTCCCCCTTAAAGTTCTAAGTGCACTTCAGCTTTTGAAGCTAACCCACTCTGCTGGAGGACTGCCCAGTCTTGCTTTGGCTTGCCTCTTTCTCTGGATTCCTGCCACATAAGAGATGTTAGCTACTTCGGTTGTGTTTTAGAAACATGGAAAATGTGGCTCATGTAAGCTTATGATAATGGATTGCTGGACTTTTCAGGCTGATGCTGTGTTTTGTAGTCTGCATTTCATGCTCAAGAATTTCCCTTGTGTAAACCTCACCCCTGTTGTTTGTTTGCAAAGAGAAGTCTTTTGGAGAGGAGACAGGATTTGCCAAGAATAGGAAGGGAAAGTGGTTTGCCATTAAAGGTGTGACATATTCTGTACCTCACTGGAGCTTTGCAGCAGAATCCTGTTTTGCTGCTCTCTGATATCCTCTTTTGCTGTACCTTTGACTGATGTTTGTTAATGCTTAATCACCGGTCTGCATTGCTTGAACCATCTCATGGCTTGTTGAGGTTCACTGACCATTACATTGCAGTCCACAGCTACCTTGGTTTTGTAACATCAGAGGGAAGAAAGCTGTCTGACAGAAGCACTTCTTACTGGAGCTTCCAAACAGCCAGCCACCACAACTCTTATCTCATTGTAGGTAAAGATATGCTCATGAGGTGAGAAAAAGGTTATTTATTTAATAAAAGAACATATGTATTTATATATCCTACTCCCTATTTGGATTTATATTCATGTATCCCTTCAAAATTAGAGATCATCAGGGATTATGTGCAGTACAAATATTGAAGTGCATGATTTTATTGTGAGGCCCTTGGGCATATGGCAAGTTTCTCTCCATGTCTCAAGCAGGGGGTCCCCACCTCCCCAGCGCTTACCTGCATAGGTGTGGTTGTGCTAAGGTAACGTACAGCTTCACAGCTCCACTTCTCCTTTCTTCAGCTGTGACTTCCTGCCAAAGGTATGGCAATATCTTGGCATCAGACTGGCTGCAGGGAAGGAGGGTTGGCCTAAGAGCTGCAGAGCTGACTTGTGAGACAGTTCATTTTTAGTTTGGCCTTTGCTTCACTCAAATGCCTTGGCCGCTTTTTGTTAGTTGAGCAATGTCAGACTTCTCAAGTGGACATTAAGATATGAACACAGGCAAGAGTGGTGAAGTACACATCTCCTGTTCCATGCTGGGGCCCTAATTGCTCTAAAGAATTACACACTTTGTCAAGTCCTGTTTGTAAGTCCTCTCTTGATTCAGCCTATTTTCCACCAGGGGGAAGTGAAGGTGAACTGCTTAATTTGCATAGCACTTGGAGGCAAAAATTTTCAGAAAAATTAAGGCCTTGACATGGTGATTTTTATATGCATGTGGATGTTTTGTCAGCCCATGGTTGTCCTACAGAGACAATATTTCCCTGATTGGTTAGGTTATGCCCATGTGCACAGGGTGTATGAAGTGCTTTTGGTTTCTGATAAGATGAAATGCCCTTAAAATAAACCCTGTCCCCACAGAAACCAAGAGCAAAGCTCCCAGTGACATCTGAGGGTACAAAGTATTACAAAACTTAACCTTCTGGAAATGTCTGAAGTCTGGACAGGCCAGACTTTTCTAAGGTGCTAGTAATCTGCTATACAGGAGAATCTCATTTCTTAGCCTTGTGTGCTGTGAAAACACCTTTTGTTTTAGAAACAGGCTTCCCATGGTGATGAGGTCAAGAAGTGAACATTTGATAAAAGAATTTACAGCTCTATGGGATGAGAACATAATGCTCTTCTTTGGGTACTGGAGATTCTCATATAAAAATCCTGAAGCATCTGTCTGAAAAGATTAGGGAGAATCCCAATTCCAGGTCTGGGATTCAACTACCCTGCTGGTTTCTCATGGTTCATGTTCCAAGCCTAAACTGGGATCCAGACAGAGGCATATGGTCATTCTGCCTCTATAGAAGATCTGAACTTGCAGGCTGGCATTTTCCTGACCTCAGAGTTGTTCCTACTGCTCTGTTTTGTGGCATCAGCCCATTTCTGCAGCAGCATTAGGTTAAAGGATACCCAGACGCCTCCTTGTCAATCACAAAGGAGCTGAGCTTTATTCCCGGACACATCATTCCTGCCCACTGCCAAGGTCTGAAATAAAGCTGGCTGAGGAGAATTTCTCAGACATGCAGGTCATGGGCAGGCCAGAGTTTGTGCTTGGAGTGAGTCAGCCCCAGAAGCTCTGTGGGACTGACATTTGAGGATGAGGGCAGAGGAAGACAGGCCATGAGTGCATCAGTAACGTGTGTGTGTACTTCTAAGCCAGTCTGTGGGTGAAATCCTTGAAGCTGGGTAAGAATTTTGCTGCCATACTTGGTAGACAATGGGGGTAGCTGGACTGGCCCTGAGGGTGGCAGGAAAGGGTAAAGGCAACTTCCCACCTGAGAAGTGCCATGACAGGGACTGGACTAGATTTCATGTCCTTCCATTGATTTCTGTGCCTGGCAGCCATGGTGACTGTAGCCATACTTAAACCAGGGTTTTCCTCTTCCTCCAGGGGAAAAGAGAGGCCAGAAAAGAGCCACATACACGAGCTACCTTTGGAGCTGTGCTATGGCTGCTGCTCAGCTGAGGGCCTCTGGACTGAGTTTCTCACTGCAGTGTGACCAGGAGGTTCTTGATACCTGATGCACAGGGCTGCATGGGATTTGCTTGTGGGAATGAGGGGAAATGGTTCACTCTGTGCCAGGCAGGGCAGCATCAACAGGAATCAGAGGAAAACTTGTGCATAAGAAGGAGGCAGGACCAACAGTTTTGGCCTAAAGCTAAGAAAATGTATATTTTAGGAAGTATGTTAGTCGCAGTTAACAGGATCAAGATGAGTCATATGGACAAAAGGCAGTAATGGGACTGTTTCTACTACAAATTTCCCTGTAGCTGCTTCACAGATCAAGAGACCTTCAGGATTCATCCCTGGGAACAATAATGTGGAGTCTTTCTTCTCCTCTTGATTGTAGCAGTGTGAATCAGGAGCAAGTCTTTGGAAGTCAGTGCACCTGACAAAGTAAAACAGAGGATGTAGGCATATAAATCCATGAGCTAGGAAAGGGAAGACTTAAACATGAACTGAAATGACTGACACAAGAGGCAGTAAGAGTGCAATTCCTTCCCACACTACTATTCAGCTGACCTTAAACTTCAGGGAGAATCACTCTGTGAGGACTGCTCTGCCCTGTATCCATTTTGGCTCCTGGCTGCTCTGCACCATCAGCCAGCAGGAGAGCTGCTGTGAAGTGCCTGGAATCAGGATACCCAGCAAGACACCCTGCTCTTGTCCCAGCACATACCAAAGGATACCTATGGCAGCATGAACAGCTCTGAAGGAGCAGTCAGCAGCAGGGAGTGGTGAAACCCTTTCCTTGCTAACCCTGAGGACAGGCAAGGACTGGCAGGGATGTGCACTGTTTAGTCTCAATTGCTCGTTCCCATTTCTCTCAGTTCTGGATAACTGGCTGCTGAAGCTGAGGTTGTTTCTAACCTCTTGGAAAAAATGTTACTTCCACTTTCTACCTGATCATATTGGTTATTTCTTTTTCCACTCTTGGGTGTGACAAGGCTGGCTGGACAGTGCAGCCCAGAGCAGAGCTATGTGGTCACAGAGCACCCAGGAGTGAGCCCAGGACAGCTAACTCAGCTGGTTCTGCTTCCATGTGCAACATATGCCATTGCAAAGAGAGGGCTTGGGATATTTGTAAGCTCTTTTTGATGCGCACAAAAAAGGTGATATCTTCTTTTCCGCCAAATATATGCTGTCCTAGCCTGTAGCTTTGCCTAATTTCCTATCAACAACTTCAAGGACACTTGGATGTAAGGTGTCCACTTTTAATCCTCTGCCTGCAGGAGCTGGAGGTGGGGCTTGGAGGACAGGCAAAGATACAAAACCCAACTTGTTCTCCATTTCCAGTCACCGCTTCCTGTTCTTACCAGATCAGAAGATGCCTATATTTCATCTCCAGTTCTAATGGAGAATGTCTGTTAGTATTTTCTCATTGACTGCATTCATTTTAGAGAGCAATCTTGTAATTTTGTCATTCATTGTGAACTTCTGTTCCCTCTAGTGGTGACTGGGCTCTGTGTAAGCCATAATATATAGGGAGTTTGTTTTAGGTCTGAATCTGTATTCATTATCTGATTTACCCTCAGTCTTCGTTGTTCGTCACAGATATTCACTAAGAGAGAAGTAGGAGACATTCAATCCAAGCTCTGGAGTTTGGAAATAGTCCTTGTGTAGGCCTGAACTTCTCAGGACCTTGTGTGTCAAGCACCAATCCACCAGCAGGCATCCCAGAAGCCCACTGGTTTTCACCACCATAGGCACAGGACCTCTCCTACCTTGTCCTGGATCTTCTGAAGAGCCGTACAGATGCTCTGCCACAAGCAGATACAAGGATACAGTGCCAAATAAAAAGCACAATGTACGAATGAAAAGCGTGTGGCTTGCAGGACTGGGTGTGCTGGAGCCAGGATCTTCACTTCACCACGTGGATACGCTCCTTGCAGGGGCTGAGGAGCCTGCTGTTGCCTTGGTGACTGCAGCCAGCTCTATTAGCACAGCCAGGAGAGCTTAATCCAGTATAGTCCAAAGGATTAAGAACGAGTTTCTGCAGCACAGCACAAGAAGGGGTGATTTCAGGGATGACGCCAGGCAGTTATCATATTTTGTGTCATGTTTAGCCAACACGGGAGTACTGGGTTGAGACGGCTGCTTATCATTCCCCAGTGCTGCAAAGAGAGCATTATCTTTCTCCTGTTCCAGAAGCCCTTCATCTTTGACACAAACAAGAACTCTATTGGGGACTAGTAGTTCTCCATTAATAATACCATCAACAGACAGTAGTTTCTCCAGCTCTTGCAATGGAAATGAAACCTCTGTCTAAAGGAAAAGCAGCAATAATGTTGTACTAGTTCATGACAAAAGCACAGGAGCATGTGCTAGCACCATCTAGCCAGCATCCCCATCATTGCAGCACCAGCTACTTCTTTCTCCTCTTTTTTCCATCTTTGAGCTCGATGCAAGTGGTTGTCCTCTGTTTTCAACTACAACTCTTACTTACTGTCTTGTATCCTTTGTCCTCTGGCATTACTGCACATCCTCCTCCACTTCTCATCGTCTTTCAGGGAGAGGCTGAGAACTTGCAGGAAAGCCATTGATTATGCCTTGGTATGTGGGAGAGAAGATGAGATGTTCTGGTGGTATCCCAAACCTGAGATCCTCTGACAAGGGTGAAGCCAGAGTATTCCTGCATTCTGCTTTCAATATGGGCCTGAAATCACGTGGAAATGGCCACATTTCATTTCACATGCACTGAAGCAGCCACTGGGGAAGCTCTACCTCGACCCAAGGCACAGCCCTAAAATCAGGGAGTGGTGAAGTCACCTCTGCTGCCTGTTGTCTCCTGTTGTGGTAGCCCCAGGTATGGGTCAGCTGGACCCAGCTTTCTCATTTCAAATCCATGTGTCCAAAGCAGCAGGGGAGGAGCCAGATGAGCAGCAATCAATTACCTGAGGCAAATAATCCCGAGGACTAGGCAGTGCTGTGGGGCCAGACATCCTTGCACACGGTGGAGAGCGGGACCCTGTCTCACGCCATGGAGCCTGTCCTGGCAGCCCACTCTGTCTTGGAGCTGATCTCCTGGTGTGCTCTTCCAGGCTGTGCTCTGCCTGGCTGGTGACGTGGAGGTAGCACAGCAGTGTGTGAGCGAGGGCAGGATTTCCCCAGCCCTCGGTCCTCGTCCCTGGCTTGTGAAGGTCGCTGGCTGCTGGGTAAATTTCCATCGGATGCGGCACTCTCCTGTTGCGACTCAGCATTTCTGACACCCGACTGCAGCTCCTCTTTCTCATTTGATCATTTTCTTCATAAGGGGAACTAACAGCCGTTACTAGAGTGATTTGGCCACCGTCCAACAGTGTGTATATTACTCACACATTTCCCTGCTAGCAAAAGGGGTTTTTTTCCCCACTGTCTGGTTGCAGCCTCTTCCTATCTTCATCATTAGATAGCTCAGAAGGTCAGTGCTAAAAGAGAAATCTCAAAGGCTTTTTTTATAACCCAGAGTAAGGGAGGGCCAGTGCTGGGGGAGAGGGAAGGGGTAAGAAGGAATGGAGGGCATGCCTGACTGAATTAATTCTTCACTAGGATTGTCTCTGGTACAGCTGAAAACACGACCCTGGAAAATGTAATATTTATAGAAACCGTACTGCCCTGTACGGGTAAATCTCAAGGTCATCTGATGATCACTGCAAAAGAACTGGCCAGATACTGCTGCTGGTCCCCTGGCATCATGAGACCGTAAGACCTTCAATTCAGCACTGAAATCTGCATACAAAATGGGATCCTACTCCCTCTCCCTAACAACCATCTCTCCTGAAACTGCCTTAAGAAGGAAATGCACAGCCCAGCAGTGAGGAGGTTCAAAATGCCTGCACGGCTTCTTTTTTTTTTTTTTTCCTTTTCGTTGAGAACATTAAGCTATTAACTCAAATTCCCTTAGAGGCAGAGGTCTGCAATTCATTTCACATATAGAGCATCTCAAGAGTTTGCCTGAAGAACCAAGTGTTGGCCTGAAGCCAGTTCTTTCATTTCTGAGCCCTTTCCATTCCTTGAGGAAATTCTGCATGGACATGCTGGATGCCAAAGTCCCCAGAAAGAAAAGAGGAGCAGAGGATTTGTGTTTTCACTACATCTGCTATATTCCTGCACCAAGACAAGTCCTGGCCTCATCGTCAGATGGACACAATCCTTCCACTGCCCCCAAAAGTACTAACTGTCAAAGAAATTGGTGGTACTGAGGAAAGGTGAGAGCAAGGTCATGACTGCAGCTATTTCTCTCTGGTCCAAACAACTGTTCAGGTCTAAAGAGTGAGTGGTCTACATTGGAGAATGTGAAGTCAAGGAGGCACTGTCCTGAGGCAGGTACCCACTTCTGAAAGTTTAAAAGATTCTCCCCTTCCAAAACATTAAAAGTGAACTAAATGTGGCCTCTATACAACCTTCCTCAATTTTCTTTCCTGAGCACAGAGCAACATCTTCCCTAATATTTTCTGTTTCTGAAATATTTTCTCCAGTGGGGGTGCTTGCAAGAGTCTTTAAATTTTGTATGTGGGGATAATAGAGTAAATTAGGATAATTATTCATGTCTTCAAGCATTTATTCAGCTGTTAACCAAAATATTTGATTGCAGTAGCAGTATTTTAACCAATGCAGCAATGCAAAGCAGTAATAAAAAAAAGAGAAAAGTCAGACTGTGAAACAGTGGTCTGCAATAAGAATAATGGTGTTGCAACTGAAACAAGGAGCACGGAAAGCATACAGCAAAGGTGAACTCTCAGAAGAGTAAAAGGCATGAGATATACATTTTTGCTGTTCATGACCTTGGGCCAGGTTCAGCTAGGCCATGCAAACATGTGTGCCCAGCTGTACTGGAGCATGTCCTTGGGTGCTCACTCAGGTGAGGCTGGAGGGCTTCTGTGAGCACCTCCCCAGTCCGCAGCCCTGCAGCACCCCAGAGAGCCATTCTCCTCTGGGTAACTGGAACCTGGTCTGCTTGTCTCCATGGAAATACTACAAGTATCTCCTGTCTGTCAGGCTGCACCGAGGTGGATTTAAGCCTGGTATGTACTGTCTTGGTGAGGAGTCAGTTCTGATGTAGAATTCATGAGTAGGTAGCTGGCCAAGAATATGCAGCTCGAGGGGAGTTATGGAAAAGCCCTGGAAGACTTTATGGGAAAGCACTGGAAGATTAAGAGTTTTGAGCACAGTGGCTAACAACCTGAACCTAAGCCAAGTTCCATGGCTCATTAAACTCAGGTGACAGGATTTTGTGGGTCAAGGGGAAATGGATGAGGAAAAATGCTGTGGAAAACTTAACTTAATGATGCAGGTGAAGGTGAAAACTGTATGTGAACAAGCAGTGCTGTGCATAAACATGTTCAAATATGAAAGGGAGATACAGGGCAAGAGAGTTTAAAGCATTTGACCTCCAAATTCACAGATCAAACCTTCCTGCTCTAGGAAGGAAAAATTATGTATAGATTTAAGGGTGGGTGCTATAGGAAGAGCAGTGGTTTCTTGTCTCTCTGAAGATTAAAGGCTGTGAAGGGTATGAATTCCTAGCCTAGGATGGTCTGTCTTGCTAGGACTTGTGTGAAATTGAATCCACTCTGGAGAATTCATACCAGAAAGGCTGCAGCTAATACACATGACATTCTCAGGGATTAGAAAGATGATTTTTCATGGGCCAAATTACTTTAGAGACACTGGCACTGCCATATCAAGGTGAATCCTATTATCTATCTGGGGTGTGCGGGACAATGTGAAAGCACCACTGGGGTATGGAATGTAGAGGCAGCTAACTTGCATGGGAAGAGATGGTTGAATGCATCAGTGGGAGAGAGGCCTGTGTGTACATTGTTTGTCTTGATAAACTTCAAAATTTAGGGCAGAGAACACAGGCTGAGCACAGTCTCTTCCTTGTGTTGTCTTAGCCATGTTTTGGAAAATATAAGGTTGGCTTTTAATCAGTGAGGTCCAGCTCAAAGAGGCAAAGTTTGCACAATGCATCCAAAATAAGCCTCCATTAGGAGCTCTACACTGTTCCTCAACAGATGTTTTAACTTTTCTTTGAATGCTTTCAAAAGGAAAATACATTGCCTGGATCTGCCAGCTACCTTGATGATTAATGCAATGCTGAAGCATCAGGTGTCTTTATGTCTCACAGAGGTGTCTGGTAAACAAGAAAGACAAAGCTGTAGCTCAAACATTGTGGAAGCCTTTGTCTGCTCTTTTTTTTCTCTTATTTTTTAATGTTTCTTGTTGAAGAACTGTAGTGTAATCATTATTATGCTTATGCCTCAACACATGTACTGGAGGAATGAGTAAAATCCTCTTCTTAAGTCTTGCCTTTTGGTCGTAGCACCAACTCCAGGGTCATTTTCTCCTGCTGGATGTAGGAGCAAAAATAAGTATATACATTTCTAACACTGGAACAACCGTGCCAAACAGTGCCAAAGAGGCCCTACAGAGAGTGCACAGGGTAGGGGCATGTCAGGTAAGAGGAATATAGCCTATTCATTCACTCCCTCTAACACTGTTTTGTGCCTTTTAAATTATGAAAAAGTCACAAGAGTCTCCATCTCCTTGCACATTTTTGAAAGAGCTCCAAGTAGAATGACCTCCTTCTCTGTTCCCTTGGTGAGAGGACACCCTTCTGCCTACAGTGAAAGGAAGAAAATACTATCATCTGCTAGCCCAGGAGACATATTTCAGCAGTGGAAGCTTACAGGTTTTGCCTGGTATTTTCCCTCTTCCTAAAGCACATGTTAATGATTTTGACCTTTCTAGTAATTTGATTCCAAAAACAGTGTTGCAGCAGCTGAGCCCTAAGATGCCATTTGGAAGATTATTATCACTCTGAAATAAAAGTAAACAGCTGCTTGTTCAAGCCTGTGTGGAGATCCCCTCACTCATGCAGATCCTCCTCTCTCATCTCTCAGTGTCCTCAGCCCTGGGCCTGCTGTCAAGAAGTTCCAGACTACTTGACCAATGTAAAAGATAAATATGCTGCCAATTCTTTGCATTTGTGTAGTACAAAAAAAGCTGTAAGAGAGCCAAGCTGGTTGAATATACTAAAGGCATCTTTGTACACAGGTACCTAGGATAGAAGGGGCAGGGTCTGTAAAAACTTTTGTTCATGGTGTGCAATTAGTTGAAAGGATATCCAGGCTATTTGCAGATAGATCAGAAAGTGTTCTCGTCTTGCCTTAAGCAGAAGCTGGCTCATGCAGAAGTTCTCCTTCCAGATCTGCATTTCCTTGGCTCCTCCCACAGTGTGAATAATCCCTAACATTTCCATGACTCAGTGGATTTGCTATGGAAATCATGGCAATATTTTCAGAGTCATAGTCTAATACCTGAGCCCCGACAGGATTCGTGCCCCCACATCTCTGGCATTTTGCATAGTTATGTAACACCTCTTACTCACAGCACTGAAATCAGGAGTATGTCCGAGTAGTGAGGAACAAGTGAAATTTGGAGTAAAATCCAAACCTCCCTTTCGCTCACTCTTGAAAACCTTATCATTCATGTTTGAGTATGCAACATTTTTTAAAATGTGATTTGCACATAGCTTGCTCTGTTAGTGAGAACAAGAGTGTCACAACTTTATTTTAAATTTCTTCCTTTTGCATGGCAAAATTCAAATTACTGTGTAGAAAGAAAATCTGATCAGCTGCTTCACAAGACTAACATGAGCTTCTGCCTTCATCTTTGCTGTTTCATCCCCTTTTCTCCTGGTCCCCTCCCCCCTGTTCCCTAAATGCTTAATAGGAACAGTAGCTGGGAGAGAAGGTGTGTAAAAAAAAGAGAAAGAAGTAATCTCATCCATACAACCTCCTAAGCCCACAGCTGTGTTTCTTATATCATCTGAATATAAAGCTGCTGTCCTCAGAAAACTGATAATAAAAATCATTTGAGAGGCTCACTGCTCCATGCAGAACAGGACCTGTCCTCAGTGCAGTTTCTGGTTGCTCCTTGATGCAAAGTATCCTTTCTGTTATGTGTGACAGGGGTCATTCTCCTAGGTTAGATGGAGCATTCACAATGCGTGCAGAGGCCACAGAGCCTCGTCAGGGCGTGGCTACACTGGGGAGTGGTCACAAGAGAACTATTCAGATATTTTTTGGGATATTCAGAGAGGGTATTTTACCTGGCTAACAGAAAGGCAGGAGTAAATCACCTTGCTGTGAGTTCACATTTAGGAATACAAATAGGATTTGAAAGTGGTAGGCATGCATGGCTCCCATATCTGCACCAGCTGCCTTCTCTGGGCTATAATCACATCTTCAGAGGAGCTCTATCAGCCACTACTGCTGTCTGTAATAACAACAGTGGCACTGACTGCTCTGCTCATACATTCCTACAGCCACGGTCTCTTCCAGCAAAAGCTGCCTCCCTTAAGGCTGCAGAAAGCAGACCCACCTGCAGACTGCCGTGCCACAGCTGCAGAGCAGGTGGGCAAGCCAGATCCAGAAAAGCAGTCATGCATTGCAAAGCCACTATCAGGTTCTGTTTCACAGGTAAAGAAACTGAGACAGATGGAGGGCAAGTGATTTTCTCAAAGTGAAATGAGTAATATCACTGGCAGTGCCAGGTCTTGAAACTAATCCTGGCTTAGGCCAGGTTCTTGGAAATGTGCAATAAACTGTGCAGCAACAACCCTGGGCTTCTCACTGTTGCCCCAGGGAGACTCACTGCAAATGTCTGGCACACCTGGCACTGTGGGTGTACATTGTGTTGGCTCTGGTCCAACAGTACTGCTGTGGGACCTTCCCCTTTCTTTCTCCTGAGGGTGTCTGTGGTGAGCAAGTCATTGATAATTTACATAGTAGGTGCTCTTTCTTAAATTAAAATGATCCCTTCTGGATTTTGGTCCTGTTCAGCTCAGTCTTCCCTTTTTTGGCACATGATGTAGTTGGGTGACAGAATTATTTATAGGTAACACCTGGCTGGGGCAAAGATACTGACATTTAATGAATCAGTAGGGATGAAACAAAGGATTTGCTGTTTGCTGATGCTCCAAGAATAGGCTGCACTGAGAGCAAGAGCACCTTGTATTTCCTCTCTGCTCCTTGTCCCTTCAGTATCCTTTCCCAGTGCACTCCAGGCTGTAATTTCCACTTCTTTTTTCCCCCTCCATCACTCT
Organism: Leptocoma aspasia; assembly: GCA_013399835.1. Classification (NCBI taxonomy): domain Eukaryota; kingdom Metazoa; phylum Chordata; class Aves; order Passeriformes; family Nectariniidae; genus Leptocoma; species Leptocoma aspasia. The sequence goes on along the minus strand of VXAX01007538.1, from coordinate 434,987 downwards.
CTACAATTGGCTGCCCCAGGAGAACGTTAAGCTCAGATGCTCCATGCCCTGATTGCACCAAAGTAGACCATGGGCAAATTTGAAACTATTGCTTTTTTTTTGCAGTCAGATGTGTTGCAGTGTGAAGGATCACGACTCTCACCAACCTCTCTAACTGTGAGCCTGGGGTGCACCAATCTGCCCCATTCCTAGACCTCTGAATAACTTTTTTCTGCCATTCTGCCAAAAGTTCCATCTTTTTATTTGCCAAGCTCTAAGCATCTGCTAGACCCTTGTCTCTGACTAAAGAGCTTGCTCACCCATGAGCCCTGTTTTGGACTTTGGTCTTCCCCCGGATCCTCCAGCTTGGCCAAGTCCTGGGCTTGAGGAGATAGTGAGGTAGGCAGTCCAGTCTGCAGGGAGAGTGAGGGCTGTAAAGGAGAAACACAATGGAAATCATCCCAAACAATGCTTTTGGCAGCAGTTTAATTGCACATGATGTGGTATCACAGAATCACAGAATCACTGGGTTGGAAGAGACCTTCAAGACCATCGAGTCCAACCCAGCCCTAACACCTCAACTAAACCATGGCATCGAGTGCCACATCCAGTCTTTTTTTAAACACATCCAGGGATGGTGACTCCACCACCTCCTTGGGCAGAAAATTCCAGTACTTTATCACTCTTTCAGTAAAAAACCTTTTCCTAACATCCAACCTAAATTTCCTGTGGTACAGCTTATGTATCCATCCTGGGCTACATCTAATCTTGTCTTCTTGTCTTTCTTGTCTTGTTATTCTTGTCTGTCAGGAAAAATGATGTGGCTGGAAAACAGCCAAACATTAACTTGTCTTAGGGCTAGGACTTCTATGACTTGTATGGCTCTTTGATGGCACCCATGGATTCCAAGCTAACCCAGGATTCATGGCGTTTTCTAGTTATCCAGACTTTCCCTAGCTGTCCATCATCCTGGGAACCAGCTAGTTTCCTGAAAACTAACACTGCCATTTCAACCCAGTCTCTTTGGCAGTCCTAGGACAGTTCTCTTACTGTTTGGTATCCTTGGATCTGGCCTAGATTAACCAGAAAACTTTCCCGTTGTTCTTAGAACAGCATAACCCTCTTTGCACTGATTAGTTGTTAGGCCAAAGTATATGAATGCTCTATGTGATGTGCTTCTCTTTGAGAAAGAGAGGAGCACCAATATGCACACAGTAACTCTGAAATTATGAAAAACAAGTGGTTTCTTAAGTTCTCTTTTCAGATGGATGACTTGCAATCCAGTGTTAATTCTCTATTGCTCCTGTCTCCTGAAAAGATATTTAGAAGGGAGAGGGAGTAGCACATTTCCGGAGCTAGATATTGGAAAGGATCAGTAGCTCCATCTCGTAGTAACACTCGTCAGTCAGGCGTGTGCTGTGTGTCACTCAGTGGAGGAGTGCCTGCTCCACTGTGCAGCATCTCTGCTGTCACTGACAGCTTCACTCCTGCATTCCTCACTTAACTTCCCACTGTGACTCTCCTCTGCACCTTCCATCCTTTAGTATCAGGCTGTTCCCTGCTTCTGGATCATCCTCTCTCTCGACTGTGCCGTGGGTTTTGTACCTCTATGCCTTTTGCAGTGTCTTATGCTGACTGCTTTTCACACTTTCAATTTCTTTTATTTCTTCTGTTCCCCACCC
>VXAX01007538.1:361107-432983 GCA_013399835.1 Leptocoma aspasia | reverse complement strand
GTTTTCAGCATTATAATAGTATTTGACACATCATTGGAAAACATTTTTAAGCCAGAATCATGTTTTCTTCATGTTTTTGTAATTTTAGCCATCTCACAATGCCAGAGGGAAAAGTGAAACTAAGCACACTTAGTGATCACCCTAGAAAATATTCATGTCAGGAACTGACTTCAAGGTATCTCAGTGCGTGGGGCTGGCTCTCTGGCAGAGCATGAGTACTGCACTTTGCTCAACACACTTACAACGTGGGAGTTCCTGCCATCACAGATCAGCCAGTGGGATAGGCCGTGCCAGCCCCTTTGGAATCTGCTTTGGTGCAAAGTCAGCCAGAAGCCAGGCTGGTGAGCTGTGTACACGTGGGAGTCACGTGCAGGATCCCATCACCAGCCCAGTTTTGGGCATATCAGCAAGCAGCTGGAATACTGTAGTGTAAATCTTCTCCAGATGCTTGAAATGTGCCTGAAAGTCATGGATTTGGCAAGAGGGAAGGATGTAGTAAAGTGGATAGATCTTTCCTTTGTCCTTTCTGACCTGTAGGAATCTATCATTATCTGATGCTGTGCTTTCAGAGCAGGAGCAGGCTCTGTGTCAGCATCCACACAGGGCTGAGTGTAACTCCCATACCTGGAAATATATACATGCTTTAATTTATTGTAGGGAGTGTAATATAAGGAAATAAACTAAATATTTCCCCCATTTATGAGGGTAGTCTGTGTGTCTGCTGTGTATTGCTCCTCCTTGGACAGAGCTGTTGGATGGCTGTCAGCACTCTGGAGACTTTTACATGTAAGAGAAGGCCAACCTAAACTTCCTTCATCTGGTCTGGATAATCTGACTGATCTCACCATTTCTGCCTAACAATGGAAAATTGCCTGAATATTTAAACATGTATTGTTCTTAGGGAAACAAAATGTTCAGCTAGTTTGGTTGCCTTAGCAACATTCACTTCTAAAAATACAAAAGACACAATCTACAAAATAAGTGAACGTGTAGAACAGGCGAGGAAAGAAAAATTCTTCTTTCTTCCTGACCCAGAGCAACTGGGTTGTTGGCAGAAATGCTTTCATTTAAATCTCAGTGAAGGATTTAGGGTGTATCTTCACACACTTGTTGAATATATTTAATTCTTAATAGTTTAGAACATGGCTAATGTTAAACCCAGGCAAGTGCCTGTGACATCTCTTTTATAGTGGCTCCAAACCAATTCTGTCAGTGACCCTTTAGAGTGATGTAGGTCAGAAAGCACAGGCTGCACCAGAAGAAAGCAGCAGGTCACTGCAAGGGTTGCTGTGTGCTGTGGAGCAGGAGGGTTAAAACAGTAAAAGTTAATTAAGAATGATTAAAGGCCAGCCCGAGACACATCATGCAAAGACAAGTAAAAGAAACAATGAATGATTCCTTTGTGACATGATGTGGAAAGGACCTCTGCATGCTTGGGAAAAAAAAAAAGAGGGGATCCTAGGTGTGACCCAAGAATTAAAGAGTAAAACTCCAATTTTCAATAATTCTGACAAAGGAGAATATGGAGCAAACACTGTGTGTACAGAAAAGGAAATGACTGTATTTGAGATGAAACAGGAATGTAAGCATCTTGATCAGCTCCTGTCACAGGGACCAGAATATCTCAGAATATTGAGATAGCTGCCATATGAAACGGCAAGTCTTACAGGGCGGATTTTTAATTAATCTGTCAAGTTGGTGGTGGCACTGTCTGACTGCAGAATAACAGATGCAGTGCTTCTGTTATCTCTAAGAAAAGAGTGTAATCTAGGGAAAATGCAGACCCATTCTTCTGACCACCACAGTGCCTACAGCTTTAGAGCCAACCTCTAGGAGGGAATAATTAAAAAATAAGCACAGAGGCAAACGAACAGTGAGGAACAATGCAATATTAGTTTGTCAAAGGCAGAGCATGCCAGAATAACTCGATACTTCTCTTTGATAAAACAACTATTTTGGATTGGGAAAATGATAGAGATCTTACCTGTCCAGACTACAATAAGATACTTGACATAGTGCCATAAGTGAAATTAATAGCTAAAATAGAAGTTACAAAAAAGTTAGAAGGTAGATAAAGAGCTGGCTGGCGGGGAGGCAAAGTCAGGTTGTACAGAAAGGGAAGGCACCAGTTTGGAAGCATGGAATTTGGTAGGTGGCTTTCCTAGTGCCTTAGCTTTAATGTGCAGAAATGTATCAGCATCTGTAACACTACACTGTTGTGGCTCAACAGCTGGAAATGCCAGAGAATGACAAAAATTTGCACTTAATAATATACTACAGTGTCATTGCACAGTGACTGTGAGCCCCAAAATGTTGCAAGTGTGTAAAGACAAATAATACCCTACAATGTATTCAGAAAGAGAAGGAAGAGTGATTATTGGTATGCAGGACTCAGGAGAGACCTCATCTGAAAAATGGAGTACAATTCTTGTTGCCCACTTCCTAGAAATAGGAGTTTCAATGGGAGCAGGTGAAGGGAAGAGTGAGCACATGTGATCAGGGCCAGGGAGGCTCATAGCCTGTACAGACAGACTAAGGGAGACTGGCTTTTACAGCCAGGGAAGTGAAGAATGAGAGTGGATAGATTTCCTCTCTTTAAATCTCCTGGAGTGTAAAAATCAGATATTACAGCTGAAGGACATCCCAAGAACAATTGAGTCTAAAGTGACCATAAAGGAATTTACTCTAGAAATTAAAAGAAAGCTTCTAGCCATCAGAGCAATCAGGTTTAGAAACAGTCTCTAATGGGAGAGGCAAGGAAAGAGGCCAGATGCTTTAAAAAGATTTCACTCAAATGAAAGACATTTTGTTCTGTGGCTTCCTGTGATAGCACTCAGTGACTGAGAGGCTTCCAGGGCTATATTTGCCTAATCACAAATCAGTTTGGCAGCATCCATATCCAAGAGGTCTTCTCCACTTTACCTAAATTAAAGTCTATGCTTTCAGCCACTTGAGTAGAACTAGGGTGCAAAGCAATGATTCACAGAAAACACCTGGTGGGAGGAGAATGACAGCAGGGAAAGGAAAACACTATGTCAGCAGAAAGCTGTTGTCCTTCCCTGATGCTGAGGGACGTGAGATAACACCACGTTTGACAACTGGGGATAAGCCCTGCAATGCTGATGCCAACAAATGAGCGAAAAGAGCTTCCTGAAAGTATAATAACTGCGTATATTGGGTATAGATCCATCATGGAGACAAGCAGAAATGGATTCAACTCCCTCACAGTCTGTTTCTGTTTGCTTTCCTCCATGAATTATGACTTTGTTGAGAATGTTCAGATAAAAACTTTTTTTTTCTGGATGTTGTTCAGCCTGCTTTTATCACTAAGAAGGTGGCTGCCATTCTGTTTTATATTCACCATGGCCCATGACATTTTGTGACAGTTCCTCTCTCAGAAACTTTTCACAGAAGAGGTTCAAACCTGTGGGATGACTTGGCTAGAGTTGTTTGGGAAGTCTAGTAAAACAAATTGTCTACCAAGTCACTACTCCTTGACTCACCATAGAGTCAATGTCTCTGCTACCTTTCTTCTGTGTTTCATTTCTCCCTTCCATTTTAGTCTGCTTCATTCAAGCTCCTTCATGTCCACTTCACTCTGTTTTTTCTCCTTGCCAGCTGGAGCACATGGCTGAGGTGCCCTGCTGCAAGCCTCTGCCCTCTGATTTCCCATGGTTTTCCTTTTGCTCAATCCATCGCTCTCATGGCTATCACAGTTGTAGATCACCACAGCAACAAAGCAGTGGATGAACACAGAAGAAATGAGTTATTATGACTCCAGCTGAGGCAATATACATGTATAAATGGAAAGGGGGCCTTGGGAGAGCCCTGGGTAGAATTTGTGGTTTATAGAGTGGATAGAAGCTGATATGACAGACTTGGAAGATCTTGCTCATCACAGGCAAAACTCACGCAATTAATTCCCACCTCACAGTCCCTTCAGCTGGCAGCTTTTGCTCTGTGTTTTTTCTGCAGCATTCCATTTGCTGTCTGCCCTTTGCCACCCCTCCCATGCCAGGCACAGCTGGTGAGTGTAGTCTGTGATCCATTGAAGACCAGCTGGGAAACAGTGGTGCCACAGAGGTTTGGACACAAACCTCTGATGCTGTTACACGAACCAATGAGCCACGTGCAACTCCCACCAGTACAATGCAGAGAGGAGAAAAAAGAGTTGTCAGAGAAGAAAGCAGTCCTCAGAATCAAAATTTATGTGCAGTATGGAAGGGGTTTGTCAATGCTGCTGCAGCCCTTTGGGTGAGCTGTGGTTTTTTTCTCTGAAGTACCAGAACTTTTGTGTTTCAGTTGTGATGGGAATGGAGACTTTTCTCATAATACATGTGTCTTTCCAAGTAGGGAGTCTCAAAACCAACTGTGATATAGTGAAAATGATATCTGACTGGAGAGCCAGGTAGAGATTCTTGCCTTCCACAATCTTTGTGTTACTGTCCCACTTATATGGATGTAACTTTGGTGCACTTGCAGCAATTGTGTACAAGGAAAATGACTTAATTACATATACATGTGGTCAGTGCCATTATATATTTTGATAAATTATTAATCTTAATGAACCAGATCTTCAGATTAATCAAGTAAATATTTGTCTCAGAAAAGTGTGAGGGCAAGCTGACATGAGCTAACATTTTATCAGCTAACTGTCACCCTGCAAAAACATTAAAATGGATCCAAAGGTAATGTTATTGAAAAAAGTTTAGGGTTTGTGCTACCTGTGCCACAGATCTGTCTCCCTTGGACACTGCTATAGTGGCCAGAGATTTAGGTGTGCTCTCCCCTTTTGTGCTTCTAAATAGCAAGAGAAGCAAGAGACATAAAGCTGGGTGTTTCATGTCAGTGCTTATGAACTTGCTGTCAAAGATGACAGGTGCTTGGTAAGACATTAAAGGTTTTCTACAAAATACTGTGAAAATACACGCCAAAAGAAAACACACCTACATTCCTGCTTGCAAGAAATGAGAAAAAGGAGAAGCAGTAAGGAAATGCTATTTAATTTATATAAACAGGAGGGGAAAATAAAGGCACATACAAAACTTTAGTCGATTTTTTAGTTGATTATAAAGGAAAAGCAGTGAGCTATGTCTGGTTTAATTTTTTTTTTATAAAGACTGAATTGCTGAGAAACACTGTTACACTCTGCCTCAGTGCAATTCTTTTGGTCAATTTTCTGCCTGCTTTGCACCACAGGCTCTGTGACAAAGCTGGGACCAGAGATCTGTCCCACTCTCTCCCTTTTCTCTCCATCCTCTCTTCCAGCTAAGGAGCTCACACACTACAGTGAACTTGAGGGCTCATATCTCACTATCTCTACCCCCACACCTCAGTCTTACCTTTTGGAGAGTTATCACTTTTGTTATCGGCAAGATAATTAAAGGGAAGGCTACTTCATATATACCAGCTGCTCCTTTCCAGCCCTTTTTGCTTTGTTCAGGGAGGTTCTTCTTCCCTGGTATCTGAATGACTGATGTGGACTCATGCCCTTTTCTCTGAGGCATCACATCATGGTAACAGCAAGGGAGTTTAACCCTGTGGTCCAGTGGTCACAAGCAATGTTCCTGTCATGCAATCCTCTCTTCCGTGCGTGTGTATTCCTGCTTGGCCTCTGTCATCAGGCTGCCTAATTGTCACATCCCCTTCTCCATCAATCCTTTCTGGTTGCTGGTTTCCTGCTACCCTTTCTTTGGCCTGTGACTGAAGTGTCTGTGGGAATTCACTGGCCCTGGGACTGTCATGACAGGCTTTAATAAGTATGTGGTGATGTGGCAATGCATCACCTTATCCTATGGGGATACAGCATAAGAAAAAGGAAGGGAAAGTGGTGAACTGAACTGCAGCAAAGGTTCTGTCAGCTCAAGGCAGATACAACATCTGTACACATTTGTCTGTAGTCATGCTTGGCTCCTCTGTTGTGCTCTTCTGCTCTGCTTCCCACCAGGTAGGAGAACCTGCAAGGGTGAAACAGAATCTCAGTGGGGAGACCCCACTGAGATTTTGCTATGTCAGTTACAAAACCTACCCAGCTGTCACCAGCTTTTTTCTTGTAGCTTTGATTGCAATTACTGATTTGTTCCCAAACCTGGAGGCAGATGTGAGTAAGACAGTAATAATATCTTTACTCCTCTTCCCTCTGTAAGAAGGAAAAATGGTCACGAACTTGGAGCTCCGACTTGACAAGGCCAGGAGCTGTGTGAGGCTCCTTTTTGAAGAAAAACTGTATTGCTATGTGACTGCTTCTGCTCTCCCACTGTCAGAAAATATCCTGAGCCCAGGAACATCTCTGCAGATTGACACTGGTTAGAATCATAGAATTGTTTAGGCTGGAAAAGACTTTTGGGATGATCAAGACCAACCATTAACCTCACACTGCCAAGTACAACACTAAATCAAGTCCTTAAGCACCACATCTACACGTATTTTAAAGACTTCCATGGACGGAGACACAAACACTTCCCTGCCAAGTCCATTCCAATACTTGACAACCCTTTTGGTGAAGAGATTTTTCCTAATATCCAATCTAAAACTCCCCTGGTGCAACTTGAGGCCATTTCCTCTTGTCTTATTTCTGGTTGCTTAGGAGAAGAGTTTGACCCTCACCTGGCTACAACCTCCCTTCAGGCAGTTGTAGAGAGTGATAAAGTTCTCCCCAAGCCTCCTTTTTTCCAGGCTAAACAACCCCAGCTCCCTGAGCTGCTCCTCACAGGATTTGTGCTCCAGACCCTCCACCAGTTCCACCACCCTTCTCTAGACACACTCCAGCATCTCAATGTCTTTCTTTTTTGTAGTGAGGAGCCCAAAACTGAACACAGGATTAGAGCTGCAGCCTTACCAGGAGGGTACACTGGTTGAGGGGGACAGTTCCTGCCCTGGTCCTGCTGGCCTCACTGTTATTGCTACAGGCCAGGATGCCATTGGTGTCATTGGCCACCTGAGCACACACTGGTTCATGTTCAGCCCCTGTCAGCCAAAAACACTGGGTCCTTTTCCACCAGGTGTCTTTCCAGCCATTCTGCCCCAAGCCAGAGTTCCCAAACTATTGCTTCTACTGCACAGTGTCTGCCTGGGACCTGGTAGGAACGAGAAGTGAAACTGCCACTACAGTAGGAGTGTAGATCATGAAACTTGGTCTTGAATAGACCAAGTTTCATGCAGAAAAACAACTTTTTTTTCCAAGATATTTAAGAAAGCATTCATAGGACCACATGGAGGGACAGGGGAATCTTTGCTTGATCAGCTTTCCTGCCTGAAGCCAGGAACTCCCCCAAGGTTTGAAAGGTTTGGAAGACAGGCTGTGTGATATAGCTAGAAGTTTGTACTTTCTAACCAGCAGTTTTCCTCATAAACTGGCCTAGATGGCATTCAAGTACATGGCAGTACCACACATGCACCATGCTGTGACTGTGAGCAAAAACAATGCCTGCAGGCTTACAAGCACAGCAAATCTCCCCAGCCAAACCAAGACTCCCCTGAAGTCTTTTTCTGTCTTGGATTTCAACAAAGCCAGAATTTTGCCCCTGCATCTGCTTTCATTAGATAACCTTTTTTAATCCTCCACACTATTTCTTAGCCAGCAGGCATCCCATAACAGCCATCTGACCAGTACCTTCTTCCCATTTAGATCGCTGCCCATCTTACTGCTTTTTCATTATGTGATTATTTTTGGTATTTGTAGGGCCTTTCTTAATCTGTCTGGATATGCTATATCAGCCTAAATCATATCTCTGTGTTTGTTGCATTCCTCTCCCAGATTGTGTCCCAATGATTCCCTTTCCCCTCCGTTCCCCCTGCAGTGAGACTTCAGATTTGTGAGGGGAACCAGCAGGACTGGTCCTACCAGAAAGCTCCATTTCACGTCTGCTTCTCACAAGTGAGTGCCTCCCATCCCTTGGTGTGCATGGAGATGAGCATGCCTGCCCAAAGAAGCATCCCATGGAGGTGTCCCATTTAACCCTTTGCATTCATTCCAGAAAATCTGGCTGGATCACAGCCCTGCAGTGAGCATCAAGAAAAGCTGTCCTGAAAAGCTGGCCTTTAAAGCCGTGAACTGATGACGTTGTCAGCACATAGTGTTCATTCCCAAGTCATGAAGTTTATTCTGGGACCACTTGAGAGCTTCAAAGCTCTTCCCTTGCCAGGAAAATATCTGTGCTGTTGAGCTCTCCTTCAGATTCTCTCCACATGCCATAAAGGAAATGTTCAGAAACCTAATCTCAGGGGGATCGGGCTGCAAATTCTCCTTGTCTCCATCAGCGTTATGGGGCATGAAATCTGAGGGTGCTATAGGAATCAGGCAGCCTTTCAAATGCACACCAGCTGTGTCATATGCCTCCAGCAGGGAGGCAAGTGCTCATGTGTCCCTATTGCTTCAGACTCCACCCTTGCTGGTACCCTGCTGGCTTAGAAGGACCCTATTGCCTGTAGCTAGGACTGCTGCTAGGTAAGCAAATAGCAATGACGTGTTCTTCCCTTGGGAAAAGAGTGAGAGGTGAAGGATGGTCTTGTGACTGAGACACTGAGCTGTGACTCAGAGAAAGAAAAATTTCAGTTCCAATCTCTGTTGCTCAATTCTTGAGTGACCTTGACAAGTCACAGCTACTGTTTCAGTTCCTGGTTTTGATCTGGTGGAAGATAATGATTTCTTGTTCCTTTGTCTAACTGTGTCAGTGTTTGACTTTTTGTGCCGCAGGCTTCCCTCAACTGTATGTTTGTGTGTCACCCAGCACAGTTAGCCCTTAACTCTGGGTGAGCCTTTAGGTGCTATTATCATACCCCTAAGCAGGAACAGGAGTGGAGCCTGTGGAGTGGAGCATGCATGGGCAATGCACTGATTCTGACAACTTCTTGCTGGTCCTGTTCTGTTGGTGCATTTTGACTCAGCAAAGGCTGGCACAGTCTCCTGAGTGTGAACTCCCTGCTCTGAGCTACAAATAACTACCCCAGCCTCAAATGGATAAACACCAGGTGCTAAACATTCACTGTAAGTGAAGGCAAAGAGTTAACCTACTTTCTGTACCTCATCCAGAATGTCGAGAGGTGCTCTCAGTTCTGCTGACACAGACCTGAGGAGAAAAGCTAAATCAAGCTATATAACCCTCACTACAGAGGGCTTATGGGCCATCATTTGGAAGGCCACAGAAGTGCCAAATGCCCAACAGTATTTGGAAAGGAGTTGATGGCAGCAAAGCAATGTCTGTTTTAGAAATTATATGTAAAATTCCTATAATTGTATAGGGAGATGTCTAAAAGAAGGAAGCCACTTCTGCAAGACAGCACTCAGAAATCAGGTGGGAGATGAAGGGAGAAATATGTGTCCATGAAAAAGAGGTTTTTCCTCAGTAGGACTCACCTGTTGGTAGGCTGTTCTTGGGCCATATGAGCCCAAGCTAAATCAGCTATTGAGGAGGACATGATGTCACCAGAAATCAACAGGAGGGTAAAGCCTTGTATGAAGGGGAATAAGAAAAAAGCAGTTTAAGGGTGTGACCCTGTAAGTTCCTGCTTCAGGGTCTAAATCCATGTCAATTCTTCTATACCCTGAGCAGTATAAGGCCTGTGGGATGGGACAAGGTGAACTGTGAGGGCAAAACTGGAGGGAGGACAACAGAGGAGGACAACAGAGAAAAATCTTGTAAAGAAAATGAATGGAAAAAAGGAGTAGGGATGAGAAGGTTTGAGAGAATGGGGTGAAGGAATGAAGTTAGGAAAAGGAAAAGACAAAAAATTGAGAGGAGGTAAAACGACAGATTTTTAGTGGCCTGTGGAGATGCAATTGTTGAGCCAGGTGTACCTCGAAGCACACCTTGAAAGATGTATCTGTGGCCCCCTGGTTGGCTTTGGAGAGGAATATCTTATACATTCCTCTTAACCTTTTTATCTGGATTGAGGAAAGAATGTTACTAAGGCTCAGTTCTTTTCTTTAGGATCTCTGAATACCAAAGCAAACTAAAACCAAACTGTTTTCCCAAATATGCTTATAAAGAGTGACATTTTTTCAATGCTTTGAATTCCTTAAACTCCTTTCTCTGATTTGAATAATCCCTACAAAGCTATGTGATTTCAGGTATATCTTGCTGACAGCAAAGGCAGATTTAGAGAATGAGACAGCTTTACAGAGATATCCTTAGCCCAGAAGGACAAGGTCTTCTTTAATCAGGAAATAGCTTTACAGGCTCTTCCTGTTGTTTTTCTAGGCCGGTTTGAAACTTGGTGCTGGCTTAGATCTAGTATGAAGCTTCAGTCTTTGCTTCAGTCTTTCATCCAAGCCAGCCACTCACAGATTCTTCCTACTCAGAATATTGTGTGTGTGTGAGGTTCCTCAAGAGCTATGGCAATTGCCGTCAGATTTCCTTGTTTTATTGGAAGTTGCTCAGTAGTCAGAGGTTCTATGTCAGAGTTATGTGCTTAACTGAAGTTCAGCTTTCTTTTTATTTAGTTAGTGTAACTTTCCCTGACAGTTGCTGAGAAGAGCCTTAATACATGAAAGTTAGAAGTTTAAAAGCCAGAAAAAAAATTAAATAATTTTGCAAGAATAGTTTTAAGTGAATACCATCATTACTAGCTGCCTAATTTGTGATTTTTAAACAGATTGGGTTTTTCAGAGATTCAGAAAAGGGAAAATGTGATGGTAGCCAGTGTATTTGTATAACAAAATTTCTGCAGCATTTTAAGATAACTTAGGCAAATGTGTGATATAAACTGTCAGGTTACTTTTGTTGTGTGTATTTTTTTTTTTTTCAAAAATCTGTTTACTTAGAAATAGAGTGGCCAAAACAAGTGAAAAACTTCACAAAAGTAACTCACTAATGGAAGCAAAGCTGAGGGCTTCTTAGAATTAGGCAATCTCCGTAGGTAAAAACTATTCCATTGCCTGAATGGATCACACTGGGATTGCACATGTGTTCTGGCACTTCCATCAGCACACCTCCCACTTTTAAAAAGCCTTAAAATGTTGTGGTATGCTATGACAACATGTCAGAAATTGTGCTGCCCAGGCCTAGGAGTCACCTTTGCCTCTGAGTCCTACAGAGGCCCCTGGTAACGCACAATGACATTGCTCCACACATCCAGATGTTTTACTTGGCCTTCCAGACAAGCAACAGTGTCCAACCTCCATTAATCTTTGACTGCAGCATCAAGACCAATCAGACCTTAAAACACTTCCTGACTAAATTAGCAACCTCTATTTACTGTTGCTTTTACAATAATTCATTAATAACACTTAAGAGCTTTCAGTTTGAAAGCACCCCACTGGCTATTACAGGCCACACCACACATTATAGAAATACAATTGCAGAACAACAGCCACGGGTGTGGTTTGGGTCTGGCTCTGTCTGGCATGCCTAACAAATCCAGTCTGCAAACCTAGAGAGCATCTAGGAAGTCTCACGGTCTCTGTCCCCAGGAGCAGCCAGCAGGTCTATCTTCACCTCCTTGCAACCTGGGCCAGCAGCCCATTCTCCTGCTGTGCTCAGCCACGAGCCCTGGGGCAAGACCAAAGTGCTGCTGGCAGGGGAGGCATGGAGATGGGACATGAATGTGCCAGGACACTTGGCCCAGCAGAGCCTTTCTTAGTTTTGCTAACACAGTGAGGAGAGCTCAGCAGGCCTTGATGCAAGGGCAAGTTGACTGCTGTGTTATTACTGATCCTTCATATGGGTTCTCAGATGTTCCCCTTCCACTTCCATCTGGTTCTGGATAGAAACATATCAGCCTCTAAACACAAGGTTGATGAAACCTGTTGCTTTCTCCTTCCTTGCAACATGACATGTATGGTAATATAATCAGTAGGAGGGACTGTCCAGAATAGCAGGACTGCAAAAACAGTATGTCCTCTGTGTGTGTGTGTTTTCCTTGTGACCCCCTCCTGTTTCACAATATAGTCAAGGCAGGGTTTCTCTTGTTTCCCTGCTTGTGCAGAAGTCACTGTAGATGGTCAGGCACCATGTCAAATACTCCATATCTACCAGGAACCCAGATCCTGGCTCCTGTGCAGTCTGCAAAACTAGAAATCAAATCCACTGGGCAACAACAATAGATGCTGTTCCTCAGCTGGAAGACTTGACTCACTATCAAAAAAGAAATGAAAAATTATTGAAATTAAAAGTGTTTATCTTAAAAGCCCACTGGATGCTATTCCCCAGGCTATCTGGCACCACAGTCACTATCCATCATGACAGCATCCACACAAGTTGTAATCAGGACCAGGTGGTCACACTGGTGGCTTCTTTCCACACCTCCCTGGCTGCAGCACAATAATAACAGCATCTCTTGCATTTCATATTGTCTGCAACCTTAGAAACACCAGCAGAAAACAAAATGGTATTAAAGAGGCTCTACCAGTGAGACAAAGGTGATTTGGGGCCTAAGGGGGATATGAGTACAGATTTAAATGGTCATTTTGGTGTGTGCTTAACTCAAATTACAGCCATCCACACTATTTCCATGCTGGTGGATGGGCCCATTTTCTGGCATTTCTGGTGTTTTTCTGGCTCACCTTGGTGCACTTGGGAGCTGGCAGCACAGAGAGCACTGGGGTGACCTGAAAAAAATAGGGAGGAGTACAGTTATCCAAGCTTGGAGAGAATGACACAGAAACAACATTTGGCAGGAATACAGAAGTCTCAGTAAGGAGATAGAGGGCATAATGAAATGAGCAGACCTATGGTGTAGGGCCAAAGCTCTTGGAACCCCACCAGTTATGAGAAGGGCAGACTTATTTTCCTTATTTCTTTTTTCCTAAATAGATGTTATATTATGACAAGACTCCCTTGGCAGTGGATTTGCATGAATAATGTGGCTGTACTGTACCCAAGTAAATCATATTTTGTTCTCAAACATTCCCAAATGGTGTTTGTGCAATTCTGAAGTCTTAAAATCCTACCTGCCTGGCAAAAGTTTGGCTGCAGTAATCAAAAGGAAGTGATGCATCCTGTAGGACAGGGAACCCTCTCCAGGACTGCAAGGATGTGGAGATTCCAGGGCTGCCCAGAAGAAACTTCACCCACTGTGTATCTGAAGCTACTTCTTGGTTGACAGCAGCTGTTGGATACCATGTGACACCATGACAGACCAAATTGCTTCAGGAAATAGAAAACTGTCAAGCAGATGCTGCTAGGACATTCATGGTGGGAGGAAGTACTAGGAATTTTTATTTAGGTACACTATTTTCAATAGTGCCACTCTATAAAAGGCATTTTTAAAGAGCTGCTCTGTCGTTGCTTTTACAGAGCATCAGAAAGCATCTTCAGAGGTGTAGGGCTGCAAGATACCACGTGAGAGCATTGGATCAACACCTGAGCAGTGTTCTCTTCAAGGTCTCCCATCCAAATACTGACAAGTGGAACTCAAAAAGAATGAACAAGCAGGAGCACAGAAAAGCGGAATAAATAACTTAAATATTACTTTGAGTCAGTGAGAGAATAGCTAAAAGAAACATGCTGAGCTATTTATTTCTAAAAACTTAGTCAGAGAGACCAGTTACCAGGCAGCAAACACCTCATAAGCTGAGTATCTCTAGGAGGGGAAATGCTATGTAAAAGTAGTTTGTAACTAATTAAACTGGAAATTTTATTTTTTTATTTTCAATTTGATGTTCTATCATTGCTAACAGGAAAAACAGAGAGGATGCTGTGGTAACTCAAAGCTTCTGGTGTGACTAAGGTACTTAAAGTGGCCCATATGGATTCCAGGCCACCCACCTACCCACCCCAGCCCTTAGTCAAGTCAAAACAAAGCATTACATTTTTGAAGAGTTGCAGCTATGGCAAAAAATATGGGCCTCTAAAAAGCTTGTTATTAGACACTGCCAAGACAGGTTTTTGATGATAATTTCTGTTAATTTGGCAACACAGATAAAACACCAGTATTTTCTATTATGATACATGATGTGATGTGGAGCCTCTTTGGCAGGTATTCATCTTTAGGGCTTGTCTCTCAGGCGTAGGAGATGAAGGGGGCAGGACATGGTGGCATCTTCTCATAGTTGCAAGTTCTCACATGTTCATCTCAGTGAGACAGATTTTCCTCTCTACAATGTGGTAAAATGGGAATAGTCCCCTAGAAATTACCGGGGCAGAGCCAGCATGAGGTCATCACTGAAATGTGAGGTCATGGGCAGCTGCTCCTTAGAGAGCAGCTAGAGACATCCTGCTCCCAACAGCTGAGTTTCTACAGGAGAACAAAAATATCTGTGGTGTGTAGCCAGGCCTACTGCTCCTGCACATTCCAGATGGTCCACTGTGAAATTTTCTAACCCGAATGATCTAAGAGCCTAATTGCCATTTACATGTAAAATTAGACTCTTAAGCAGTTTGTGCTATGCCTGCAATTAGTTCTACAGCTGGTAGGTTTCTAGATTTGAAAGCAGTGCCTTTATTATCTCCCCAAAGATGGTGCTTTCCCCAAGTGTGGCTTGCTGGCTGAAGCCAAAGTGCCCAGTGGAGGGTCAGTCAGTGCTGTCCTCAGAGCCTGATACAGTGCCCTGTGAGACATCTTTGCAGAGCATTTCTGGAGGCTGTTGCAACACTCAATAAACCCTTGTATCAAATTCTCATGGCTCTATTTTCAGCAGGTGTTCTTTCATTATGGCAGGCAGCATCTGGGGTTTTCTGACCCTGAAGGCCTTGAGGTCCCAGTGCACCTCTGTGCTCACACTTCTATTGGGACGCATCATACTTTTACTTCTACTCTCATGGGGATTCCTCTTTCTTTAGCCAGTAACTTTTGAATAGTATGAGATCTACGACACAGTCTACGTCATGTTGAGTTTGTTTGGATTTTTTTGGGTCCAGGTCTGACAAAACCAGATAAGGAGGTTGAGCATTTCAAGCAGAAGCCAATAAGAGCAATTAGTTTCACACAGAAAAAAAGAAAAAAAAAAAAAAAAAAAGAGAGAGGGAAACAACAGAAATGTTAGTTTTATACCAGGAATCAAGAAAAGTTTTTGTCTTTTTTTTTAATTTCTAGATATTTTCTGTAATCATCTGAGGCGATGCACAGAAGTGTTTTCCTGTCTTTGGAATTGTTCAGCTCACACTATCTTTGTTGTCCTTGCTGTCATCTTTTAGCAATTAAGTAGGAAAGGTTCATAAAGTAAATCCCAGCTGAAAAGTGAAGGAGCATGGCACAAAGTATTGCTCCTCTGGCTGCTGTTAGGTGAGGTGGCTGTGGTTCACACATCATCCCCATGGTTCTGAAGAGCTGGCAGGAGCAGATGCTTCTGAGCTCATCCCAAGTCACTGGCTGCCCACCTGTTTTCAGCATTTGCCCCAGCCAAGCTCCTCCTTGAGGCTGTGGAAAGGATTCCTCAGTAGATGGAGGCAGAAGTGCCACTTGTAGGACCAGGATTAAAGGATCAGAACTTGTGGGAGTGGTTTTGAGCTAGTGGGACTGAACTCACTGTCTGTTCCAAAATAATGGATAGCACTGCAAATTAGGGTAATTCTCTCCCTGACGAGAGTATATTTTAGCATTTCCACAAGCAGTCTGATCTTTGAAGCCTGATGCAATGCATTCCAGCTTCTCATGAAAGAGAAGACACAAGCCTATAAGATGGTCATGGAAGGGCAGAATGTTGGATCTTTTTTTGCTAAGAAGTGTTATTAAGAGTGGAGCCTTTTATTTCTGTCATTTAACTTGCACATGAGACACCCAGAGATGGATATTAAGACATGGATTATGACCCAGGAACATCAGACTAAGCAGAGCAAACTCCTCAGTGAAAGAAGAGAGGGAGAGAATAGCTGGAGGAAGTACAGGTCAAGGTCAGCTATGTGGGGGAGAAGCAAAAGGGCTGTAGGCTTTGAAGGCCAGCAGCTCCTGGGTGTGACTTCTGCCTGCTTTTCTGAAGTGGGACTGTAGGAAAGGATCCTGCATATTGTGACAATATTTCATGACGGCGAGTTTTGGGAAGCTCTCCAACACGGTGACAAGCCAAATCGCAAGATCTCTGATGGATGAATCTCCAAGTGTTGGAAATTATGTGGTTTGTCTACACAGAAAAATTGCAGAGGCTTTAAATATCCTGGACTTAAAGCTCTGTGATCTCTACTGTGAATGAAGATTATATTTGTATAAAGGTGTGTGATGCCAATACAACCATTTCAGTATGTGGTGGAGGGGGGAAGAGAGAGAACACATTTCCAACTGAAATAGTTATGCCTGTAGAAGAAAAAAAATGGTTTGGAACTACTTAAACAGAATATGTTTTTCATACCAATGAGCTCCAAAAGGCTGCATTATAGTCATTAGGAGATAAAATTTATATCCTAGACTAAGACTAGATTTGAGATTGTAGTAAACTGGTTATGTCCTTTCTACTGGCTTCTGCCACACCTGCTAGCTCTGAGGAGCTGGAGGAAGCTGGCCTGAAGGAGGGATAATTTTCTTTTTTTTTCCTAGCTCCTCAGCAGACATGGCTGTGAAATTCTTTATTGGCAACAATATATATAATAGCTTAGGTAATTCACATGGGAGTAGATTTCAGGTTAAAAGTTACTTAGATAAACTCAGCATTTTTGCTCAAGTCCCCTAGCTTCCCAAGAAAACATGAATGATTCTGGATTTTCTCAGATCTTCTGAGCCAAAACAGCTTTTGTGGGGCTAGATGGGCTGACAATATAGAGGTATATAGTACCTTTCTGTACATATTTATCTGGACTTGGGCTTGAACTCCACTCCACTGGAGTGTAAATTGATAGTGGGGTATGAGTACCAGCATATTCCTAGATTAGCCAGAATTTATTTCATTTGCCTAATTCCAAACAGAATTCAGAAAACATTTTTCTAGGCAGCAGTGAAAGCAAGGGACTTCCTCATCAGCACCTGCACCCTCTTCTAGGAGTGCAGAGGAGGATATCTTCTACAAATAGATGTCACAGAGATAGCTGCCCTGGCAAAACAATAGTGGCCCAAAATAGTGTCTGCCAAGGACCTAGCAGAGGAGGGGGGAAAGATCAGGTGAGTAGGTGGGGTAGAGCTCTCCAAATAGATAATTCAGCTGACACAGGGGCTGGTATTCTGAAAGGGAAGCTTTGGCTGCCTGACTGCCAGTTTCCCTGTCTAGTGACCAAAGAGTTTTAGTGTTGCTTCACCATGATGTCTCTTCACCTTTCATAAGATCTACAATTACATGAACTCACTAAATAGTCACTAAACTTTGTCTCTTTAGCAAAGTTGTAACCAGTTTACAGTGCTGCTACTAAATTTATCCAAATCTCTTTTCTAGCCCATGTAATTTAAAACAAGGTTATGTATTAGTCTGAGTGCGGATAACTGTACGTTATTGTGGTTTTATATAGAATAACAAAGACCTGTGTAGTTCAGTAACCTACATGCAGGAAAAGGAGTATAGCTTAACGCTCCCACAGCAAATTGCTGTGTTTGACTGTAGCAACCCTGACTCAGTTTCTTCTCTGTAATGAGACCAGACCTGCTCCTGTCCAGGGCTTACATATTTCTGAATAACAGACAAAATCTGAAAGTTGAGAGCAGCTTTCTTGCTTGCACTAGGAAAATTGAAGTCTACAACATAAGCATGTTATAATCTGAAATATTTATGCATTCGTCCCTATAAAAGCACCTACCTTCTCTGCAAAACTGCAGTGAAATGCACTTCCTGCTGCTTAGAATGGCTATCAAGGGCATCTTAATTGATTATTGTGAATTTCAAATTATTCTCTTCTTTAGTTCTCTTTACTGCATCTTTTGTCTTTAGAGAGCAGGTCAGCCTTCCTGGAGGGCACACAAAACCTCACTGAATGCAAGGATTAGGAACAAGGTCCATTGCAGAAAATTACTTCCAGTGTCAAATATTTTGCATTAAAATTGTCCACCCAGTGAACCCTTCTTACTCAAGTTTATTTTGATTTTATTTTATATTTGATGAGTTTAGGACAATTAAAAAAGCAGAAGTACACAGATCAAAATCCTACTTAATTTCTTGGGCTACTCTGTGTTGGAGTGGATATTTGATAACTGGGCCGTATAGATAGAAAGGGAAGGAGGGTACAATAATTTAAGCATTAGTCGAGGTGTCAAAGACCTGTATTCAGTTCTTAACTCTCAAGTGGTCTAAGTCTCTCCATTATCCATCTATGAAACATTTTTAACAGCTGTAGCCTTTTTCTGTAAGAAGTCTTATGAAAGTGAATGCACCAGCACCAAGAAAATGTCTGGGTATCATACAGCTGTGTCAGCCAGTAATGGAAGCAATGTATTGAACAGCATATTGAAGAAAACATTTTCCCATTTGTCATATTAAGCTATGAGTCCTAGGAATGGAGAAGTAGTGTGACTTCTCTTCCATTGATTTCCAGTATTTTAGCATTTTTTGTAGTTTTCTGTAGTCCTTTCAGATTCCTTTCCAAGCCAGAAGATAACTCAGGTGTGCCTTCTGTACTTTGCGCACCAGATACACACCATCAGGACATGCTGAAGGAGTGGTGAGGGAATATTGTGTGGATCCATGAGGTAACAGGAAATTTCCCCTGAAGCCTCTGCCTATGAGAAAACCCAGAGCACTGGAGTTACAGATATGTTTCTCACTTGAGCTATTAGGAACTTGGTGAAATTGCAAATACTCTCATCTTCTCTTCCCTGGAGCCTCTCTCTAGCCTTGGCTGAAATTGCAACAAATGCTTTCTTTGCTTGGAGGGAAAATAAAAAGGGAAGGCAAAAAGTGGGAAAATAAAATTATCTTTAAAATGTAGTTGGAGTTGATGCAGTAAATTCAGCTGCTCAGTTGCTGCTTTGCAGTTGTTTGTTGTTTCTGCCATCACCCACTAATGCAGTTGAAAAGCTAACTACTGAAGTCATTGAATGCCTTTTGATTTATTCTTTCCTCTGTTTTATATCCAGCATATATTTTCATAAGTTCGGCTGTCATTACAGTGAAGGTGAAATTTCTGTCCTTTTTCCAGAGACTAATTGTATAAGAAAATAAAACCCCAAAATATTTATAGTATCAATTGCAGTGTATCTGAGTATACCTAGAGTCTAAAAATACTGATTTTAATTAGCGACCTCTTTGGGGTGAGGTGAGAGCTCCATTTTTAGTTACAAGATATTGGTGGAGGTGGAACTCCAGGACAGTTTCAGGGCAATAAGTAGCACGGGTTGTGGCAGCACATTTCCTGGCCCAGCGGAGCAGTGGGGAAGGTTCGTGACTGTGCTGTTCAACCTCACAGCACGCTTGCACTGTAACCACCATGTGACTGAGACATCTTTAAAACCACAGTGTTCTATATTAAAGATCCCAGTGATGGCTAAGTGGTTAAAAGACAGAGGAGTAAGAACTGCTAGACTGCTAGAACTGTAAGGCTGCTAGAACTGCCTACTGCTGTGGGGAAGTATTTATGTACTAAATACCTAAAGGTAGATATATTTGATGGAAAGAACTGGAACTGGGCTTCTAAAGAATAACTATGAGTTAATCAGTAATATAAGTCAAGTTTTTCAAACAGTTATATTAGAGAATTCTCCTTTGAGTTCTGCTTTTGTGTTCCCATTGGCTTTTATGTGTGTATTCCTAAAGTGAAAGGCAAGACAAAACTACTCTATCAAATTATTTGCCAAAATTATAGTCTGGCACATTCTGCTGTCTGACTAGCCTTGTTGGGCAGGGCTAATACTGCTTTGAAAACTGAATTTAAGGTTATCTGATTCACAAAACCTCAATCTTAAATATTATATTTGGGAAGTGGGGGGGGATGGGGGCAGGGGAAGCTTTTACCTCACACAGTGCTAGCTATAAAATAGTAATTGTAATTGAACAGCAGTTGTGTGTCGTTAGTTCTATTGTTCTGAAATAGTAATGATAGAAGACCATTTCCTTGCCTGTATCTAGACAGATGTTACTGCAGGGTAGCTTGGGAAGAAGCTACCATTTGCTACCAGGAGTACCAGCCTGTGTGCATGCTCCAACCTTACAATAAGCTTCAGTCATCTTGCTCCCTTTTCACTAAACCTAAGTCCCTTCAAGCTTTCATTTACTGCTGCATAAGAACATGTGAGAAAATAGATAATATTAGCTTGTGCAATAATAGCTCTGCACTGACTTCAGAAGAGCAATATCTGGTTCTGAGAGCAAAGGGGATCAGACTGGGGTTCACAGGCTGTGGAATTTTCAACAGGGCCTAAAGGAGAGGGGTCAGTACCCACTAGTCCATGGAGCTCCCTTACCCACTTGTGAAAGTACTGTGTGCTGTGCTTATCTCTGCATTCCTAGTTACTAGCTCCAAATAGTTTAGGAACAGTCAAGTTATTGCTCCATGCTATGATTAGTATGATACACTGTTCATGTGCTATCATCTGGGACATCTGGGTCGTTTAGGGACACAAATAGCTATCAGCAGTAGGCTAGGATAGATGAAGGGCTTGAGCAAACTCTGCTGAAGCCAGTATGAATTTTTACCATGACTCTGATTTGAAGCTAGATAGAGACATATTTTGGCATGAAATTTATGCATACTTCTTAGTCAGTCTCCCTGTAGGAAAGCGTGGAAATAAAACGTTGAAGGAGGGCTTAAGAGAAACTTGTTCAGCTGTGATCAGTGGTGCACTAAAGACTGTGCTCTCAGGCATACAAGCTGGTCTGTTCCAACTTCACCAACTCCACTTACAGTGTGTTTACCTGTTGTTACATTAAGGGACATGGGATGTTTGGTGGTTTGTCCTTTTAGATGCTCTTTCTCCTCCAGCTGTTGCCAAATACAATGAATTGTTACACAGCTGCTGAACTTATGCTGCTGTAGGACTGCATTTATACGCTCGA
Organism: Leptocoma aspasia; assembly: GCA_013399835.1. Taxonomy (NCBI): domain Eukaryota; kingdom Metazoa; phylum Chordata; class Aves; order Passeriformes; family Nectariniidae; genus Leptocoma; species Leptocoma aspasia. The sequence continues at coordinate 412,204 of VXAX01007538.1, read as the reverse complement.
AAAGCCCAGTCTGAAATGAGCCTTGTTTCTCAATGGCAGGAGCAGTGGCAGCAGGTGCTTGCTAAGAATACCTCTGGAAGAGAGAGGAAGAGCAAGTATGCCTGTACGTATCACTTTGCACACTGACACCCTTCCCAAGGCAACTGAGGAAATAAGCCAGCTAATTTTGAAAATGGCAGCTATTTGACAATCATTTTGTCTAATTCTATGAAGATTTAACCAGACCTGTGTGTTTGTCATGAGATTCATTTTAATAAACAACTGTTGAAAGAAATCCTCTTATTTTTCTGCTGTCAGTCAGTATCAGTTTGCTGCCCTTGTGGTAAACATTCACCTCCACCCTGTGTCTATGTTTTCAGCCAGTGGGAATTCACACCAAGTAGTCAGCACATCTTTATTACTGGGAATTTGCACTATCTTTGTGCAGATGTTCCTGCTGTTAACTTGAAAATCTGGCTGTGTAGTGCCAGAAACATTTATAAATCTGGGATTCTCTTCCTGGGTCTGCTGCTGAAGCCTGATCTTTTGACTGTAGTTAGTGGAGATCTCACAAAAGATACACCAGCAGGACTGGTACAAATACCACTCTCAAAAGAAGTAGTTACTCAGGTGACCAGAAGGAGCTGCTCAGGTGCATTTATTGTAGGTTAGAAAGTGCCCTTGAAGGTAAAATCTTCTAAGTAGTCACAGAATAGGTGCAGCAGTGATAACGATTTCTGACAATGTCTTCAAGCACTGACCATAATCTGTGTCACGGTATCTGTCCTTGAATTCATACCTACACATTGTAATGACGTGGGTTTTTTGTGGATAACTCTCCACCAGGAACCAGAGAAGGATGTTCATTTACACTGCACAGTCATCTAATTAAATTGTTGAAATTAAAATTAGTTTTGGCCACAGTACTTTGGGCTGATTTTTAGTTACTTAAGAGCATGGTAGATGCCACTTGTATATATTAGAAGAGCTGGGAAGAGGGATGGGTATGAGATGGTAATATTTGCAGGTAATTAGCTTGTTTAGGCTAGATAAATCTGGAAAGAGTGAGAAGCTTCACAGGGATATAGCCAAATCTGGGGAAGGGCAGCAGGCTGTGCAAGTGTGTGGGTGTATCAGTGAGTATTGGGGAGCTAGAGGCATGTAGGATCTATTAATACATCTCATGTGAGTTAACTGCAGCCACAGAGCCAAGGCACTTACTACCACTTACTGCCTAATGGTGCTTCATTAGCACCATGCTTTTGAAATAAGTTCTATCTGTTATGGAGTACAGAACAAATTTATATAATTTCTCATATTTTGCCCAGATATTGGCCTCTCACAGAAAAAATACCATGTACTGGATGATCTTAAGTGAACTAATCTGGCACAAAAGTTTTTAAGAGATAAAAAGCTTTATAGTCCCTTGCCATTCTTCTGAATCATTCACATTATTAACTTCATCTCCTTATAATACCTCTTTTCAACAGGAAGCTATCAAGTGGGTTTCAAGAATGTGGTCATCCTGACCCAGCTCATTCAGGTTCATTTGTCTCGTGATAAAAAATACAGACTGAATACACCAGGTGTACAGAAGAAGATAAATAGCTCAGATGTCTATGTGGAACCACTGTAAGTAGATCTTTTCTCTCCAGTAATGTAATTTTATCTGGCTGTATCTAATTGCAGGTGGTTGCTGAATCTAATGATGAGATTGTTCTGTTTTCTGTCTTAACAATGTCTCTAAAGCCTGAAGCAACGAGAGAAAAATCAAGATTATTTAAAATTATCTGGAGTGATTGATTCCACTGTTGCACAGAAGGATATTTTTCTTGGGCTTTCATAGATTTCAGTAGTTTGAAACGATACTGTCTTCTTTTATGGAAATGTCCTAAAACCTCCTGTAAGGTGAGAAGATTAATGAACTGGTTTAGTAGTCAATCACCAACATGTGAGACAGAGACTGAACTAGCCAAGTATTCTCTTAGATACAGTACCCCCAAAAGCCCCTTCTAACACTTCTAAAATGTAAAATGATGATGTGATGCTTCTGATTTGGTGATAATTTACTGATTTACCTGTGATTTGCATGAGAATTTCGGGTTGCAAAAACAGACACAGCTGGTTGTTTTTCACTGTTAAAGCACATTGGTGGCCTCATATTCATGGTCAATGTGCCACTTGGAACACAGCTTGGGAGTCTCCTTGCCAGCCATAGACCTCTGATACTTGATCAAGTGCTGGCTAACCATTCAGCCACAGGTGTCTGTTCCACTCATACCTACCCCCATCTTTTAAATTATTCAGCAGGTTTGATCCCTGCACTAGAGGGCAGTCAGAGTCAGCTGCACCAGCTGGCAGGTATGTCACACCAGCCCAGGAAAGGTGGGACAAGTCTCAGGACCTGCCTTTTAGTCCTTCAGTCCCTTGGTATTTGCCCTTTACCAGGGCCAGGAATGAGCAGGCACTGCCATTTCTCTTCATGAATGAGAAACTGAAGTGCAGTGGCTGAATGCCATGATTCCAGTAGGACAGGGCTTGCACAGCTGGCACTGGTTTCAGTAAACATCTAAGAGCTTGCAATTGTCTAAAAAAATTAGTGTGAATAGGTTTACATAGTCCCTTATACCATCATTGAAGCCATCAAAGCATTTCTGTTTCCTGCAAAGCTTTGTGCTATTCATAAATCCAATTGACCTGCTCAACACCACTTTCATAAACGACTGCATTCACTTGTTTGGAAGGTCCTGCAACATCTTAAATCCTGTTTGAATTGTAAGCAAGACAACAGGAGTATCCATTCCCTCACCTGCTTTCTCCCCAGGGCAGCTGAACATGCCTGGCTTCTGGCTGTAGGTTGGTATGGGCTGTGCCCTGTGGCATGTGGCATGACAAGGACAAGGGATTTGGTAGCCCCTTTCAGAGCGTGGCCTCCCATGAGACAGAGTTCACCCAATATTTGGAAAGGTAAGTCATCATGTGAGTGGGAAAGTGTGTGTGAAGAACAAAGCAGAAGTAAAACTGGAATTTGATAGCAATAGGTCTGGGATTCTGAGTATTTGATTTATTTAGGGAGAAAGGATTTCTTCTTCCTCTTAGCCAGCACTGAGTCATTCATCGAATTCTGAATTTGCCTCTTGAGAAGTAGGCATTGCCTGATGCCTCAGACAAGATACTAAACTTGGTGGTTGCTAGTGTGACCTGGCTTAGCAGATCCTGTGCTATGTTGGAGGGAGAACTTTGGCAACCACCTGCTTGGGTATTTCTGCCCTTGTGTACAGCCAGATTTACAGCACCACAAACATGAGGAAATTATATCCAAAAAGGAACTTCAAGGAAGTACCATGCTGTTAAGTGAAGAGCAGCTTTTTGTAAAGAGCACTTGACTTTGCAGACTGGTCCCAAATGGATTTTGGGTAAAAGCTGGGTTTTTTCTATCAAAAAGCTGAAAAGGGGCAGAGAAATAGAGGATGTCTGACTATCTCTGGTTGAGAGCCATGCCACCAAGCCATCTTGGTCAATCCTCCTCCTCCTTTGGCCCTCACATACACTGCTCAAGACTGTCTGCAGCCCACTAGCTGCCAAGCCTGGCTTTCCATCACTGCACCAGACAACCTTTTCTTTCAGCCTGCTGCTGCTGTTCAGGGCCCTGTCAGTTCAAATGGCAAACATGGATACAATCACTATCAAAAGCAAAGCCCCATGTGGAGGGGACAGTGTGCATCTGGACCTGGCCCAAGTTGAGAAAGGGCCTTTCTGCCTTCACATGCTTTAGCAGGAACCAGGAAGTATCTTCAGGGGATTTCTTCTTTTCTAATTCCTGCTTATTCTATTTATAAAGGACTGGCAATTTGTAAACATTCTCAAAGCACAATGTGCTCTCTGAGCTTTTGCTTTCTCAGGTTTCATGTCTGTTTACATTGCAGTAAGTCTAAATGAATAAAGGGCATAAGTAACATCTCTTTGCTTTGTTTTCTGGCTGGCATTTCCAGTCTGGTCTGGAAGAGCTGAATCCAGGAAGGGATTCCCACTGTTGTCAAGGGCTCTAAATGAATAATCCAGTGCCAGTCCTACATTTATTTTATTTTGCATGCCCTAGACCCCCACCAGTTTCACTGGGTGCTGACACTTTTTGCCAATGGAAGCATCAGATCCCTCAGGATCATGTTCCATTTCCCTGTGCTGTGTGTAATCCTTTTCTGCAGCACAAAGACATAGGGAGTACAAAGCCCCACCATTCTGATTTCATAGTTTGTACATCACCTTTGCACCCTTCACTTCTGTAGGGGACTGCATGTGATGCAGGGCAGTGAGGAGGAGGAGAGCTAGGGCCTTGGGAAGTGCTTGTTCTGATCACTGAGACTTAGTAGCTCTTGGAGAGGACCTAAATAATTTTAAAATAAACCCAAACCCAAATCCTTCTTTAAAACATCAAGGTCCTTTCTTTTTTCTCATTCCCCTTTCCCTTTTTTTTTTTCACTTACCTCCTTCTCCTTTTTATGTCTCCTCTCCTATGAGCACCAAAATTTCTTTTAACCTTCTCTCTCAATTTTTCAGACATCTCTGGCCTCAAATAGGAGCTGATGTGCTAAAACCCCATGAGAGAGGTCTATTCTTATTGTATTTCTGGCCTACTTTTGTTGTGAGGAGAGATGGGTGCCCTCTGAAGCTCAGAATGGTCTCTAGGGTTTCAGATGTTTCCCTTGCCCACTGTGGCACTTGTCCATCACTTGTGCAGAGCACATACTCTGTGTAAAGTACCTGTCTGCTTATAAGGGGAATAAGAAGTCACCACAGGGGTGAACTGCTGTCAGTTTGGAGAGTGGAAGGGTAGGAAATGTCACCCTTCTCTTTTGTAGGGAAAACAGTGGGACAGCATATTATAAAATGACCACTTGAAAGGCAGTAAAGGACAAAAGGACTGAACTCAGTCACATTTCAGGTCAGCTGGGTCCCAGGTTTTCTCTTGTCTGAGGTATGTTAGCTGTTTCTAGCATTTTTCTTCATGGCAGTAGTAGTAGATAAGGTTTATGAAAAAGAAACTGGAAGACAGAGACATAAAGAGGACAATTGCTTCACAACACAAAGGTTAGGCTATTCCCAAGGAGAAAAGGCTGGCCCATAAAGCTGGACCTAGACCACTTTTGGATGAGGCAGCAGGGTACACCGTAGCACAATTCCACCAGCCCGGTGCTTGCTCTGCTGCTGACAAGGAGTCCTTGGGTAGTTGTGCCTTTTTCTGTAGCTTTGTTGGCCAGTTTAAAACCAGCCTGTTTGTGTCAGTGCAGGCTGAGGCTGAAGATGTGGTTTGGGTTGTGAAAGAAACGGCAGACCAGAAACTCAGCAACACTCCCTGGCACTCCATGTCTTCTCTTTTTCCTGTATTATCCAGTGCTGCCTCCCCTTCATCTGACACTCTTGGTGCAAGGTGTCACCTTGCACCAAGAGTAACATCATATCAGATTGATTCCTGGCATATCCTTTTGGGAGCACAGACATACTGGACTCTGTCAATGAAGTTTATATAACATGAAAAGTATCTTTTAAAAAATTAGACAGTTCTACAGTCCTCTAAAACCCTTCATTGACCTGCATTAAGCCTTCCACATAAACTTTAAAAGCTCTGCAAGTCAAATCCTGCCTCCCCAATGCTTTTGCCCATAGGATTTGGTGGGCCTCAGATAATGAGGTTCATTTGGAAGGCAAATACCATAGAGATGATGCCCAAGGACAGAAGTCCATTATATTGCCTTAATGGTGCAGAATATATCCAGGCAATGGCAGAAGGGATGGTGGAGCGACAAGCCCTATTGTGTTTCACTGAATTAAGAACCAATTCCATGCCAGCAGTTCTGTTGATTTAGTAGTAATTTTACATAACTGTTTACCAGACTAGCACTGCAATTCCAAACAAAGCCCTACAACCTTTAATAATAATACCTGGGTTTAAAGAAAGATGTGTTTCACCTTTTTTGCCTCTTTTGCTTTCCTTTTCCTTTGGAAAAATGCCTAACAGAAACCATATGTGTTACTTGTACACAGTAGTACATAAAATGAGAAAACTTTTCAGAAATTTTTCTCTTGTGTTAGAAGTGGATTCAGGCCTGTAAATAGATGCATTCTTTATGGCATTAGCAGTTTGTTTCAGTTTTAATCAACCACCTAATGCTAACCCAATATAATTTAACCTGTAACTGTCTTTTGTCCAGAAGCCCAAATATTAGCATTGCTAATAAGAACTCACTAAGGTGGCACTCAGGGGGGTTTTGCCCCCTGAATGCTGCCAAGTAGTTAAGTTATAATATAGTCAGAGATTTGAAAGGCTGCAGTCTAAGTACTCTCCCTAGTTATAAAATGACTATTCTGGGAACTAACCATCCAGTTAGTGCAATTACTTATTTCCAGCAACAGCAGGTCCAACCTGGTTCAAAGGTAAAATACCTGGTGAAGTGTAATGGCATAGTCTACAGGGAAGTTCCTCTCTGAGAACAACTATGATCACCTTGAAGCAAGTACATTAAAAATCCTTGAAGATTTGTACTGTACACGGTGTTGCTAGAAATGCTGCTTTATTCAAATTCTAATATTATATTTAAGCAAAAAATGAATAGGCTTTTTTCTTCATGAATAGATTGTGGCAATGTGTAGGGCAAAGCCAGCTGACACTGAACTCTAAAATGCCTGATTTAGCAGAGCTGAAGGGAAATCCAGGAAGAACATTGCTGTGCATGGTAATCTGGAAGTGTGCACATAAGCAAATGTTCTGGTACCATGGACATTTTAGATCTGAAATATATGTGCAGCCTTTAGATCAAAGGGTTCCTAAGTGTTTTATTATGCTGATCTAGCTAATAATATTGAGCAAACTCCAAAGTACCAGTATCTGGTAAACATTCACTTACCCACTTGTGATATGGAGCAATTGCAGGACTCAATCATAGTTACTCTCTAACAGCATGCAACAAACTAATTTCAGTTTTGTGGCAGGACAACTGAAGCTCTTGCACACGAAATGACAGGAGAAAGTCTTGCAGCTGATACCCTTGCCATAGTTTTATGTGTACATACCTCAGCCTTTCCAGAGGAGCAGAGGAGACTGAGTGTGAGGTTAGGGACAAGGTCCTGAGTCCTGCTTGGGTCTGGGGATTGCCCTGGGAGGTCTCATGGAGGGTGCACAAGTACTGGCCCAGCACAAAGAGACCTGTAGGAACTCTTGAGATCTCCTTGAAAGTACACAGAGCAGCTGAAGGGTGCCTGGGGGAGAGAGCTGGGGACATGGAGGTAGGTGGGTGGGTTTGGGAAAGGGGTGAAGAAGTGGGAGTGTTTGCAAGGCCTCTTCACCCATGTTGTCTGGTGTTGCACAGGTGTCTGTGCAGGCAGCAGTGGGGACTTCAGCACCTCTGCCAGGCTTCCATCAGCTCCAGCTACTCTGAAATATCTGGCACTGAGTGTGTACAGAGTGCCAGTTGTTGTTCAGGCTGGGAAGTGGTGTTGGTGGTACCAAGTGGAGCTTCCCCAGAAATGGCTCTTCTGGGTTAACCACTACTGGCCAAATTAACACCCAAGGTGGTGCAGCAAGTGGCTGTGGGCTTGTCACAGAAGGTGATTGAGGAGCACCAGGAAGGGCAACAGCTCAGTAAAGGACAGGGCAGCTTGATCTTAAGAAGACAGACAAATGGCATGAAACTAGAGGAGGAAGAGAAGGAAACACTCATCCCATACTCCTTGAAATCTCACTGGTTCCTCATTCATAAGGCTTAATGGTACTGCCACACTTTTCTGGCATTTGAATTGGGAAGGGTTCAAATGTTCAAATGTTGAATGCTTCAAATCAGCCAGAATCACCTTTTTCTTCTGGCAGTGGGACAGAGAAGAATCACAATTTTGCCTATTGAAGGGGGGGAAGGGAGTTAAGCTGTTGGAGCTAGGGTATAATAGCATTTTTTCTAGGTATGGATGGGGTTTGGTTGGTTGTTTTTTCCTCCATACCAAGCTTTTCCATCCCTGAATTATTTTAGTTAGAACATTTTACTATTTTCATCTCTCATCAGTCCAAACCATTGACCTAGTACGTCTTCTGAGATAAAATGCATTATTTGATATGGGAAAATTGGTGTCAGTTTAAAAAAATAAATTGCATGCTCACCAGACAAAGAAAGCCCTTAAGGACCAGGTCTCAGGCTCTGTATTTGCAAATGAGTGCTGACTCAGGTAAGTGAGTTTTTGGCAAGATAGTCAGCACCCCACAATGTCACATTGAGGCCCAAAACATATTAAAGCATCTGTTTGCAAAGATCATGTATGTGCTCACCCCATTTGTTTACAGAACTATCCTAAATAAAAGGTCAAAACATCACTGTAGTTTAGCTACAAGATTCTAAAAATAAAGAACAAGCAGCATGATTTCCTTCTCAAATTCAGTGTATTATGTGTTAATTTAAAACTTTCCACTCCTGTGGAGAGCACAAAGTGAACCTAGCTAGAGGCAAGTGGTGCAGGTAAAGAGTTTGAATTGTTCTGACCCTGCAAAGAGAAAATCCCAAGCACACAAGTCAACTCTTCTATCAGTAAAATAAATCAGGTCCTTAACATTTTCACAGCCATATCTGAGTCATGGGGTTTTAATAACACCACCAAGAATGTCATTGCCAGTTATTTAATTATTCAAGGAAGAAGCCTAGGCTTTCTACCAACTCTCTTCTCACTATTGCTGGAGGATTGCTCTGAAAAAAGATGGCCTTACGCTGGCAGAACCCTGTGGAAGTCTGTGGGAGTTTGCTTTCACTGTGACTTGCAGGAAACAGTTGGTGAAAAGCTAAGTCTGATGGTGAGTGCTGTCAGGCAAATGGCCAAATCCAAGAAGTATTCAGGCACCTAAACACTCACTGATCTCTGTGACAGGCTGTGGCTTACGTTTCTTCTGGTGGCTTGCTCCAGGTGGCTTCTTTTTTCTTTCAGGATTAACATATCAAACTTCAAAAGCTTGTTTATTTTCACAAAGAGTAAAGAATGTGTGTGTTTTCAAGAGCTGTGGACAAACTGGTCAGCAGTGCAGAAAGGAGAGTCCTGGGAAGGGTGGTTAAAAAGCTGGGGGCAAATTTAGATTACTTGATATGCAGATGGGCTGTGCTGAATGCACAGTGCCTTGGCTCTGCTGTGTGGCTGGGCAGAGGGTGGCAATGAGTCTGGGCATGGGCAGTGATGCCTCACAGCCTGCTGATGACAGCTGTACTACTGGTGGAGCAGGGACATTCAAGGAATCAGTCCCAGAGCAAAAGGGGCCAGTGCTCTGGTGGCCCTGAGTGTCTTGTGCAAGCATCCTAGCTGCCCCAGGTTTCCTAAAGAAAACCAGGGCATGGGAGAGCTGTATCCTCCAGGTATTATATCTTTGCAGAAGTCCTCAGAGGCCACTGAACCTCACAATCCTTGGGGCAAGAGAATACAATGTAACTGAAAAAGCTTCTTGTACAGAGATCTAGGAACACATCAGGTCTAAGCATGGGCAGCCTACTGAAATGCAGCATATATTGCTTTGGTTTAGGAGCTGACAAGCCAAACCTTCATCAGCATCCACCACATATGCAGATTTCCCCGAGAATTCCATGGTTTTCCCAGCCTGTGCCTTTTCAAGGTGGCATCACTGTCCTCTTAGAGTCACAGCAGCTTATTGCTGGGGACACCCACACCATGCAAGCACAATCTTCACACGGCACCTTCTTTCCAGTGCTGTTGCTTCTCTGCTGTATGTGGAAGGTCTTCCAGACTAACCCACAGGTACAGAAAAACATTGCACAAGAAATGAATGCTTCCCTGGGTAGGCACAGAGCAAAGAGGATTTGTTCCACCCCTGTCAGGTATCTGGAAGGTCAGTCTTGGTGCTGGTGCAACCTGGGACCGGCTCTTCCCTGACTCCCACCTTGCATGGTTCACAGAGGACTCTGCATTGCTTTGATGCACAGTCTCCAGGGCTGGGTTAGCAATCAGCCCTCAGAGCTCACAGGAGCACAGCCTGCACCACAGTCAGCAGTTTTGTCTCCTGACTTGACACAGACCTTCACTTCACTTGCAGCTGCCCTGAACCAATTTGGCTGTAAATGCAGCTAGGTAGGTTGAACAGAAGTTTTGCTGGGGTAAGATTAACAAGTTCAAGCCTTTATTAGCATTCAACTTCCAGAAGTGCATGTGGTCTAAGGAGACACATAAATCCTTTTTTACTTTGTAAGAAGGTAAAATGTTGCTTAATTCGTCATGGCAGGTCAAGATTTCTGTTAAAACAAGAGGCTTGAAGAGGAGTACATGCTTTTTGGAGAGAATGGGACAAAAAATAAATACAAAGATCCATCACATATGTATATAGCTACTGAACAAAATTAAACATTTTAAGTGCAGTACTCAGCAGTGACAAATTATCCATTTCTTTTGTGTCTTAGGGAAAAGTATAATAAAATTCCAGGCCTTGATCAATGGTAGATGAGTCATTTAATGACAAATGACTTGTCATGCAGTGATGAGTCTAAACCTTTTAATTAAAGTACATTTTAATCTCATGTCCTGTTTAATTATCCAGTAATCGCAACTTGGATGGAGAGTGATAGACTGTGCATACAAAGCACCTTAAACACCAAATTTTATTTGTAAGTATCAGTGAAGAGGATGCTAAATAGGCTAGATCCTGACCTCTCCTGACTGCTATTGCACTTACTTAACCCAGATGAGGAGCATGCCTGAAAAGTTAAAAGGAGTTCACCAGAGCTTCAGTGAAACAGAGAAGTCATCACACTTTGAAAGGCAGAAAGTGAAATACATGACAGCTTGCATTATGACCTAGAAACTCAGTCACTGCATTTTTATAACCTTTCTGCTAAAACCAGGATCTTACAGCCCTGCCCTGCTCCAGAAACTATAACATCCTGTCAGTTTGTATGGAAAAGGCAAGTGTTCTCTCAACTTACTGTAGGCCTTTGTTTTGTTTTGTTTTGCTTTTTATCTACCTTGTTTCTCCTAGTCTTCAGCCTTCTGTGTTTGCTAAAGCTATTCAAGAATGCAATGCCAAACAACGCCCTATTACTGCTCTGCAGCTTTTATTTGAGAAGGCGGCCTCTCAAATGTACCCATCCTAGGCAGCAATAGCTACCTTCACCCACAGTTAGGGTTGCACAATCATTTCCATTTCGAGAGTTCTTTCTCTTTTTTTTTGTTTTGTTTCGTTTTGTTTCCATTTTTCCCCCCTGAAGTTGCTTGTAACTTCACTAGACTTGATCATTAAGGCTGAAATTTTCCATGCTGGGTGTGTACCTCAGGCCTCGTGTCCTTAATTTAAAACAAAACAGGTTCATTATCATCCATTTCTGAGAACAAGATGATGCAAAACTTCCCACATCAGAAATCTTACTGTAAATTGAAGCGTGCCGGTGCAGTCACCCCTTGTGTGGAGGTCAATGCAAAGCTGCCCTGCTTCTTAGAAGAGCCTTTGTCATTACTGTGGGATTTCTGGAAATTTGAAAAAGTGCAGGACTGAAAGAAACACTTCTTGTGCTCTGCCTGGTTAGAGGGAACCTAGAGTTTGCAAACTAAATTCTGCAAAAATGTGCCAGCCTTTCACGTGGAAACCAGCAGAGTCTGAAGTGTCACAGCAGTGACACAGCACCTGCCTGGCCTCAGGCAAAGAGGACAGGCACCAGAGAGAAGAGGGTCAGCCACAGGCAGAGGATTTTTCTCTCCAGGTCCATAAGTAAAATCTGGGTTTGTTGTTCATGTTTAGCATATAATTTACTCTATTTTCCTCTTAGGGAAAGTCTATGGACATGAGGTTTTCACCAGGAGTAGTTTCTCTGTAATCTCAGGTGGAAAAGGGCTGATGAGGAGTTGATGCTCCAGGTATATCAGATAAGCCCTGTGAGGACCAAGGAGAAATTTTGATGTTGCCATTGTTCAGTTTCCTTTTAATACCTCAGAAGCATTGTGGAATGTACTTTGCACACCACCATTAGCACTGCAGCCATTCAGAAGCCAGATCTGCCACTGGAACTATATTCAGTTCCCCTTTATGGCCTGACAGTGATGTGGAGAGTATAGAGAAACAATTCAGAAATTATGGTGTCAATGTGACCAACTAGAAAGCCACATCCACCTCTGGACTCCACTCCTTAAACTGTCTCCTCTGGGACTTATGATTTTTCCTTAATAAGCTTCAAAGTATTATCATTTTCTTTATGTCAGGCTTCTTCCTCTCATCTCCTCTCCCTCTGGCTTATGTTAATGAAAATATTACTGCACAGTGAATAAAGAGCATATATGTGGCTAAAAGCAAGCATTATGGCAAGATATTAAACCTCTCATCATAATAATTAAGTGTCAAAAAAGAAAAGGCAAATGTGCATTTTTTCAGATGCATAGACTGTTTTAGTTACATTTTTCTTCTTCTGACAGAAGCTGTAGGAGCTGGTCTGTGGTTCTGCCACAAGCCTGGAGCAGCTGGGGACAGGTCTCTGGGGCAGCAGAGTGCTGGGGGCTGAAAGGTGCTGGTTGGCACAGGGCCTGCTTGGCCAGCACAAAAACTGCAAAAACTCAGGGTACAGCTGGAGCTGTTGCTGTTGCAGAAGTGGCCAGACTCCTTCCCTGGCACCTGCTGTGGGCCCTGGGGAATGAGGACAGGGTCTCAGCACATCTGGCTCCCATTCTCGTGTTTCTTCCTCCCATCCTTCTGAACTGACACCTGCCTCCTCTCTCAGAGCAGCAATGGTAACTTTGCCTGTGCAGCTCAGTTAATTTGTTCAGTAAGGCAAGATGGAGTTACTGCTGAATTAATAAGATTCCAGGAAAGATTCTTGGATTCTTGGAAAAACATCACCTATTTAAAAGTATTTAAGAGTGTTTCCTCTAAAATGCAGAACTCTGAGTTCTAGGAACGAACTAGGAATGACTGAGGATTTGCCACTCATCAGTTATGTGGTCACATCAACCTCAAGCTGTCTCACACAATCACACATGCTCTTCAATTTGCTCCCTAACACACTTATGTGAAAAGTTTGACAAATGCAGAGACAAGAGATGTCAAAAAATAGTAAACATATAACCTTTCTATAGATATGTCAACAAAACCAGTGAGTCAGTATTTCATATTTTCTGGTCATGTTTGCTCTTGGGATAAATATTAAAAGATGGATAACCCCAGCAGGTTCAAATCTGGCTTTTGTGGTGGACTACATTTGGATTGAGCATCCACAATGAAGATCCTCACTTGTGCACACATTCAAACAATTTGCAGTGGGGTCAGGAAACTGGAAATGTTTGAATTTGAGAAAGTTGCAGGGCTAAAGTGGCTGTAATACAGAATCTCTGATACCTTTTTGATGTTGCTTAACTTTAGTACTAATGACTTTTAAGGGTTTCAGTTATCTAAACTGCTCTAAAGGCTTAGACTGTTTTAAGCAGTTTAACTTACAGTTGTGCCAGTTCATAGGGGTTGAGGGATCCCAGTTAAAGCAGTGTATGGTCAGGACATGCCAAGACATACAGTTCAGCTCTGATAAATGTTCAACATGTTGAACCATTCATAGTTTTCAGGCTTTTTTTTTCCCTTATTTTTTTTTAATAGAGGACTATCACACATAAACATAGAGGCTTTTTGGCACTGAGGTTCAGGGAAAATATGAATTTCCTCGGAAGCTGACTATTAACGCTGAAACTAAAAGGTGAAATCTAAAGTGATACTTCTGTGCTTTTTGGCATGTTACTTACTTTGGGTTTTCACTGCTGTCTTAGGATTGCTCTCTAGGAGGAGATCACTGAAACAGATCCCAGCTCTTAAGTAGTGCTTCTCATCTGCTCATTGAAGTGACTGTTTGCATTGCCCTCTCCAGCGTGAAGAAGGGCAGTTGACAGTTTCAGAGGTTTGCAACAACTACTTTATTTTTACTGTGATGTAGTAAGAAGACACCAGTTCCTCTCCTTTCCCCTTGGGGAGGGAGCTCACTGTTCCCATGAAACCAGGCTGAACCTCAAAAACCCAGCAGACCAGCAGTGTCCCTGGAAGCATTCATGTAGGAGGCAAAGGCAGATGACCATGCATTGCATCCAGAAGAGACCCAGGGCAGAGAGAAGGGATAGAGCAGTAAAGACCTGGACTGGGCAAGGAACACAGAGGGTCCCAAAGCTGTGACAGTGAGCACAGCTGTGGCTGTGTGTTGGAGAATGTTAGCTTTGCTAATCACTATCTGCATAGCCTAGCTTTTTCCAGCACAAATTGGTTCTTATTATCTTGCATTGATTTCATTTACAGTTGTGCTGAAAGGCTTTCTGGAACTCAAGCTGCAGAGGAGGGTTGCAGCCCTGTGTTTCTTCTCTAGTATTGAAGGGGTCCACAACCAGATGATTGGTTTCATCTTCCTGTCACAACTCCTCACTCCTTGCAAGAGTTTATTTGCTCATTGGCAGTGCCCTCATCCAAGGAGAGATGGCTCTGCCATTGATTCAGTTGGAGATGTAAGAATGGACCTTGCTGAGTGAATGTTTCTGTCTGGAAGATGCTTAATATGCTTGGCACACTGCTAGGAATATTTCATTAGCAATAACAGGAGAACTGTCTCTCGAATAAAGATCTTTACAAACACAGGAGAGAGAGGACTAAACCACTACAGCAGTACTTTCACCTGGGGCAGTTACAGAAAAATCCCTTTTGCTACTGCCCCCAGCTCTAACTGTGAAAAGTAAGGGTCTGTTTGCATTTGTGCTGAAGAGGTGATGTTGATGTGTTCCTAATTTTTATGTAACTTCTATATAATACCTTATATTATTATATATTATATTATTATATATTCTATTCTATATAATACCTTATATTACGTTAAGATTATAAGAAATACAGATGAACAGCAAGAAATAAGAATGTGCCATTATGTTCCTGGAGCTCCTAACTCAGTTTTTAGAGTATATTGGGCACAGACACATTAGTCACAGGCACAGATGGTTTGGGCTTTGGGCTCTGCCTCACCTCTGTCATTTAAAGATGAGATTCAGACCATTCCCCTCTTCCCCTTTCACCTGTCATTCCATGTCCTTTGGCACCATCATCACTTAACTACTTTATATTACAAATACCTAACCAACTGCCTTGTGAGGAAAGAGACTGTTATTGCAGCCACGTGACTCATTAGAAACTGTAGGACAAGAGGATAAGATAGACAACCCAAGAACATATTGAAAATTTCAGCAAGTCAGAGAGTTCAACCTGCTGTTCCGAAGTTCCAGGGTTTCTGTAAGCAGTAGACTTTAGCAGAGGAGGCATATACTCTCCTAACAAGCTCCTTAACACACCTAAGTAAAATCTCCAGGATAAAAGCACATGCAGAAATCAGACCCTTTGCACTAGATCAGAATTCAGGAAAAAAATCCAAAATATTAACACTTTAAATCTCCAATGTTAATTGTTCTGTATAGCCTCCCTTTATTGTCAAGAGCTCTGGATTGCACAGCCAGGTTTACTGCAGTCAGTTCTGGAAAAAAATCCAGGAGCAATCTGACTGCATCCAGCAATTTTGCAAGAAATCACAGAACAGCTTACAAAAAGGACAGAGAAGAGATAAACTGCCTATTTGTAGCCTGGCTCAAACTTCCTTAAAGAGCTAATGTGTGAGAGAGATCAGAAATTTAAACTACCCTGTTCTGCAGGTTCCTAATTGTCCTCACAATATCCCTAATCATGGGAAGTCACGTAGGAACAAAGAAAGACACACATAAAATTGTACCTGGAATTGCAGAACAAAAATGAAAAGCACGCTCTCCAGAGAATCCAGAGGAAAATACCTCTGCAATTACTGTAAAACATGAAAATGTAAAGCTCAGAAAAAGTTTTTCTGCTGTTATTTGAGACAATAGAGATTTAGTGAATAAAGGGTTTCTATCAAAAGGTGAATAGGTAAGAACACTGTCAAAGAAAAACGTACCAGAACCTTCACTTGCTTTGTGAAATCAGCTTGTCTTTATAAAGCTGTGAAGGCAGAGATGAGCTCAGCATAGTGCCTGGACTTTACTTTCTTTCACACAAGAGCCTGGAGAAAGTGTCCAATCAAAGGTGCTGGTGCAAGGTTGGTGGTCTCCCAAACTACTTTTCTTCCCACCAAAAGAAAAGATGGAGAAAAAGAATCAATCTAAGGGGCTGGAATGAAAAAAGTAAGGGAAGTCAAAACTAGGTCTGGAGGTCAGGGAAGTCCAGAAGGAGATGCAAGGATTTGTCCCAATGCTGGAACAAATTCTTGTGGACATGAATACATATTATTCACCCTTGAGATGAAAGTGTGGATGCTGTAATAATTCTTCAAGGAAAGAAATTCCAGCATCAGAAGAGTTTTCTAATTGAAACTGGGACTAAGACAAGAAAAATGGACAGGCTTGTTCTTAGCTTGTCCTCAGGAGGAGATTGGAAAGGTGACTAAAGATTTTTGTAAGGGTTATTCCTGTTCAAAGAATTAAAGAGGTTTGAAATAATTTGCTAAATATAAATATAGAAGACTTCTAGGTCAGGAGGGTACTTTTTGTCCATGTCTGCATCTGAAACTAGATGACCTCTCTGGTTGAACTTCTGTTTCTCATTTCCAAGGACAGGATGATACCCCTCATCTCTTGAAGCTGAACAAAAGGTGAACATTTTTCAGTGTAGCGAGCTATATTCTGCCCTCAGAGCTATTGAACTTGCAGTCAATTTAAATCTAATGTGAAAATTGAAAAAGAGAGACCAGCTGTGATTTTCATGAAGTTAATCTCCTTTCTAACAAGGATACTTAATATTTCTCAAAATAGCCCTTGAATTCCTTTGCTTCTCTCCCTGCAGACATCAGGCAGGACTTCTCTCCAAGCCTTGTGGATGAATTTTGGAAGCATATCCTCTGTAATTAGCAGATACATGTCACCAGATTAATGGGGAGGTAGGGAGCAGAGAGAACAAACTGACAGAGACCTGAGTGCCAGGGACTAGTCCCACAGGGAGCTGTGGAAGATCTACACAACAAATCACATCAAAAGAAGCAAAAGCTAATGTTTACCTCCCCCTCAGTTTAATGCTCTCAGCTGCAGAGAAACAAAGCAGAAGAGAAATCAGGAATAAAATCCAGTCATGCACATGCTATCAATTGGTTTCACCTGCTCTTGGGTGCACATCTCACAGGTTGATACATCTGTGAGGTGCTGCTGTATCACCTCACAGGGACAAGCATTGATGGCAGAAGTTCTGTGCCAGCTAAATAATTAAGTGAAGCTATAATGGACTATGGGATTTTTCTTCAGGAATTCTGTTTTATGGAAGATTACAAATTGCATTTATTGACCACTTTTATTGAGTGAGGAAGGACTCTGAAAAACAAGAATTCCTTTTATCTCTTAGACTTGCCATATGGAGAGAGTTAGGGCTTGTGATTTCTAAGAGCTGGTACCAGTAAATTGGCCTAGCACTTCACCATGCCATGGAGACCTGCAGTGTGATACTGTGCTGAGAGTGTTGGGGAAGTATTCCAGGGGAAACAGCAGTTGTGCATTCAGTGCAGGATTCAGCTTGAGGGCAGGATGCCAGGTGCAGAGATCCATATGGAATGAGGACAGTAAGGAACAGCATGTTTGTTTATTTGATCCATGACTGCATGAGACAGTAATTCTGGGACCAATTCTAGGCCAATTCTAGGACCAATTCTAGGACTGGGGCAAATGCACCATGGCTGCATGATGCTCAGTGCTGAAATGGTACATACTTACTCTGCTGTGTCAAATGCTTTTTAAAGAAGTGAAGGGACACTCTGTTCTGGCAGATTGTATATCATGCACAGTCTGTCTGCGCTTCACTGACTTCATGATGAGTCAAGTGTGGTCTGTCCTTCCACAGCTGGTGTAAGTCCTCTATATGAATTGAATGGTTCCTACCAGTGCTAAATCCTGTGAGTGTTGGCTGAAAAGATTATTAAAATATGACTGTCTGCTTGCATCTGATCCAGGTGACATCTGTTCTGCCATGACCCAGTAGTGTGCAGGCCACGTATTGATGGTTGCAGCATCAGCGTTCCTGTTCATCCCTTGCCTGTGCAGAGTATGGTGTGGGTTCCTCAGACAAAACAGTTTGTGATCCTGCAGATGGAGATCATATCACAGTGCCTCACCACCAGCAGGGCACAGAGGTTTCATAGGCAGTTTTAATCCTGGCATTTCCTATCCATGAGTGGATGATTTTGTCCCCTTGGTGATGTTCTTTTTGTGTGTCATATGATCATAAGTCTACACTTGTGAGCATTTTCCTTGCAAAATTTGGATATTTTGTCTATAACTCTTCAACACTGGGCTTTTGTGTCTTCCTTTGTGGAACTTTTGCTACTGCTCAGTTTATAATCTTTAGCAATCAATTTTGCTATGAAACAAAGCAGTCTAAGAATGATTGCTTAAGCATCTACAATAATGAGACTAAATGTTTTGGCATTGAGGAGCTGCCATAAACAGAGCTTCTTTTGTGATGAGTTCCTCCTGGAAGTTATTGGCATCTCCTATCAGTATTTTTTGTTAAGTTTTAAAACATACTGCTTCCTTTATTACCTGCATCCCTAGCAATTCTCTCTGTCATTCAACAAATTAATAACATGGCTGTGTTAGAAGCCAGTTTTGCATGTGAACTTGAGGGTGACTTTCACCAGAATGCAATTCAGCCACGTGCTGCGCCAGGTGCCAGGTGTTTGGGCCAACCTGGGACAAACACTGAGCTGGTTTGTTACAGAGCTCTTGGAAGTGAGGCTGCTTTTGTGCCTCTGCCAGGAAAGGAGAAGCAGCCTTCCTTGCTGTGAGGCTGCTCACAATGTCTCTAACCAGGGGCTGCTGGTGGCTGTTGTCCCATTAGGAGCTACAGCAGATAACCTGATTTTTAAATGGGAGCTTGTCCTCGGTAAGATCAAAAGCCTTCACATTCCAAATGGAGCACACCTTTAAATAAATGCAGCACCTCTTTAGAGCAGTGTCAGGTTTTTCAGCCACTTAGCAGAAGTGAATTTAGCTGCCCCAACTAAGAGGAGCAGATACCGAGATAAAATCATAGAATGGTGTGGTTGTAAGGGACCTTAAAGATCATCAAGTTCCAACCCCCTCACCATGGGCAGGGACATCTTCCACCTGACCAGGTCAAAGCTCCCTCCAGCCTGCCCTTGGACACTTGCAGGAATGGGCCAGCCACAGCTTATCTGGGCAACCTCTTCCAGTGTTTTACCACCCTCACAGTAAAGAATTTCATTCTAACACCTAATTTAAACCTGCTCTTTGTCAGCTTAATGCCATTCCCTCTTTTCCTGTCACTACATGCCTTTGTAAAATGTTCCTCTCCACCTCTATTGTAGGTTCTCTTCAGGTGCTGGCACAGGCTCTAAAGTCTCCCTGGAGCCTTCTCTTCTCCAGGCCGAACAACCCCAAATCTCTCAGTCTGTCTTTATAAGAGAGGTTCTCCAGCCCTCTGATCATCCTTGTAGCCTGCTCTGGACTTGCTGTCACAGTTCCATGTCCTTCTTATCTTGGGGCCCCAGATCTGGACGCAGCACTCCAGGTGGGGTCTCACCAAAGCAGAGCAGGGGGGGAGAATCCCCTCCCTCTCCCTGCTGGCCACACTGCTTTGGATGCAGCCCAGGATGTGTTTGGCCTTTCTGGGCTGCCAGCATGTGCTGCTGGATCATGTCCAGCTTCTCATCCACCAGCATGCCTCCTTTGATCTATGATCCTGAGATCTGCTCCTATGACAGAACATGGAAGAAAGGGGCAGGGTACAGATGGAAGAGCAGTAGTGGTGACCCTGTGTAGAGATCAGAGGAGCAAGGACAGCTCATGCTGTTAGCCCTGATGTTGGAAACAGCAACTGTCCATATATTCTGTCCCCGGTCAGCCAGAGGTGAAGGCAGCAGAAGACTGTGACACTCCAGAACCCTGGAATAGGCAAAATGGGCAGCTGGGTCACATCTGGCTTGTGTGCTTTGGCTTCCTGCTCTTGGAAGTTAGTGGCTTCATTAATTCCTAGAGCCAGCCCTGCACCTGTTTAAATATGGCCTCAATTATTTATCTTTTTGTTTGCATTGCACTACTTTTTCCCTCTCTCAGCTATATCCCTGCCCATTCTTGCTTGCATAGGGAGGGAAATATCTAACCAGCACTCTTTTGTAAAAAGAATGCTCTTTAAATTCAAATGGTAGCAGTCTGTGTGATTGTACTGAGCATCTTTGTTTCCATCTCCAGCTGCCCTCCTCTGCAGGGTGGGCTATTGCAATGTGTCAGATCTAGCACTAACATGATGGAGTCTCGCATCAAGCAGATGAAAAGACAATAAACATCCCCCCAAATTGTCAATGAGGGTAAATATTAGCTTCATTAGTGGAGACTTCTCTCTCTTTTATGCCAGCACATAATGTCTGCAGCAGCATCTTTAGTTTTTGTCTGCAGAATGCTGAGGCTGTGCTGACTGGGAAACTACCCATGTGCCTACATCCATCCAGGAGAGCAAGAGGAGCATTTTTCCCTGTATTGCAGCCAAACCCACTTTCCTCCAGCACAACAAAAACCTGCTACACAAGCTTCATGGTAGAGGTGTTGAGGGGGGTGGCAAAGTAGGAAAAGATGGAAGTGTGGCCAGAAGGCTGGTGCCTCAGATACTCTTGGCATGTAAGTTGTAGCTGTGTTTCAACAGTGACAGAAAAGCACATGAAAAGTGAGCAGCTTCTCTTTTGTCCCTAGCAGGAGACCAACATCAACTCTAACTGAGAGAATGTGGTGGAGTACAGCCACAGTTTTGTCTGGACCCTGGGGATCTGCCAGCTGTACACAGCTGGGAGCCAAGGCAGTGCATCTGCAGGAGTGAGGGAATGTGGGCATCAGCCAGAGGGAGGTGATGAACAGAAAGGAATTGGCAGGTAGAAGCAGAAAGAGTATCATATGTTGGGAAAGTGGTTGATATTCAGGAATACTTGTCCTGGGAAGAGTGCTACCCTATTAGGGGCATTTACTTGGAGATTGCAGTGCCTTCTGTGATCCAAAGGTTAGAATGAATATTAAGCTCAGCAAGCACAGCAATAAAGTGGGGAAGCCAAGCTAGTTTGCAGAGTAAAACCCAGGAGATGGTTTAACTGTATCACAGGCTTGCATAGAATTGCTTAGTAAATTGCTAGGCCCTGCTGTTGAACATGAGTTGCAAAGCTTTAAAATGTAGTCTTCTACTCTCTTTCCATTTTCTGATACACTAAATATGTGTGGAAGGCTTGTTTGAATCCCATAGAAGGCTGGAGGGTGTTTCTGTTCCTCTGGAAGCACAACAGGGAGAAATTTCTCACGGCAAGTTGTGGATGGGATTGGGGAAGTGTCCCTGCTGCTCCCATGCACCCTATGTCCAAACAGCTCCCACATGGAGGGTGCCCTGTGCTTGCATGCAGGGGGAGAATGTGGAATATCTTGGGCACTGAAAATTATTCCCTCAATCTTTATACACATAGATCATAGATCTAATCACAGAAAGCTGAGCATCCATGCAGGCATTTTCACCAGTTCCACTGTACCAGTTTAGTGACACATCTGAGATTTCCTCAACTGAAAGAGCCCTCTGAAAATTAAGAGGTGTTCAGCCAGCCCTTTGCTCAGTTTTAAAACTAATCTTTGGAAATTACTTAAACATTTCTTTGTAAGATCCATTTTAAATCTAGCTAGTGCAATTTTCTTGTTTTAGCAGAGGCAAAGAGAAAAAAAAAGGAAGGGAAGAAGGCAGAGGTGGATCACCTCTGTCTGTATGTGTGTGTGCATGCTATCTTTGAAAACAAGGCCTGGCTCAAGCATTTGAATGTCATGGTTTCTCTTCCCTTTAGGAGCGAGAATAGAAACTTTCATGAGCTGCCAACTATGGATAATATACCTAGGTGGGACAACCAGCAGCTGGATTTGTACTAGCTACTTTCTCATTGTGATTTCACAAAAGGGCAGCACCATGCCTGGAGTTTAGAAAGGAGATAAGCAGGAGTCACCATATCTTAAAATTTTACTCTCTGCCAATAACCCCCTCTTTTCCCGTGGACAAGTTATTCAGTTTCTCTGTGCCTGAGAGGGTGGCTTGATGACACAGAGTCTTCTTTGGTAATTCAAGCTTTAGGTATTGATACTTCACTTCCCATCATCATCATCACCCTCTCCTTTGCTTTCTCTTTCCTCCACAGCTCATTCCTGCTCCTCTGACACTGCATGTTACCACTATGCTCATCACTAGTCAATATTTTCCAAGTAGAATTGTCCCTCTGGTAACTGTTGAGATTATAAAGCAATAAAAGAATAACAAAAACCCCTGTGTTGGGTTTGTTTGTTTTTCAGTTGGAAGCTACACCACCAGGTTTACAAAGTAATGCACTGTTTTGAGGCTCAGCCAGCTGGGAGGTGGCTGTGGCACAAAGGAGAAGTGGGGAGGAGAAGAAGGGAAGATGAGGTAGAAGCAGCAATTGCTGAAGACTTTGCTGCCATCACATTCTTTATACTGACACACTGTGGCCTCCATTTTAGCATTAAACATAAATGAGAGAAGGTGCTGTGATTCATCACTAAAGGATGTTTGCAAAGGGTTTTGAGAGATCCTCACAGTTACCTTGCAAAGAAATGTCCATGAAGAACAGACATCTCTGTTGTTACTCTACCAGATTTTCCAGGCAGACAGCAATAAATAAGAATCATTGCAGGTCATGGCTAGTCATGAAAGAATCACATGTTTTGAGAAGAAGGAGGGAGGAGGGTTTGTTATTTGGCAGATTCATTTCTGTTGTCTAATTGCAGGAAGGTGGAGGGAAGACTCATAGTTACGGGTTAAGTTTCTGACCCTGTTCAGGATGCATTTGGCTGAGCGATTTTTGTCTAGAAGGCTGCAACTGCTGAGTGCAGTAAGACTGTGATATGCAGTAATCAGCTGAAATCTTATAATTCTCCCATTTCCCCATAGTTGTTTTTTGTCATTCTCTCCCAGCTCAGTTGTCCCATTGATGCTGGTACAAGCATTTATCCTGTATGTCAGACAGACATTTGAGGAGAAAGTTATTTTTCATCCTGAGCTAATTCAACAGCCAGGTGGTCAAACACTAGGTTCAGTTCAAGCAAGAGTGAGGTGCAGGAGCATGAGCACATGGTTAAAGGTGAATAAAACCAAGGCTTTTTAAGCCAAGTTAAGAAGGTGTGGCACAGCTGACCATGTAGCACACTGTACTTTATACTGGGTAGATGGTTCCCACCAAGACCTCTGTGTTACAGAAACACTGAGATCCGGGTGTTGCTGTATTCAATGTTTTGTACATGACACCAAGGTAGAGTGTCTGTGTTGAAAATCCTCTAAAGTCTCCAAAGACAGCTCTGATGTTGTGGGAAAGGCTGTCATCTGCATAGGACCATTCAGCATCCAGCAGATAACAATTCCTCTGTAGTGACATTGGTGCTGGTTCTTGGAGCAATATGTTATGGGAGCTCAGTGAGGAGGGAGCTGCTTTGATGACTAGAAGGAGTGAGGGAAAAATAAGGAGAAAAGAGGGAAGAGAAGTGAGAATGAGTTGTAGAGGGAGGCTGGTCTGAGGGGATCAGAAAGGAGGATGTAAGAGCAAATTGCTATTCAAGAAGAAATACCTGATTTAAAATTGCAGAAATGGATGACATTGAGCTTGCTGGTGTGATTCTATGTCTTTTCCTGCCAGCCTACAATACAACAGCCCATGCACCCAGCTCTTTGCAGTACATGTTTCATCTTTTCCTTTTCTTCTCTTTTCCATGCAAGCCTGTGTGACTCTGGGGTAGAAGACTCCCCACGGCTCTCTAAAGGGAGTCAGTCAGTCTTGTACAGTTACTGGTGGGTGTGAGGAATATTTATTTTAGAGGAGCTTTTGGAATTGGGAGAACAAAAGAAAAGAGGACCCACGCAACAGCAAAAGTATCTTTTTTTTCTCGTGTGCTGCTGCTGTACCTTGCTAACCTGTTACCCCATATATGGCTGTGTTTCAGGAGCAGGAAAAGTCCTTCTAATACCCTGGTGGCATCCCATGGAATGGGATGCAATAGGCCAATGTGAAACTTGTCTTTTAAATGCCAGCTCTGTCCTTACTCTTGGAGTCAACATCCTCTTCAGACTGGACTCTCCATTTCCATAGAAATGCCAACTCAGTTCTGCAGAAGTTTTGCATCATTTTACGTGGTGCTTGTTTTGTGTGGCACAGCTTTAAACACTGCAGCCTGCATCTCCCTTTTCCCCCCTTTGTTGCTTGCTTACTTTCATTTTGCTCTTTGTTTCTTCCACCGTATTGTTCATTTATTTGCGCTCCCTTTGTGCCTTGTCTCAAGGCTGTGAGCAACGTCTCAGTGCAGGGAATTCATTGTGCTACCACGTCATAGTGAAAAGAGCTCCCATTCAGAGCCAAGGGAGCGTTTTTTAAAGGGAAAACCGCATTATCCAGAGCTTTGTGTTTGTACAGCACTATGTACAAACAGTGTCCCCTTTGGCACAACTTTATCTCCTACTGTTTATGACAAGGTATGAATCAGGGAGGAGAGAAATTATGACAAAGGAGAAAGTTGGAGCCTGTTGAAAGGGAGAGTAAGCAAGCAAATGCCCAAAGTCACAGGCCATGGAAAGACCTCATAGAACACAGCTATGATTTGGGGCAAGACATCTTACAAAGGGGTGGGAGCAGAGAGAAGGGTCTACACCTCTGTATGAGGTGTCACATTTCTGCCCCCGAGCTGCTGCAGTTTATAGACAGATGCATTCAGTTGGCCTTGAGGATCTTAAGGGTCTTTTCCAACCTAGACGGTTCTATGATACCTTGAGCTCACCTCAGTTTAAGCTTCCACTCAGATGTTCAGCAGTGAAGGACAGCAGCTGAAAAGTGGCTGAACGTCCACCCACTTCTGAATGGGGTGTAACTGCCACACAGCCCTGCAAAATCTGTCCCTGAAAACAAGTTGGTGCCTGGGCTTCCCAGATGAGGTTCAAGACAGTTGGGCCATTGGAGGAGCAAGTTGCCAGGACAGCAGTGAGAAGATTAACTCCAGTGGTTATGGTAAAACAAGGGCTAAATGGAAGAAAAAGTCCACCACTGTCAGAGTGAACAATATAAACAGGGATGCTTGGAAGAGAAAAATTAGGATGCTTTGTCAACTCCACTCCAGTACATTATAAACATGGTACCTTCTTGATCCTGGGCTGCCAGGTGGGTAATAAAATCCCATTACTGGTCACTGTTGTAGATGAGGCTTGCGTGAGTTTGGCTAATAGAGATCTATGGAGAAATAGGAGAGATTAGTGAAAAGGTAATGGAGACAACTGCTGCCTGTGGGCAAGAGTGAGGAAGGGAACGGAAGGAAAAATCCTGAAATTAGGCAGAGCCATAGCATAAAACTTTATAAGCAAGGACCCAGATCCCACATGGCCTTCTATAGGTCCCTCTGCTGATACCAGTGTGCAGTCTCTGGCTGGGGTAGCACTCAGCAAACAGCACATGCTGCAAGACAGCAAGGGAAGGTGGTCTGAGCTGGTGCTCTGCAGTGAAAGCAGAAATTGCAGTTGCTTAACACAAGTAGAATTCCATGAAGACACAGCTTCCTACCTGTGCTCCCTCTACACAAGTGCTTGGCTGGCACTGTCACTTGGTCCTTGGCAAGACTGGGGCACGAGAGCTGCTCTTGTATAAATTTCCTTGCTGACATTCAAACCTGAACACTTAGATTTAGTTTCCAGGCACTGGTGCTAAAGTCATAGAATCATAGAATTGTTTAGGTTGAAAAGAACTTTTAGATCATTCAGTCCAAAATTTAATGTGTAACACACTGAAAAAAGTTATGTGCAAATACCTATTCCTTGTACCCAATGTTCTTTTCATGTTTATTCTTCAAGTGGTGGATGTTTCTTTACATATTTTGAGATTCATCACCTCCATTTCAGAGATCAGTGTGACTTCTAAAAAGAAATGAAGTCCATGTTCCCATGTTCCCATTAGCTGCAACATCCTTTACCTGCCATTGAGCACGCAGCAGTAAAGGGTGTGAAGATTCTTGTGACCTTGGAAATGCATCCAAAAACCAGAAGCAATATGCTCCAGATAGATATTTGCAGACTACTGAGAGCACATATCAGGAGCTGTGTATTATCATCAATTGTGGTATTTAGTATAGTTTGGATTTTTTCATTAGTCTTCAGAAACTATGACAGATAACTGATGGAAAAGTAAGGATAAACAGTCCCTCTTAAGGCACTTCTGTCTTGATGTGTATCAATTTGGAAATAGGTCTGACTTTACAGGCAAGACAAGAATTTTTTTAAGGCCATATAGCAATGACAAAACACAGGCACTTAATAGGATTTTAGGTTGCTTCTAGGCACAGCAGACACACACAGCCCATCAAAACCATTCAAGAAGTCTATATAGAGCATGAGTATCTATAATCAACTCATTTTTAACTCTGTTACTCAAACAACTGTGTGCCAATAGCAGGATTATCCTAATAAGAGAAAAGCTCTTCCTCTGCAGAGCTCCCTGGCTTCTAAGTTCTCCTTCACATTCGGTTTTCTGCCCTGCCAGAGCAAAGGGCCAGAGGTGAAAAGGGGCAGAGGTTATTTGGGCATGGGGCAAAGTTTTCAGGTGTGGGGGGAAGATTCCTATGTCAAAGGTGCCAAGTGAACACCCAGCACTGTGCCAAAGAGTGGCATACTTGTGAAGGGAAGGAAAAAAGTCCAAGTTAGAGGACTGATCCCACAAGAACTTTTGGGGTAGTAACTTGGAGGAGAGTAAAAAAGACATTTTATCCTGCAACATTTTTATTTTTGTGTGTGGGTTTTATACAGAACTTTGATGTTTTCCATGAAGTATAGATTTTCAAATGTGCAGTTGACATTCAGGTCGAGCACTCAAGTGGCTGAGAGAGCTTTTCCTCCTTCTCATTGCTGACCTTTTGAGTTTTAGAAAGTTTGAAAATGGAAAATTCTCTTTTTCCATTCTGCTAGACAGAATGTCATTGCCAACAGTGTATGCTCTTGCAAAGACAGTGCAACTTTACCTTGTGTTTTCCAAAATACAAATGTTTGGTTCTTGGTTGTGAATGGCTCGTGCACACCCTGTAAGAAGTCTTGATTGTTTTATGGAGAGCTGGAAGGGTCAGAGGAGCCTGCAATGAGCAGGTTTTTGCACATGGGACTTTTCATGTGATTTAATATGCAGTATTCTCCTAGAGCATTCTCTCCTTTAGTTACTGCCTCCTCCTAGGGGAACTGATGCGTCTGCTCTGGACAAGGGGTCTGGGCAGTAGGGTGGGAGCTGACAGCCAGGCAGCAGCCAGGGTGTGGTAATAAATAGCTCCTTTTCAACAGGCAGCCTGCCACAAGTGGGGTCCCCCAGGGATCAGTGCTGGGCCCAGGGGTGTTTAATATCTCCAAAAGTGATCTGGATAACGGGATCAAGCATACCTTGATAAGTTTGCCAGTGACACCACACTGAATGGAAAAGTGGACACTTTGGAAAGCAGTGCTACTCTGCAGGAAGACCTGGATAGGCTGGAAGAGTGGGCTAACAAAAACCTTATGAAATTCAACAAAGACAAATGTAAGGTATGGGAAAACATCCTGGAGTGCAGCTCAGGCTGGGATCTACCCACCTGGGGAGCAGCTTGGTGGAAAAGGACCTGGAGGTCCTGGTGGGGAACAGCTGAATGCACCGCAGCAGCACAGTGTTCACTCACAGCAACCCAGCAGGATGCTGGGCTGCACCAACAGGGGCACCACCAGCAGGCATAAAGAAGTCACTGTCCCACTGGATTCAGTGCTTGTCAGGCTACTCCTGGAGTACTGTGCTCAGTTTTGGTCCCTGCTATACACAAAAGATGTGGACAAGCTGGAGAGGGCCCAGAGAAGGGCCACAAAGATGATCAATGGTGTGGGAAGCCTGTCCTATGAGAAAAGGCTGAGAGAAGTGGCTTTTCTCAGTCTTGAGAAAAGAAGGCTTAGGGTAGACCTTATCACCATGTTTATCCAGTATTTAAAGGGTGGCTGTAAAGAAGGTGGAGACTCCCTTTTTCCTGTAAATCACATGGAAAAGATGGGGTAATAGGTCTGTATTACTTCTGGGGAGATTCCGATGAGACACAAGAGGAAAAATTTTCACAATTAAGTCAATCAGCCATTGGGACAGTCTCTTGAGGGAAGCGGTGGATTCCCCAATATTGGACACTTCTAAGATTTGTCCATTTGTGCTTGCTTGTCTTGTCTAGACTGTTTTTGGCAAGAAAGATTAGACCAGATGATCCTTATGGTCCCTTCCAACGCGGTATTTTTTAGTTCTATGATTTTATGTTTCTGCCAATGGCTTAAAATGACCCCAAGGAAAGCTTGCCATTTATATGGGATGTCTCTTATCCAGGCATGAAATAAGAAATAGCTGCTACATGCTCAGTGTACCCCTAGATGTGTCACAAATGCTGCTCTCACAGACAGGTGCTAACTAGGCACTGCAACTGTTACAACTTGGCAGAGCTCCTCAGCAGTTCCCCAAAATTTTATGCCTGAGGGAACATATCATATCTTGTTACACCAGACAAATGGTTTTCGACATTCTTCCAATTTGCCAGCCACTAAAAATTCCAGAGGAGGTGTGGGTTCCTGTGGAGAGAGTAGGTTTCCTTTTCTTGGTCTTTATCCATGAACTCCTTAAAAATAATTCACAGACCCCTGGAATCTCACATAGCGTGGGTTGAAAACCACAGTACTGGATCAGTAAACAGATCCCCTAGTGAAATAACGACATTTTTTCCTGACTGCAAGTAGTACAGAAGTAGGTGTGAAGTTAGTCCAGTTCCATTTGTTTGTTGTTAGACAATGTGTTCTTGTGGATAAAACAGTGATCTGGCAGTCAGGAAACTGGGTAGCAAGCAGGACCTACAGTTGTGCATCACGCTCTGCAAAGCAGAAAGCGTGGTTGATGCTTGTGGAGAGGTGAGACAAGCACTTAGCCCAATATTTTAGAGCCATAGAAGCAATTTTGGACAGAAAACTGGCTTCTGAAAAGGGCAGGTAATGAAACATCTTTTTTGGGTGCGCGAAGTTCTGAAAAAGACCTTTTCCTGACACACTGTGTTACTACAGAGAGAGATTTTCCTGAGATGTTAACAGAAGTGGTTTTCCTAGAGTGATGACAGTAGGAACAGCGCTGGAGATTTTCTTCCATGTCCCAGTATCACCAGAACAAATTTCCTTTTTGGTGTGCAGAAAACCTGTTTCTCCTGTATTACAGGAGGCAGTAGGAGTGTAGTACTTCATTGAGAAGTTCAGTATGTCTCCAGTTAAACTCCATGAGCTGGCTGCAGTTCAGCCTACTTGTTAAAATGCCATCAACCTTTTAACTTTGCCAACAGGCTTCAGAGGAGCATCACATTCACCTAATAAAATACAAGGACTAACTTCTTCATTCTCCTTCCAAATTGTTGTCTGAAAGCAACCTGCTGATAGGACATCATTACCACATTTTACACCTCCTCAGTAAGCTACTGGGCTGATTAAGCTGTCTGTAAGAGTCATGAAAATTTTTGCAAGAGTTATGTGGAGAAATGAATATCCAGAAGGAGAAGAAAGTCTTATCTTCCTACTAAATGTGCCTTTAGCCCTGATGGATAGAAACATAGAAACAAACTGGATATTGACTTTCTAGGATGGGATAGCGAAATGAGGGCTGGTCTCTTGCTGATTGGATATGCATCAAAATGCTGAACAGGTTCCTGAAAACCTGCCACTAATGCTTCCTATCTCACATTGCCAGAATGTTTTAAGTTGTTCTTGCTGCTTTCCTGAACAGCCAGTTCTTGCAGCTGGGTGTTTGGAAAGCAGAGAGTTTGTTTTCAGTGATCAGTTTTAACTGTGGACTAAACAAGGATTTCTCTCAGGAGAGACAGTATATGAGGATCTTAAAATGTTTCCGTGATTGGAAATGAAAATTTCTGAATCTCTTCAGAAAGGAGTTTCTGAAAAGAAAATACCAGGGGGAGAGGACTTCCTTCTATCATCTTTCCAAGGAATCAGTCTGAATTTGGTGGCTGAAGAGAACAATGTGCTTGAGATTTAGTCTGTGTGAGGTACACAAGCAATGCACGAAGGAGCATCACTTCTTTTGTACATGCAGAGAATATTTCAAACATATCTGCAGTCTGGCTCTCCTGCACCAGAATGAATCTGGATTATTTCCACTGCAGACAAAGACTGAACTTCCTGTGATTTACAGCAGAATCTTCATGTTTGGGGGCAATCAGGCACAGTTCCAGACAATCATCCATGACCCACTGTACTTGTATGCAATTTTTAGTCTACATCTGACCTTGTGTCACCTCCATCTATCAGTTAAGCACTAGAGATGTCACATTGAGTCCAAGGACTTGCAAGTGGAGAGTACTTGTCTAATAACCTTGTAACTCCTGCAAAGCTTCTCAGGAGCAGGATGTGGTGTCCAGGTCTGATACCACCTCTAGTGTGTCCAGCCCCCACCTCTTTTTTGTCACACATACTCATATGGCATTAGAGAGCTGCCTCACAGCCACTGCTCTGCTGTCATTTTGGTGTAGGTCCTTGCTTTTTAGTTAGGAGTCCAAATAAAGTGACACTTGGCATTTACAAAGCCTGTAGCCCATGCAGTGTTGTCTGAACATGAAGCTGCTGACCCACATGCCAGCTGTATGAATTGGGTCACCCTGACCGTGTTTTGTCTTCATAGTACAGATACGGAAAATAATTTATCCTTGTGGGAAGTGGGCTGGAAGTCAGTACAAAGATTTTAGTCCCAACAGACTTGTGTTGTTTTATTTACCAGCCCTAAGGGGGGATAATAAAAACAAACAGGGGGGAAAAAGTCATAAAGTGCAAGGTGCATGCTGTGCCCCAGCCAGAGGATGCCGTGTGTATGAGCCAGGGCACTGCCTCTAAACAAGTCTGAGTTATCCTGACAATGCTGAGATCCCAGCAAGAGACAAGTCTTGTTTAACTGATCTGCAAGTAAATGCATAGGAATAGACCATTCTTGCCCCACAGCCATTACAGTACATTTGCTGAAAGGGAAGCAGGAAGAGGATTCAGCCCATGGAGAACTGAGAGGAGGTATGACTTTTCCCAGATAGGAACAAA
This sequence comes from Leptocoma aspasia, assembly GCA_013399835.1. NCBI lineage: Eukaryota > Metazoa > Chordata > Aves > Passeriformes > Nectariniidae > Leptocoma > Leptocoma aspasia. The sequence goes on along the minus strand of VXAX01007538.1, from coordinate 381,072 downwards.
ACCTGTGGCAGAGCATGACTTAAACCCCTTTCCCCTTTTCAGTGCTTAACCATCCCTTTTCCAAATGTCCCTCTGTGGCTGTGCCTGCAAAGCTGTCATTCTGAGGAGCATTAGGAGCTGCCTCCGAAGTGACTTCAGTGCGGTTTCTCTCTTCCTCACCCCTGCACCCTCTCTCATTAACTTGAAAGCTCCTATTTATAAACCTGCTCAAGATTGCTTGTTCAGAAAGGAGGAGCCGAAACACTCCACACACAGACTAAGAGACTCAGCAGAGATGCAGGCAAGAGCTACTTCTCACTCAAAGGGTAATAACCAGATGGAACAAGTCAGCAGGAAGAGTGCCTGAAATGTCACAGGAATGAGATCAAGCAACAGCTAGAGCTGTGTGTCTGCAGGCAGAAGGGGGAGAATCACAGGATCACAGGAAACAGTAAGAAAGAAGGGCTGAGAGGAAGCAAAATATTTAAGTGGGTAAACACATTGGACTAAGGGCCTGATTATCTCCCTAGACCACCACAGTTCCATTATGCATTTTTGACACTCTCTCCCAGCCTCTGTGACAGTGATGAACAGGAGGCCTATAAAGCTGGCTTGCTGTGAAAAAGTGTGTCAGGCTACTAACTGTAGAGTGACTTGTCATCTCTGTTAAACAGCTCACTCGCCTCCCTGAATCTCACTGGGATGCTGTTTGTAAGCACAAAACTTGTTAAACTCAGGCTTGCCTGCAATTTCTGTAGCGCCTGGTGATTTTGGGCTGGCAAGCTAGAGAACAGGCTGATGACAACTTGAACCCCTGTAAGGGGAGAGGTGAGTACCTAAATAGCTGTCCTACATTGTATGGCACTATTTACAACAGCCTGACTTCCTTTATCTTTCCTCCTGACTGTATTTTATGATAATGATCCAGACATTACCCAGCTATCTCTGCTCTTCTGGAGAAGCACAGCACAATTATGAAAGATCAGACAAGCTCATCTGGTATGAACATAGGGAAAAAAAAGGGCCAGTCCCTAAGTTTTATATAAAGGATAAACAAAACTGCAGTAACGCATAAGGAGTCACATTCATGGAGAGAAACAGAATCACATTGTTCAACAAATCAGAGGAGAACAAAGAGGTTCAATGACAACCCAAGACCAAAGCCATTTCTGCTAAGGAGCCTGCATCCGTGTACTGAACATAACCTCACCTCTTCCCCTTCCGGCTTAACAAGTGATTTCATGGAGCTTTTTGTGCCAGCATGCAAGCAATTCCCTGAGCTGCTTCTCTTCACTGGGCTTCTCACTAGAGGGCAAAGGATGTGCTATACCAAGTGCTCTGCCCTGCTCTTTTGCAGTCTGAATTATTTCTGTTAGTCTCAAAAATACCAGGTTTACTCTCCTTGACATCTGTGCTCTTAGGTGCTTTGTCATCTCATACATTATTATGTTACTTTAAAAACCCAAATATTAAAGCCCACAATCTTACCAAAGTGAAGTATCAATGTATTAAGTGACAGTTTACAGATCCAGTAAAGGACATTCCCACAAAATGCCACGAGGTGTGAAAGACAAGACACAACCACTGAAGAAAAGAGGTAGACTGAGGGAATGAGAGAATCAAGAATTAGGGTAACAAAAGTAATGTGATGTGCACAGTTGAGACATTTTCAGTCTGATTATTTCAATGATGGTGTGCTGGACATACCAGAGTACTGGGACACTCTTATAATAATACCAAAAAATTTCTAAGAAGAAAGTTACTGAATTTGTGCTTGTTCTCTTTGCTGGATAAAACCTGATACAGTTTGAGGTATCATCTGACATATCTTACATATTCAAGAAGCTCTCTGCTGACATCAGAGAAAAAAATATTGTCTTATCTAGAGCATATCTCAGTCACAGACACAGACAGAGGTGTGTTTAGAAATGAGCAGTGAAAACTGTCACAGGTCTAAAAAACCTGATAAAGAAAAACTATTGAAGGAATTGCATTTACTGGGTTTATGAAAAAGAAATTTGAGGAGGAACATGGGAAACTGTCTTCTAGCAGAGCTATAAAAAGGACAAGGATTAATTGTTCTCTGCTTCTGTGACAGGAGGGGTGTGCCACAAATAGTGGCCAGCTTTGTTTGCATAAACAAAGATTTTGGTTAAGTATCAGAAGGAGATTTATTCCGAAAATAGGAAGAAAGAAGCAGTGAAGCAGCCTTGAAGGCTGTGAAGTCCCTGTTTATGGAGTCCCTTAAGAACAAAGCTTTGTTAGTCAGTGATGGTGGTGGCATGTTTACTTTTTTGTAAGGAAGGGGCCTCTGCGGTCCTTCCAGCCCCATATTTCTGTGATTTGTACTAAGTCTGCAGTTCTAGCAGAGCAAGGCTGCAAGATGTAATCTCATTATATAAATAAACAGAAATCTCCATTGTGTTCCAAACAACCAAACCTGGAAAGGGAAACAGACAGTTTGGCGAACACAAATGTCCCACGAACCTTTAAAGATTTATAGGTGTAATTCGACCCTGTAGTTCTGTTTAGGAGTATCTGTGAAGTTTGTACTGGGTTGAGTAGGCTAAAGAGGGGGAAGGGACCCATACTCCTTGTCCTTAGTTTTGTGGCAGGACAAACCAGCTTATCCTGTGCATAAACAGGTGGCTTCAGGGCTGGCACTGGGATCCAGGCTGTATCTCAGTGACTACACTCAAAATGTGTAAATAACAAAACTTCTAACAAAATTTTATCGATGGAAATATCCTGAGGTAGCTAAAGTGGTTCACCATTTCAAAGCTGGAACAGGAGAGAAGCTTGTGAAATTAAGATGTCTATATTCCTTGTCCAAAATCAGAGGTGAAAGCTGAATAGCACATGGGTAAAATACATGAACTTTAAATTACATTATGAATAACCTATGGTATAAGTACTACATATAAGATTGCTGAGTATTTTAAACAGCACCCATTAGATTTGAGTTCAAACAATAGATTTACTCAAGTGTAAGTTCTCTTAGTTAATAAAACTACACATGATTTGGCACTGTATAGATGAAAATCTGGTACGTTTGCTTTGCAAAAGCTTCATTAGGTTTCTTTCTTCATCCCAAATAATTTACTGATTATTCATTTTCTGTAATCTCAGTGGTTTTGGTTTTTGCCTTTGTTTTTTGTTTTTGTTTAAAAAGGAGGTTTCCGTGTCGAACACAGAGGCTCCTAAACAGTGATAGATCATGACCAATGATCCTACCTTAAGCACTCAAGCATACATGTAAGAATTGAAACATTGTGAGCTTAAATCTGGAAGATGATAAGAACTGTGGCCCCAGTCCAGCAAACTGTATTTGTCCTGGGAATAGTGTGATTCAGCTGGATTATTTGTGTGCTCCAGTCTAAGCACCAGGAAGGAGAGCAGTTCAGTCAGGACCTGTTGGGATAAAGAGAAGCAGTGCAGATTCGATCATAGCAGTGAAGTGCACTCCCTTATCTTTGGTGCAGTTCCTCTGGTGTATGCAAGGGTAAGTGAAACTGGATCTGGATCTCTAAGGTCCTTTCTCCTTTTAGATTTCAGCTTTCAACATGATCTCTTTCCCTTGGACTAACATCAGTTAATTGAGGTAACAGATACATATCACTGGTTTATGACAGAAAGAAGTTGCCCAGGTTCTGTAGAAATTACTTCTCTTTGTGTTACATAACCTAATTAATATATATTCTTCAAGAAGATTAAGCTTGGAGTATCTAAAAGTCCTGTCTAAAGTCCACAGTGGTGAAAAAAGCAGGCTCTGTCATGCTGCCTTTGCTAATGGCATGGAAGGATGGACTGTTTAGCCAGGCTGGTGTGAATTGATGAGTCTGAATCCAGCTACAAACAGGAGCCTTGGCTCAGCCCTGCCACAAGCATCTCTGTCCCATGCTCCACTACACAGGGCAGAGAAGCACAAAACCTGATGGGAAACACACAGAATAAACTGTTCCAGAGGTCAAATACATCCTAGAGTCTAAATGTTTGTCACCACTTCTCTGTCTATCAGAGCTTTGTTCAGTGTGGCCCAGGAATGAATAATGCAAAAGCCTATTTGAATCATGTGGCCTCTGCTTGTGCTCAAGTTTCTTGGATGAACATCAGTTTACTGCAATAGTGCAGCATCTACATCCTGTGTCTAGGACTGTTTTCCATCTCTTTCTTGCTTCAGAGTAGCAGGGCTTGGCCCACTGAAAAGGACTAATGGAAATGCAGAGCAACATCAAGTCCAGAGCTCCTGGCTTAAAGAAATGGACGCTTCCTGTTTCCTGCCTCTGCCATGCAAGCTGCATAGCCTGGATCTCAAAGCTGGGTGGCTCATCTCACTGGGGGTCAGCTCTTTGCAGTTAGTCAAAAAACCCCAATTTGGTACAGAGCTATAGATGGTTATATAGAGCCTTATACATATGATTACTCAGTAGTGTTTATTGTATGTTGACAGGAAATGGAAATAAAAAAATAGAGAAAACGGCTAACACAAGCTGTTACAAACTGCAAAATAAGAAGGAAATCCGCTGTTTTCCATGCACTTGCAATTCTCTGTTATTTGCTTTCCTTGCTGTTCTCTGCTTCTTCCATAGTCTCTCAGTGTGTAAAATCATAATTGCATTGCATAATTTATAGTGCTGATGTCACTGTGGAATTTGGTGCTTGGCTGTTGGATTTATTTTTATTAGATGCAGTGATTAGAATCTAAGCAGTGATCATAGCTTTAAAACTTCTATGAATATGTACTTGTTTCCAGTGGGATTTTCTTTGTACTTCTTAAATATCTGTCTGATTCAGAATACTCTTTGAAACTTGTGGAATGAATGTGTATGGAGAAGTATCAGGAGAGGAGGTTTGGATCTTTAAAGCATAGTCAAATATCTTAAGGGCAGCACATTTGTACTGTAGGGCAAGGTGCTTTGTTGCTTAGGTTACTGATAACTGTAAAATACCTTCCAGAAGAAATATATGGTCTCAAAAGTATTGGTAAGGGGATATGATGTGTTTTTTCATTGCACTGAACCAAGCTAGGGCAAAGCCTGTTGAACTTACTGGGAACTGTGGAAAAGGGGCTCCAATTCCAGTGCCTGGGTTCCCAAACACCAGGTCATTAGTGAAGGATCAGGAATCAGTGTCCACCTTTTCTTTACCTGTATGTGATGAAGAGGAGTCCCAGGAAGAGGAGCAAGGAAACTGCACTCCAAGTGAATCCATTTCTGTACAACAGATTCGTCTGCATATGTGGGGATGAACTGGAGCGTCCCACTGAGGGTAGTAGGCTAGGTCACATGAGAAGGGAAGCCTATCCTTCTCTATGTATTTGATTTGCTTGGTTTGAAGGGACTATATTAAATCCACAGGCCACAGGAATGATGGTCTTAAAAGAGCTGATTTGCTCACTAGGCTAAAATTAGTGATCTTCACGTTTCATTTTGGTGGTGTCTTTCCTTGACATATCTGGCTCTACCTGCAGTTGTAGTTGTTCCAGAAAAGGAGTGCCTTTTTCTGGTTTAAGAAAAGCCACTCCTGTACTAGGTTGTAGGTATTGCTTAGTGTTACCTTGCCTGGTCTCTTCAGTACTGTTTGCTCTCCTTTTTATGGCCATCTTGTCTCTTCAGGTCGACAGGTTTTCTGTCTCGAGCTATCTGCCTGTGTAGTCCTTGGAAAACCTCTTATCATGAGAAAAGTAAAAGAAATTTTTTGAACATTTTCCAGCATATGTTCACAGACACAAGGAGCAGGTACATCCTTGGGAGCTATCAACTCAGAGTCCACATTTCAAAATGTGTTCTGGCACACATTGTTTGTTCAGGAGAAGTCATAGAGAAATACTTCTGAGACATCTACACCTTGTTTATCAGTTCAATGTCATTGAACATTTTCTCTTGTCCTTTCACCAGAAGGCAAAAAACCATAAGTCCACACAAAAGGGTCAATGTTTTTGAGAGGTCAGTAATTCCAGATGAAATACAAACCTAAGGCTTAGGAAAAAAACTTCAATTGAGCAATAAGGCACTTAGAGTTTGACTTTGTTACGCAAGAGAGAAACTTTACAGCTGGCTGGCACTGGCTCCAAAGGGTGTCCGTGTGGTTATTGATTAATTAAATCTATTGTTACTCACTTCTTTCATTAATCCAAGTGTTTTCTCTTGTGTCCCTGCATAACCCTGTTCTAAAGATTTGGAATCTGTCAGAGACAACTGCTTGGAATATCAGGTTGCTTACTTGAAATGCTAACTCTTCCTGTCTCAGAAATTTCTAGGTGTGGCATTTTAGACCTCAGAAGAATGAGAAAGCTACTTCAAGTTGAAGGTGCCTCCCGTCTCACATTCAGACCTGGAACTCCGTAATGTGTAATGTGTAACAGAGAGGAAGGGCACAAAAGGCTGGACCAGAGGGGTGGCTCCGCTGCTTTCTGTAGCACTGCAATCAGTTCCAGTGCTGAAACACAAACCATAGCGGGTTGTGTGAGGGACAGATGTCTCTAGAGAGTTGACACTTGCTGGTCAGGGTTCTAAATCTTTGGTGGAGTAGTGTGGAGGATGCCATTAGTAATATCAGCAAGCCAGCAGCACAGTTTTGCTTCTCCATATACCCACCTTGGCCCCAGAGAAAATCTCCAAATAGCCTTATACCCCATAGTCCTCTGCTCATGGTCCCAACAACCAAAGACCCTGAACAGTACTGCTGCCCCAGCAGTAGGAGGCTGTGTCTAAAAACCCAGAGAAAAGCCCAGCCCTTGCTGGGCCACGCAGTCCCCAGCATCTCAGTTCGCTGTACTGAGGGTACTTTGTGTGCTGGTCCCTGGCCCGGCGCCACTGACTTGTGTCACACAGGAAGCTGAAGCCCTGCCAGCTGGGAGCCACTTCTGGTGGCTATCTGCAGCCATCAGTGCTCCACTGGAGCCTGCTAACCAGGCTCCTGACCTGCCAGGCTTGCAGCTCCCAGGCATTTGCTTTCCCTTTCCAGCCCTTGAGATAGCAGAGTCTGTTCGGCTGCGATGAATGTGTTTAGGAAATGCCAAGTCTGAATTAACTACTGCTGGGTACTGGGAATTTTTTGCCTGACTGGAAACATTTGCCAGAAAGTAGGATGGACTGTGTTCGTGCCCAAGAGCAGGGCAGACCTCTTTGATAAAGCTTCCACACAGAAGCAATTCTTTATCACAGCAGTGACAAGTCACTCCTAGTTCCTTCCTGCTCTGTACCAGTATTATTTCCACTGAAATGCAGGGGTTATTTGAAGGGTAAAGCTGCAGCTGTCACTCAAGAGAGCACCACCTCTACCTTTCTGAAGCAGGGAAAGACAGGAGACACTTCCATTTCAAGATTATTTGGCTGCTTTACAGTTTTGTTTGGTGAACATAAAAGAGACTTGGAAATTTCAGAGGCCTCTTTCAGGAAATCCTTTACAAGTTCCTTTAGTAGATGAGTTTTATCTCAACAATTCAACTAATTACGATCAGTCACTTGATCCTGGAAGAACGGGGAAATTGTATCATGCACATTTCATACAGGATTTACTTAAGCATTCTGGGTTTTAGCTCTTTGGCACCTGCAGTTAGTCCTTTTGCCTGTAATTTTGGCTGGCAATAGTACTGATGCCTTCGTACCAGAGAAACGGGCTTCCTCTTCTGAAGAGCAACAACAATAGTGTCAGCTGGCAGGCTCATTTCTTGCAAAAATCACAGGCAAACAAAATATGCATAGGTTGGTCTTCCAGTCCAGTAGGATAACAAAGGAGACATCTGTGCCTGGGGATGTCCATTTTCCCTCAGTTGCAGAGGGGGAGGGAGGGAGGTACCCAAAGATGACCTTGCTGATAAGTGTAGATCACCCTGGTTATAGCAGTGCTGCTAACAAAGTCTGTGGTAAACCCTCATGCAACACAGTATCAGGGAGGCCACCTCCTTTCCCTAAAGCATTTTTAAATGGGACTTTTTCACCATTTCCTAGCCACAACAATGTGTTGGCCATTGTGAGAGTCCGTCCAGAGGGCCTAAAACCTCAGAGAGGGGCTGGCACTGCAGATGCAGAGGAGCTGCTGTGGGGAGGAGCAGACCTGTTTAGCTTGCGTGCTGCTTAGCCATATAAATATCTTGAGTACAGAGGAAATTTGCAGTCAATTTGGTGCAAACAAAATATTTCAGCATAATTACAGTAATTAAACAGGAATGCTGCTTTTAACTAAACATCTGTTACCTTTTTCTGATTGAATTAAATAGTTATAAGCCTCTGAGGCTCACTGTTACTCTCTCTTCCTTTCTATCTTAAATCTCTTTTCCTGCTGTTTTATCAATCAGTGATTATGCCTGAGGATTTTGCAGTGTCTCTCTTTGATCAGATTAGAAATGTTTGTGGCTTCTTGCTCTCTCAAGCCTTGCACACACAAAACAATCTTCCATGGATACCTCAGCAGAGCTTTTTGTGCTAGCAGCTGCCTGCCCTTCTCTGCTGATGCACCACTGCTGCCCTAACCCCTGTGGAGGGGACTGATCCTGGAAATATTTTGATCCTGATATGAATAAGGCTACCAGTAGAAGCAGAATGCTTTGCCATCATGCAGTGGTATCTAACACACAGGAACAAAGACGTAGCCTTTCCCTGAGTTACAACGATGCTTCACCTGCTTTGGGAGTTGTGTTGAAGCAGTGTAAGGTGCTATGACCAAAACAGGTGCAGGCAGAACCATTTAACTCAATCAAAGAATTTGATTGTTACCATCTTCCCCCTGAAGAGCCACCACAACAGTGTTGTGGGTGGTGATGTCTGAAAACTGCACTACCTGATCACAGATTGTAGTAGGGATGACTCTTCCAGCCTTCTGTCTCTTCAGATCATTTTCTGTTGCTTTCTCATCATCTTATCCTCATCCACCTTCAGTGTTTTTTTTCTCTGCACTCTTCACATATTTCTGTATTGGTGTTTTTGGTCACCTAAGTGAAGCTGGAAGAAAAACTGGTTATGAAAGAGCAACAGTGATAGTCAGCTTAGCAGCATGACTCCTGTGTACTCAACTCCACCAGGTTCCCTCGAATGTAAGTGCCTGGCCTCACCTGACCTGTGGCCCCAAGCAGTCCTTGCTTTGTATTGGTTTAAAGTTGCTGCAAATAGGTCACCCTATCTAAGAAAGGCTATAAGAAAAGAATCCTAAACATTTTAATTTCTGAACTGGCAATAATCTTGGACAGTGCATGATAGAGCTTATAAATATCACTTTGAGTGCCCATGATGTCACAAACCACAAGAGTGTCTGACTTGTGATTTATTACATCAGATCATGACTTGTTCATAGGCTTGTAGTTTGCAGCTTATTTACAGTCAGTACACCCACTATTATTCCTAAGGCATCCCAGTGTTATGCAGACACATAAATGCTGCCTGGAACTGAAACAGTAAACAACCAATTAAAAGTTTAACCTCTTCCTTTCTGATCTCCTCCTACTTGATTAACTGGATACTGTTGCATAAATTACAGTTGTGTCAGGTAATGAAAAATTGGTGTTCTTTCATTCATCTGTGTATCACATTTACACTACAAAGCACTTGTAGATTTTTTTAATATTTATGCTCAAAAATAATTTCTCATTAAAACTGCATTCATTTGAAAACAAGTTCTTTCCTCTTCTTCACTGAAAGATTGTTGTTTTACAAGATTTACTAGAATAAAACAGCAAAAGCTAATTTCTGGAATTTAATTAAAGAAGAATTTTAATTCTTTTAATAGTTCTTGATACCGCACACATATACACAAGTTGGTTTATCTAAACAGCAGTTTGAAAAACCAGAGTTGGGCAATGTAATTAGAAAGGGAAAAGCTTGCTATTCAGATTAATTAATCTAAGTAACATCCAATTTTTATGTCACATATTTTTGGCAGAGGGGTTAATCTCATTTACTTTGACCATGTTTTGGAAGAGGTCACAGTTAAGATTTAAATACAGGCCAATAGAAACCCCAGGCATTAATGAATCCTGAATGTAATGATTTTAAGATTGGAAAAATTCTATGTTCCACTCCCTATCTATATCACTGAGTTACAGGGATATTTGGTTTTGAATAGCCCAGTTGCAGAGAAAGGCACTAATCTAAAAATCTACAGAAATAACTAAGCCATTTCAACCAGTCTTTGTTCAACTACATCCATTTTAAAATAAGAAAATCCCACACTGAGAAAAATGTGTGATTATATTCAGGTACCTAAAAACTGATATATCCTGGTATCTTAGGGTGGACAAGGGAGTAACTGTATCATTAAGAAGTGGCAAAATGGGAAATAATTTATAGTTGAGGTCCTCTCAACTGAGTATCAGTGGACCTGGCTGGTACATCAGTATGTGCTCTCTATCAAAAGTTACTGTAAAGCATTTCTAAACATATTGTTGTGATTTACTCCCTTGCTTTTAAAAAATCCCTCAGGTGAATCTAAGGCTGTAGGAGAAGAAAAGGAATTACCAGTACTAATGTCTTGTGCAATACCTGGGTCTGTGCCTCATTGTTTCATAGTCTGTGATCTTAAAAATGTAGTCCTCAGAAGAGAAACTCCTTTTGTACTCTCACAGGACAAAGTACCCTAACCCAGCTGATCGAAGGAGATCAAACACTACACGTCAGTATGATTTGCAAGGCAGATCACACACAAAAAGGAAACTCTTCTGTAGCCAGCTGGTTATTTCTAGACATTCATTTGTATTAAAAGATTTACAGTGTTAGCAGCTCTTACTGGAATTGGAACTGAGTGCAGATAAGACAGTTCACAGTGCATGAGAAATCAGGTTTATTGAAGTCTTCTCTGTACAGATTTTGCATTAAATACCTAATCTTGTTTTTAAGTACTGAGTTGGCTGGCTGAGGTGTACCAGTGGCCATGAAAGAGAAATCTAATGCACAGCCTGTCAGCAGTATCTTTCTAGTTGACTTTATATACATCTGTAGGTGGCCTCAAAGCTGAGTTTTATTCATGGTGGTCTGCTTTTAAATATGAGTGTTTCCAGACTCTTGCTGAGGTAGGCAGAGAGCTTAGTGGAGATCATGGGAGACCCATGTGCTTGCTGTCTCTGAAAAGAAGAGACACAAAGTGCCTTAAATTGAAGAAAAATGCTTATCTTTGTTCAAAGAAAAAATATTTGTGTACACTGCTACTAATCTCAGGTGTTTAATCATGAAGAAAGAGGCCTTCAGAATTTAGAAATCAAATGATTCAGCAAATAAATAAATAGGGAAAAAAATTTAATGCCCCCTGAATATGGGGGACATTGGTGAAGAGAGTTCTGTTTTCAGGGTTTTTTATGCAGTCATGACTGCTCAAATCCCATTTCCCTTTGATCAAAGTACCGACGCAACCCCTTGATTCCAGGAATTGCAGCTCTAAGGAAAATATTGCAAAACTTTCCTGTATTAAACTATGCAGATTTTTTGGTATCATCGGGTTCCTGACACACTGCCACTGGCACAGAGCAGTGCTGGAGGCTGACTGGGTGCCTTCCACAAGTATCCACTGTGGATCTTCCTATGTCTTGCCATATCCCTGGACACGTGGTAGCAGCCACTGCCAGAACCTGGGCAATGGCTAAATAAGCCTCTGCTGGGGCCTTTCTTATGTCTTATTTTGGATTTGGAAGAGTTAATAAATATACAGATTTGGTTTTCCTCCTCCATAATTAGATCCCAGAGTAAAAATGTCTAAGCCTTAACTACATCCTTAATCTCCTGAACAATAAAACTGTGTTAAAAAATCCAAAACAACTGTTCCTGGGAATGGTGGATGCTCCTCAGTGACCCTCAGCTGGGTTTCTGGTGTGAGCCTTGCACGGGCTGGCTGGGGGCACTGAGGGGGCTGCCTGCGACTGTGGGGGCACCTCCTGCTTACCTGGGCTGGGCTGGGCTCCTGCCAGGCAGGTGTTTGTGGCCCAAAAACTGGCAGGGTGCTCTGCAGCAGCGTGGAGAGGTGCTGGGGAAGCAGGAGCCTGGGCCCGTGGGTGAGCAGCTTGCTCACCACTGTAAAGAGTGGCTTCTTTCCAGCCAGGAGTGCTTTGGCAGAGGGGTGGGATGGACAGATGCTCTGCACTTGCCCAATTTATCTTCTGGAGAAGTGCCTTCCCTCTCTGGGTCTGTCAGCTCCCCTGCACTAAAAATACTTCCCTGAAACGTGCCCTCCTGTGCACTCAGTCGTGCAGAGAGCCTGACCCTCAGCTCAGCTGGCAGAAAGCAGTCTTCTGGCATTTTCTGTGTACTTCAGGAAGGGCACAATCAGCTGCCCAGAACCATTATCAAAAGAATTGGGACATAGAATTGCACACATTAGCCTCTCCTCTCTTCCTCCTCCCTCTGACTCAACAAGTGGTGTAAGTTCCAAACAGCATCCTTATCCTACAAGTGTGTTTAATTTTCGTAACAAGTTGAGGAATTAGGAATCTTAAACCCCAGATGTTTCTCAGAGTTATATAAACCAATGGGCACCCAGATGCTAATGTAAGAGCAGAGGGAAAATCCCTTTGGGAACATGTGCCTGGCCCACGCCTGCAATGGGCTGCCAAGCAGTGTTATTCAAACTGTGACGTGCAACAAGCTGAGATAGCAAAAGCCCAAGGCAAGGAGAATAAGGTGAAGGTGTAAAGTGACACACCGTTCCTTTTCTTTTTCCCCAGGTGGGCCTTGGGAAAATTAGAATATACTGGAGCTGTGCCTTCCAAATCAAGAGTCAAGTTCTCCTGTGCATGAACTCAGGCAGACACCAGAAAGAGGCCTACATGACAACAAGTATCGAAAGAAAAAATATGTAACAAAACAGGTAAATATTAACATTCAGTGTTTCCCAGTGTACTGTATTTCATTTTCCCCCTCCTTGTTTCACTCCTCTTTTGAGACAAAGAATTGTCATCTGGAAAAGAAGAAATTTCCTCTTGTTTTGTTGCATTAGGGCATATAAGAAGGCTTGAAAATGTTTAGGTATTTGAAAATTACTGTCTATTTTTAGAACTGTCACGAACACTGAGTCTGTTTCCTGGAGGTCTTTCATGGTGACCTTCAGATGTTGACTATGAAGTGTTGGAATTCTTAGAGAAAGTATCTGGGTCTTTTTTTCTTTCCAACAGCTTATTTTGTCCTTTCAGTTGAAGAGATGTTAGTGAACACACACTGTTATAAACAGCTGTTCCTGCCTCGTACTAGAGCTCATCTCCACCATAATAACTCTGCTGAAAAGAAAAAAAATTATCTCCCAGTGTGGATTCAGTCCTGTGTGAAATTTTGCTTTCCTTTCTTCTGCAAGGCTCTGTCCCTCACCCAGAATGTGCAGCCTGCCTCTGTCTACCCCAGGATGTCCTGTGTTACAGGGATCAATGACACGACCTAGCCTTATCTTGTACTACAAAATTATAGAGCTATCAAGAGGGCAGAAAATACCTTTTCTCTCCCTCTCCTCCCACCAGCCAACTGCAATCAGCACAAGCTTTATTGTAAATGCAGTGGTAAGAGGAAAAAAGCAGCAGCAGCAGGAGGCTTTTTGCTGGTGTGGCTTATTATTACTATCTGAGAAAATAAACTCCAAATGCAGTACTGAGGTTTGCTAGTTACACCATTGTCCCTGTAGCTGTATCTTGTTTAGTGGAGGCAAAAAATGAGATTTGAAACTGTGCAACTAATGAGGCAGGATTTTATTAAATGCTGCAGCACCCCGAGGAGTGAAGGAACTAAGCTGTAGGTACCTAATAAAAGCATTTGATAATGTTTTGAGGACATCCACATGCATATGGGGCCTTTCCAAGGGGACCTTCACAAAGCTTAGTGTGTCTCTTCTCCTTCTATCTCGCCTCTGTTGAGATACCAAAGAATCTGTGGCTGGGATATCATCAGGCCTTTCTGGCTGCAGGGTACTGACTGCACTAGTGTCTGACTCAGTTTCAGCCTAGTGGCCTCCTGAAACTCTCAATATAAAGAGATATAAAGAGCTCTTCATCATGCAGGTATCTCCAAAGAACCAAATTGAGGCCAGTTTATCCTGGCATGTAGAGTACTAATCTGAGGCTGAGTCACCATTGAATCTCACCAGACCAGGTTTTGAATCAGGTCAGAGGATCAGTTGTTTATTGTCAAAATCCTCAAGCTCTCTATCCCCACTTGCCAGGAAAGCTGTTTAACTTCCCACCACTGTTTCAAAGCGTTATTCATTCAAAGTGGCCTGTGCTTGACTTCTCCTTAATGCAGCTCCCTGGAGAGGGGGAAACACAGCATCACCCTGGGCCAGGGCTGGGTGCCCTGGGTGCATGACCTTTGCCATGCTAACCTGCCCTCATCTTGCCCAGCAGCATTAATTGCCTCTTAGGGCAGCTTTGTCCCCAGCTCTGGGAGGTTGGGACAGACAGCTCATGCTTCCGCTAGTTAGGAGCCAGTAATAGCCACTTTGGGTCCTGGGGTGAGAGAAGGAGAGGCTGGTAATACCCCTGCTTCAGTGCCCCATTAGAGTGGAGGAATCCTCAAAATGTGGGTTAGTTTCAGCTGAGCCCCCTCCCTCTCCAGCCCAGGCTCTTCCTCATCTTGTTTCAGCTCTGCACCACAACCCACGTGAGGAGGGCGTGATGCTATTTATTCTTGTTTCCTCCCTCTCTGAGATCCTATCAGAAACACCAGTCTGAGTCAGAGGCAGAGGCTGTGACTGAAATGAGAGAGAAAACTCGGAAATGCACAGATTTCAGCCCAGTGTGGCTACCCCAGCTCTTTGGAAAACTGGGCCTCAAAAATGTGTGAGATACTCAGCAAAACAGCAGCTAAAGAAAGACTATGTGAATTAGAAACTGCCTAGCAAGCAGCAAGAAAAGGAGTGGCAGGCTTGTCATAGGTAAGGAACAGGACTCAGAGGAGTGTTGTAGCATGGGTGTTACATGACCTTCTACCCTCTTGCAATATCTGCTATTTTTGGACATTTGCTGAGAAGAATCCCTCCAAGATCACTCCTCTGGTTTATTGGGTGGTGATAGCTGGGTTTTCCAGCACAAACAGAACTGTGCTACAGTGAGAGGTTTCCAGCAGTGATATTTTTCCACATGCATTTGGATGAAAAGTCTTTTGAAAGCCTACTCTCTGCATTTGGCAGGTAGGGGCAGGGTACAACAAACCAAAAACATATGTCCAAATATTCCAGTCCCAAACACTTAGATCTAGCTGCTTACAATATGTTTAATTACATATTAAGCAGCACAGATCTGGAAGGATCTGGAAATACTTTCCACATCCAGATCTCCCCAGCAAGAACCATGTCTTGGGCAGATTGTATTTTTATTGCCTTCATTGCCTTGCTGAGATGGTATCCCAGTACTTAAGGTGAACTGTGTGAATAATGGTACTTCAGCAGAATGGAACCATTTACTTCTGCTCAAGTGAACTGGTGCTTAATGGTCTGTACAGTTATATGACCTCTGGTTGCAATCTGATCAGATAGCACAAACTAAATGCAGTGGAGTCTTGCTGATAATGGGAGGAGAATGGAGGCTCAGGATCTAGGGTATTTGCCCAAAGCAGGGACAACTGGTCAGCAGGTGGCAATCTTATATCTGAAGCAGGAAAGGCCCACCACTGCTAGAAAAATTTGCTACCAGCCATGTCTTCAGTGAGATGTGTAACTGAGAGATCTGGATGCTTTGTGTACTGGTTCTAATCACATGCATTTAATTTTTCTTTGCAGGTTAACAGCACACCTTTGCCATGTCCCAGATGTTATGACTTATTTTCCCCTTCCATTCTGCCATGCCCTCTAGTTGCAGATCTGATAGGTTCTATTCAGCCTCCTCCTTGGCCAGACAGCAGTGTGGGTCCGGACGTGCAGCCTTGCTGTTTGCTGCTAAAAAGCTGCTATGGAATGGGTGCACCTTGCAAATGTAAGCCATGTATTATCATTAACCACATCTGCTGCTCAGGTGTGTGAGAGAAGGGCAGCTCGGTCCTTGCAGACATGAATGGCTCACTGACTTCACTGGCCTGGTTTGTCTGTGCAAACTCAGTCAGCTGCAGCAGTTTGCTCAACACCACCTTTAATACAACACTTCAGCTTAGGCATCGCTGCTTATATGGTGCTACTTCAGAAAAGCTTTCATTTGGGCCTTTTTATAATATACAGAAAAGAGTGGTACAAACCATTTCCAGAGCATTTGACCTCATTTTCATCCTGTTAAGTGGGAGAGAGGCCGTGAAGCATAAGGAGAGTGGTTGGATTTTCGCAGGGAGTATGCAGCAATGGCAGCATTTGTGATGTATGTTGTCCTAACAACAGCAGCTTTCTCTAAGCCAAGATTTCATGTGCTAACATCTTGAGGAATCCTTGGGTATGGCCTGTTACCTGAAAGGCACTTCATGCTCTTGTGGGGAGGGAGGAGGTGAGAAAAAAAATGCTGTTGCTGCTGCTTTTAAACTGAATTTAGCATTGAGGAGAGTAACTTGGTCCCAAATCTGGAGCCTGAAGCTCTGTCTTATCCACAGAATATGGGAATATGGGAAACAGGCAGGGCTGGAGCAAATGTCCCTGTCCTGAGTTTTCTAGGTGAACTGGGACCTTGCATCCATGCGTGTGAAGTGCTGCAGGAAAGGGGCAAGTGTTGGTGATAGCCAGCCGCTTGCTTGTGGACTTTGCTGAGCCTATATATTGGCCAAACTTCTTACAGACCTCAGAGTACCAGCCCCCAGTAGTCTGCTAACAGTGCTTACACTGCTTTCAGGAAAGCAAGGTAAGGGGCCTAAAACCAGGTGACCTGGGAATGGTTACATGACAGGTTTGTTTCAAGCCAAGCAGTTATACCAGAGCCTCCCAGATCTTTGCCCTTTCTCTTGGGTTAGAGCAGCTTCAGTTGCACATCCGGATCTCAGCCCCATAACCAAACAGCTAATTTGGGCCTATTGCAAGTGAGATATGAACCACCGAGGATTAAAAGTAATTTTTCTCATCCTGCCAACAGTCACCAACTGGAATTTGACAGCTAAGCACTGCTAGTCTGTGCTTCATCTAAGCTGGCAGCCTGCTTGCTGAAGTCAAGGTCACCAGGAGTAGGACAGTACGGTGAAGAGCCAATTAGAGCACACAGGAGCCACCCGGGCACCCACAGTAGGTTTGATTTCTCACCCCTTCTGCTGCCCAGTTTCCACAATGCACATCTACAGGTTCAGGTTATAACCCCAAAAGTGTTGCAACAAGTTAGGGCTTGGAGCACATTTTGTCTGCAATGTTTGCAAGGTCTGTCTCGTGAGCAGCCAGGGCTGTCCCAGGCACGCCAGCAATGCAGGTGGGAATGGCTGGATGAGGCTTCCAGGTAGCGAGCAGGGCTTTAGCTCCCATCCCATTGTAACCCAAATGGTGTCAAGCATAAGCTCTCTGAAACCAAAACCTCCCTACCTGCTCCTTGCTTGGCCACCTGCAGCCTTTACCCAGAGAGCTTGTGGAGCACAGATCAGTGGTGTGTGGGAAAGAAAGGGCGAGCATCGGAGTGCTGCTGGCTCAGACAGCTGCTCACACCCTGCCCACCAAAGCAGTGATCTGCATTCAGAACCTGACCCAATTCCAGCCCCTGCTGGCTTCACAGGAAAAACACTGCGGGGTTTTCAGGAAGCACTTGCACAACAGCCGATACCAGGTGAGCTGCAGGCCGAGACAGATGTGTCGTCAAAGCAGTGTTGCCACATGTGTTACAAGGATGAGTGAAGGATATTGGCATTTTGTCATTCATACCTAGAGGACCATTTTCTCTTTTCAAATGCAATCAAAATGGATGGGAGAAGGGGATAAGCATGGTTGTGACTTTTAAGACCCCGGTTACGCGTGAGAATGTGTACCTGGCATAAAGTCAGTTCTTTCAGTAATGCTTATGTTGCTTTTATGCTTTTGTAGAAAACTCATCAGTGGATTAAAACTAAGAAAAGGGTAGGGACCTTTGCTTCAAGAGAAGGGCTATGACCTGGTGGTGTGAAGTTTTTGTGTTTTGGAAATTTTCCCTTCATATCTGACATTTGCTCTACATCTGCCCAGGAGCTCTGACCCATCTCTCATGAACAACCCCTAATCACATGTGAGCACAAGTGATTCTTTCACCAGAATGAAGAAGGAAAGCAGTGACAAACACAGCAACTGATGGGAAAAGTCCTCTCTTTAGTATGAACCAGATGTCTTCCAGCCTGAGGAGCTTGTCTATTGCTCACAGTGGAATGGGAGTGCTGGGGTGGACAGGGGGGCTTGGAGTGGTGCAGCTGGCCTGACCAGGTCATACATGCTCCTTGTGACCTTTGATGAAACACTGGTTGTTTCTCTCTGAAAGCCATTTGCTTTCCACCTACCTACTGTGTCAGTCCTCAGAAAAGCTTGCCTTAGGAAAAAAAAAGCCTGGTTTTCAGCCTGGTAAGTCAGTCTTCTTGTCTCCTCTCTCTCTGGACCTCTTTTCCCAGCAAGTAGCACATTTGTCCCAGACCCACAGAGTCCACATCAGAAATTTCTGCTTTAGCTTCCCTGGATCTGGGAATATCTAGAGAACTAGAAGAGGGAAGTGGGAGCAGAAGATGGTGCAGGGAGGTATCAGAAGAAATGGACAGGAAAAATGAGATCAATGTGTGATCCCAGGCTACCAGATGGGTATGTGAAGGAAAGGAAGGAAAGGGACTTTTAGAAAAGAGTTCTCACCCTAAGAGAACTAGGTGAGAGACAAGGCAAATTTCACTAGAAAGGTCTCCAAGGCTGAAAGATGTCAAAAGGCTGCTAAGAGCAGAGAAACAAAACAGTATTCATCTTGGAAAATGTGAGGCACGGGGATAGCTGCAGCCCTATGGAGAGGTTCACGTTTTTCCTTAGATGGCCCTTGTTTAGTTATGCTCTGTACAAGTACTTACAGCACAGCCCTGCTGATGCCACAGCTTAACCCTGCAATGGTGCCACACGGCTTTCCTCCTTGGCCAGCACCCAAGAAGGAGCTGTAGCAGCTCCACAGGTCCCATCTCCACCCCTGTCTGCCTGGAGGCCTCCCAGCGTCCTGGCCAGCTGGGCGTGGGGGCTGGGAGGACAGCGGTGCTGGAGTAACTGGTTTGGGCAGCATACCAGACCGGAGCCGGTGCCAGACAGCGCTGCCC
The DNA here is from genome assembly GCA_013399835.1 of Leptocoma aspasia. Lineage (NCBI taxonomy): Eukaryota > Metazoa > Chordata > Aves > Passeriformes > Nectariniidae > Leptocoma > Leptocoma aspasia. Next base: position 362,002 of record VXAX01007538.1, on the reverse strand, counting down.
CGGCCCAAGAGCTGCTCCTCGGCACCTCCGGGCCACGGCAGCAGCAGGGACCGGCACCCCGCGCTCCCGGCGCCTCTGCGGGGCTGGGCCGGGCCATGTGGGCGAGGGAGCGGCTTCCGCTGAGGACGGGCCCCTGATGGCTCCTGGGCCCTGGGAAGCCAGCGTGGCGTCCGAGAGCAGGCGGGAGCACACGGGGTGCCAGGCCCAGCTGCGGGTCAGGCCGGGGCAGCCAGGAGCTCGGCGGAGCCTCGGGTGCCTCTGCCAGGCCGAGCGAAGGGAAGGCCGGAGGTGCCTCACGTCAGCTCCAGCCATGGGCAGCGCACGGCACTGCCCGGGGCACCAGCACTGCCGCGGGCTGCTCTGCAGGGAAATAGTGTCCTTGCAGAAAAATGACTCTCAAGGTCCCTCTCTTTTGCTGTCTCAAATTGCCCTTGATGGTAGTGGAAAAAGCCAAGGTGGGAGTCCTGTTCTGCAGCATTTTCTCCTTGAACTCCAGAAGGCAAGTTGATGTTGCTGTAAATGCAGCAACACGCTTTCCCAGTGAGGCGTTTCTGTGTGGCTGACAGAGATTTTGCCTAAATGTCATGCAGGAGGCCAGAAATATGTCATCCTAGCCTTAACAGGCCTACAGCCCTTTCTGCTCCTCCTGCTCTAAGGACTGGCATGAAATGATGAAAAGGGCATCAGGCAAGGACAGCTAGCCCCTGTCTTCTACCAGTCAAAGTCTTACCTGGAGATTCCTGCTCTGGAGGTCATTAAGCCAAGGAAGCCTCCTTGGAACAAGCAAAATATCAAATCCTAGACCTTGAGCTGACACTTGGTCCTCAGTGTTATCAGGCAAGAAAGGATGAAGCCAGGCTGGATTATTTCCTCCTTTTTTTTTTTTTTTTTTTTT